>CM021105.1:597534201-598045840 GCA_007115665.2 Sequoiadendron giganteum | reverse complement strand
ATATAGAGTGGGAGGGAGAGAGTGGGAGAGAAAGATGGAGAGAGGGAGGGAAAGGGAGTGGGAGAGAAAGAGGGAGAGAGGGAGGGAGAGGGGTAGAAAGAGATAGTAGGTGAGATGGAGATAGAGAGGGAGGGAGAGATGGGGAGAGTGAGAGAAAGAGAGAGTGGGAGAGAGTGGGAGAGTGAGAGAAAGGGAGAGTGGGAGAAAGATAGAGTGAGAGGGAGAGATGGGGAGAGTGGGAGAAAGAGAGAGTGGGAGACAAAGAGGGATAGAGGGATAGAGAGGGAGGGGGAGAAAGAGATATTGGGAGAGATGGAGATAGAGAGGGAGGGAGAGATGAACTAAGAGAGAGATAGATGGTAGAAGGTTAAGAGTTGTGGGTTTAAGGGTTAAGGGTTTAAAAAGGTTAAGAGATAGAGGGTAGATGGAGATAGTGGGATACATGGATACCCCTATACCCTCTTAATCCCTCAACTCTCAACCCTCAACCCTTAAACCTGAATCCCTCAACCCCTATAGCCTCTTAATCCCTCAACCATCAACCCTCAACCCTTAAACCCTAATGCCTCAACCCCTATACCCTCTTAATCCCTGAATCCTCAACCCTCAACCCTTAAACCCTAATCCCTCAACCCCTATACCCTCTTAATCCATCAACCCTCAACCCTCAACACTTAAATGCTAATCTCTCATCCCCTATACCCTCTTAATCCCTCAACCCTCAACCCTCAACTCTTAAACCCTAATCCCTCAATCCTTATACCCTCTTAATCCCTCAACCTTGAACCATAAACCCTCAACCCTTAAACCATAATCCCTTCAACCCTATACCCTCTTAATTCCTCAACCCTCAACCCTTAAACCCTAATCCCTCAACCCATATATCCTTTTAATCCCTCAACCCTCAACCCTTAAACCCTAATCCCTCAACCCCTATGCCCTCTTAATCCCTCAACCCTCAACCTTAAACCCTAATCCCTCAACTCCTATACCCTCTTAATCCCTAAACCCTCAAACCTCAACCCTCAAACCCTATACCCTCTTAATCCCTCAAACCTCAACCCTCAACCCTTAAACCCTAATCCCTCAACCCCTATACTCTCTTAATTCCTCAAGCCTCAAACCTCAATCCTCAACCCTTAAACCCTAATCCCTCAACCCCTATACTCTCTTAATCCCTCAAGCCTCAAACCTCAATCCTCAACCCTTAAACCCTAATCCATCAACCCCTATACCCTCTTAATCCCTCAACCCTCAACTCTCAACCCTTAAACCTTAATCCCTCGACCCCTATACCCTCTTAATCCCTCGACCCTCAACCCTTAACCCTTAAACCCTAATCCCTCAACCCCTATACCATCTTAATCCCTCAACCCTCAACCCTCAACCCTTATACCCTAATCCATCAACCCCTATACCCTCTTAATTCCTCAACCCTAATCCCTCAACCTCTATACCCTCTACCCTATAACCTCTTAATCCCTTAACCCTAAACCTTAAACCCTTAAACCCTAACCCGTAAACCCTCTACCCTCTACCGTCAATCCTCTACCCTCTACCCTCAACCCTAATCACCCAACCCTTAAACCCACTTAGTAAAATATTTACGCTAATCCCTCAACCCTCTTTACCCTTAAACCCTCAACCCTTAAACCATTAAACACTCAACCCTAAACCCTCGACCCTCAACCCTCAACCCTTAAACCCTAAACTCTTAAACCCTCTACCCTCTACCCTCAACCCAATACTCTCTACCCTAAACCCTAATCCCTCAACCCTTACACCATTAAATCCAAGAAAAATCTCTACCGTAATCCCTAAACCCTCAACTCTTAATCTCTCAACCCCTATATATTGGATGCTCAACCCTAATCCCTCAACCCTATACCCTATACCCTCAACCCTCAACCTTAAACACTCAATCTTCAACCCTCAACCCTTTAACTCTAAACTATTAAACCCTCTACCCTCTACCCTCTACCCTCTACTGTATACATTAAACCCTCAACCCTCAATTCTCAACCCTCAACCCTTAATCCCTCAACCCTCAGTCCTTAAACCCTAAACCCTCTACCCCTTACATTGGACCCTAAACCTAATCCTTCAACCATATACCCTAAAAACTATATCCTCAACCCTCTACCCTCAACCAAGTAAACCCTTAACCCTAAACCCTTCAACCCTAAACAATTAAACCTTCTACCCTATACCTTGAACCAAATACCCTCTACCATCGACCCTATTCCCTCAACCCTCAAACCTTAAACCCTAATACCCTAGAAACCATCAAACCTATAGGTCCTCCACCCTAATATCTCAACCCTATACCCTCAACCCCTATCACTTTCTATATGTCTATACATCTCACCTCTCCCTCCTCCCTCCCTCCTACCCTCTCTAATTGTCTCTATCTACCGTCTCCCTCTTTCTATGTACCTCTCATTCAATCAATCCCTACCACCCTTTCTTGATCCCTCTATCCATTTCTCTGTATGTCCCTCCCACTCTATCCCACTCTCTCCCACTCCCTCTCTCCCTCTCTCTCATGTATCTCCCTCCCACCCCCTCTCTCTCTCTCTCTCAGGTCTCTCCCTCGGGCAACCTACCTAGGTAACTCTCTCTCTATCTCTCTCCCCTCTCTCTCTCTATCCCTCCCACCCTACCTAGATAAGTCCCTTTCACTCCATCCCTCTATTTATCTACCTATATCAGGTCACTCCCTCTCACACCCTCTCCCTCTCCCAGGTCTCTCACTCACACTCTCTCTCACTCACACTCCCTCTCTCTCACACTCTCTCTCACTACCTATCTCTCAAGTCTCTCCCTCTCATGCCCCTCACACTCTCAAGTCTCTCCCTTTGGCACCCTAGTTACATAACTCTCTCTTTCTCTCTATCTCTCTCTCCCCCCTCTCTCTCTCTCCCTCTCTCTCAATTCTCTCTCTACCACCCCCCTCTCTCTCCCTCCCTCTATCCCTCCCACCCTACCTAGCTAAGTCCCTCTCACTCCAACCCCTTCTCTCCCACGCCCTCTCTCTTAAACTCTCACTTCCACCCCCTCTCCATCTCTCCAAAATCTCTCTCTCTAAATTCTCCCTCCCTCTAAAGACATACATAAATACATACATAAAATCATAATACATATGGACATATAATCCTACATCCATACAAGCATACATACATACATGTGTAGATACAATCTTACATACAATATATATGCATTGATACATATAGGCATATGTACATACATGCAAGCATGCATACATGACATACAAGCATACATGTACATACAAACATAAAAATATATCAACATAAGTTCAATATATTGGAATTTAACATAAAGGAGGACATAACATGAGCACATTATAACCCGCTCATGTTATGTCTTAGTTGACATATTACCCACAGAAGCAAAAACCATGTCAAAATTGAGATATAACGTGAGCGTATTATAGCGCGCTCGCATTATATCTTGCTTTGGGAATTTTTGAGCTTTAGGATTGGAATCTACCTTGGAATACCAACCCAAAGGCTTGGAGGGTGTTCCCAAGAACCAAAGACATGTTTTTAAAAAATCTACCATATTTCACATAATCGAGTTCATGCTCAATGTCAGGATTGCATGTGGTTCAATATCGAAAAAATCAAAGACATGGGTAATGTTGGGTTCTCTCTTAGCTATCCAACGATGTAATTTTTTTCACTTTCTAAAAATGTTGAGCCTTTCACCCATAATTTCTTTTATTTGTATGTCTTTTTTTTTTCTAAAAAAGTAGTGTTTGGTATTTTTTTCATTATAAATTAACCGTTCATCAAATTTTCAAATAAATTACATTTTTAGAAACTAGACTCCATTCTTCAGATTTTAAAAAAATGAAAAAAATTAATTCAATTAGTTTTCAAAATTTGTAGGGTTAGCATGGACAAAATTCTATTTTTTAGGAAGTGTCCACTTCGAAAATTAATAAAAAATTGAATAATCATTAAACAATTATGAGAAAAATCGTGCATCAACTACATACTGTTAGCTAACTTCTGACAGTTACGATTTTAAAAATACTAAGAAAAAGTTCATTGTACGAGGGTCGTACAAGAGTTGCTATGTTATGTTTTTCTGACAAAAACAACACCAATTTGTGTACGTACCTCTTTTGAACCCCTTAATCTCAACTATTTTAAAAATAAAATAGTAGTTTTGAAAGTAGACTCGGAGCACTTTGATCCCTATTTTTGTTCCATCTCAAAATTTTGAGTGTAACTATCCTCAATTTCATGTCCAAGGTCAATATTTCCTAATTTCATAAAAAATTTGTCCACTTAAGTCCCCTTTTTGGGAACCATCTTGGTGCACTTACCCTATAATTTACATGCCACCTCCTTGCAACATCTCCCAATTATGTACATTACAAGGAAGGATTCAAGCCATCTATTATTTCGTCACTTCCTTAGCTGATCACACATTAATTTTTACACAACTCCTAAAAAAAGATATGAATCTTGAATGGAATGATGATTGTAAACAAGCCTTTCAGATTTTGAAGGAATAACTTGTAACTCCACCTATTTTACAACCTGCTATACCAAACAAACCATTCATCCTTTACATTGCTGCTTCTACCCACACTCTTGCTACATTGTTGGCTCAACAAGACAGCAATGGAAAAGAGCATCCTATCTATTACATCTGTAGAACTCTCATTGATTATGAAATTCGCTACTCAACAATCAAAAAAAGATTGGCTCTTGTATTCACTACTTGTAAGTTGTGACATTGCTTAATAAACACGGAAATACAAGTGATGACAAAGTTTTATCCTCTTAAATATCTTTTCAATAAAAAAGACCTTTCAGGATGTCTTGCTAAATGGGTAATGTTGTTGACCGAGTTTGACTTTAATTTTGTTTCTGAAAAGAAATCAAAGGCCAAGCCTTAACCGACCATTTAGCAGACACTCCTTTTCCTTTAGCATTACCTACCAATGTTTATTTTCTTAATGATAGTGTGTTTACCATAGAGCTTCCTACATGGGAATTGTACTTTGATGGATCCAAGTGTTGTACAGGCTCTGGTGCTGGAGTTATATTAATTCTGCTCATAGGGAAGCCTATTCCCTTTTCATATCACCTAAATTTCCTATGCATGAATAACATAGCTAAGTACAAATCATTAATTTCTGGATTATGTGTGACCTTAGTCACTGGAATTAAAGACATCAAGATCTATGGCAATTTGCAATTAGTGATTAAAAAATCCAACGGTCTTTATCAAACTAAACATGATAAACTATCACAATATAAGGATCTTGTATTGACTTTTTTAGAGTAGTTTACATCATTCACCATTGATAACATCCCCCAAAAAGATAATCAACACACAGATGCAATGGATAGTGTGACTTCTCTTATATCTCCTACAAATCCTTCGAAAAAGGTCATGTTTACCATCCACCCCATCATGAAACCTTCCATGAGTGATAAACCTGATGATGTTCTCCCAACATTCCAATAAAATTCATGTGAGTGGTATGATGCCATATATAACTACTTAAAATATGGTACCATTCTTGTGCCTACGACTAGAAACGCTCACATTCGCCTAGAAAAGTTAAGTACATAATCCTTGTTGATACATTGTATAGAAGATCCTTTGATGGAATTCTCCTCTGATGTCTCAAGGATTCTAAAACTCATATCGTCCTTGAACAAGCCCATTCTGGCACTTGTGGATGTCATTTTGGAGGAAAAAACTTAGTGCAAAAGCTCCTTCATATTGGTTACTACTGGAAAAATATGGAAAAAGACTATTATTTGTATGTTAAGCGATGTTACAAATTCCAAGAACATATCAATTTGATCCATGCTCCTACTTCCAAGCTTCATGCCGAAATCCCTATTTGGCCATTCTTTGTGTGGGGATTGGATATTATTGGAAAAATTTCACCACCTTCATCCATCGGACATACGTTTATCATTTCTGCCACTGATTATTTCACCAAATGGGTAGAAAATATTCCTCTCTAGTCTACAACTACTGATGTGTTATGTCATTTCTTATTGGAACACATCATCGCTCTCTTTGGACTTCCACATTAGTTTTAGACAACGGCACACCATTTAAAAATAATGATGTGAAGAAGTTCCTAGAGACCTTTCATATTCAATATTGCTTTTCAATGCATTACTACCCGTAATCTAATGGTCAAGCCGAAAGAACTAATAAAATCCTTGAAAAAATCCTTAAGAAAACTATTAATCTAAACTAGAAAGATTGGCACATGATGCAATTTCAATATGTGTTGTGGGCATATTGTACAAGTGTTTGCTCTTCTAAATGAAATACACCTTTCAACCTTGTATATGGTACTGATGCTATCATACCTTTGGAGTTAGAAATCCCCACATTGCAGATTTCTCTCCAAGGTCTTGTTCATAATGACACCTATACGCAACATCGATTACATCATCTTGAAATGCTTGATGAATAGCGCATTAATGCTCTTGAGCATATTCAACCTTACACTAAATAATTAAAATGAAAACATGATATTGGTGTCATCCCTCAAAAATTCAACAAGGGTGATTTAGTTTTATATAAAAATCAGAAAAACACTATGGTCAAATATGTTGAAAAAGGAAAGTTCAATCCTAATTGGTTAGGCCCCTATGTGGTCAATACGAATTATAGATCTGGTGCTTACACCTTAATCGAGCATGATGGAACTCCTCTTAAATATGCCATTAATGCTATGCATCTATGTCAGTATTATGTCTAATCCCCTTTTGAATGGTATGAATTATAAAGCAATGTTGTTAGAGCTATTTGATCCTATCATGTATGCTTTCTCATTGCTTCGTTCTTGAAAAATCATTATGCATGTGTCCTGAACACTAAAGTGATTATTTAATTCATTTTATAATTGTTTTAGGTTTCATACTATTCAAAATTTCCTTTTGGGTGTTATGTTACTTTAAAATCATAAGTGCATAACATATTTCATCTTTATGTTGTATCTAAGAGAAGCTCTAAAAAATTTTAATTAGTTCACATAAATTTTGTTAAATCATGTAGAAATTAATTAAATAATCTTACAAAGGATATTTAATTAATCACATTTCCATTTAACATTCACACATTAAACCACAACATATAACATCAAAATGCATGTATATATATATCTATCTTAAAAATTCTATAAATTTCATGAAAATATATAATGTCACTAAGGACTATGATTTCCAAATCCCTTAGGATCTAGCACTCATGTTCCATCAGTAACCAGACGTTGGGAGATGGTCATGCATTATCATGACTATGGTCCATTGAATCTGATCATGAACTCCATCTCCTCCATCCGCACAAGTGCCACCTGATGTGCTCCTGCTATCTGATCCCTCTCTTCCTGTAATTGTGTCACCTCCCTCTCTAGTCTCTCAAACTCCATCAGAGTCCATCATAACTGCTTATGTGATATAGTCCTAGCTCAGTGGACATGTCTCCTCAACCCCTCGTATGTTGCTCGTAGTCTTGTGAAGGGTCTCTGTGACTCTGGATATCACTCCACAATATGTGGGGGCACATAATCTAAGTCCATCTCCTCCTCTTCAAAATACACTAGCACTATCTTTGTAGTGGCATGACAGTAGAGATCTGGCCAATCCTCTATGGACCTTGCAAGATAGAAACAAAACATAATCAATACACATCCTAATATATATATGCATAAAGTAATACATCAAAGAACAAATTACATTCATCAAAATTAAATATCATCACCTATATCTCTAGTAGGATGAGCAATATCAACCTCATATTATGCAGGGGCATTGATTTTGTGCTAACCTCCCCTTGGTTGTGAGTATTGGTGTCTGCCATTGTTACTCGAGATCTAGTCATATTAATGGGTGAGGTATCTCCTCACTCATATCGATCCTCAGCTACTCCCTCATCACTCTCACTCATAGGTGGATCCTCATCCCCATCCTCCTCTTGATCCTTATCCTCATCATCCTCCTCTCCCTCCTGTCCAAAATAATCTAGATCTACATCCTCATCATACTCCTCATCAATGATATCAGTAAATATGTCCACAACCCTATAGCATGTCTCCTCAGCTCTATCCTCTCTCTCATCCCCCTCATATGGAATTGGTCTTGCATCCCCTATTCGCTCATCAATCAAAAACATAGGAGTTTATCCTGATGTTGTCCACCACTCTTCATGAGCCCATGTAGTACTGACGTCATTTGCGTTAGAGACCGACAGTTGATCATGATCAGAATAATTAGATTCACTCTGGATAATGTCATCAAGCATGAATCGTGTTGTATCATCAGGTCTTTGGGCACTCCACACTAACCTCCTGAAAGATGACCATGCCCTGGGTGGTCTCTGGATCTATCCAAACTATTTCTTTACTCGATCATAGTAAAAGGGATGTACTATGTGATCATGTCAACCAACGAAAAATATATCCATCTGTAGTCTCCTCATATATCTTGTATAATTTGACCACTATAGTACAAGTTGATAAGGTCTCCACAAGATCTCATCCTCCTCTAGTCGGTTGAGCCACACTCTCCAAAAGTGTATATCTCTATACTACCATAATCATCGAAGAGGATACCCAAATGCCTGAGGATACCCCACTACTATAGGGCAAGGGAAGTTGATAGGTCTAGAGTGTGTGATATCTACATTTACCAAACCTATATAAGTGTATAGTGCACCATGTTGTCTAGCTCTCAAAATACAAACTGCCCCGAAATATAATATAAGTGTGCAAGGATGCAATGTCCCCAGACATAAAATATCTTGTGCTTTTCCATCCCCTATACCAGATGCACTAGCCCACCCTCAAGGTGTGCTTCTCATCCATCTAAGAGGAGTACCAATGTGATAGTATGCATCATAATTCATCTCACCACTAGTGCTCATGAATAAAGAAACAGTGCCAGGTCAATCCATCCTGCCACCCTATCATCATGAACTGGTTTGTCAAGGCAATACTGCAAGTCTTCCCACTACTCATGAAAGGTATGACCCCTCTAGAGATGCACCTACTCCCCTCAAATAGGAACTCATAGTATTTGGTTTACATCCTCTAGAGTAACGGTCATCTCGCTAGTCAGGAGGTGGAAGGTGCATGTATCTACATTCCATCGTTCACACAATGCCATCAACATAGCATCATGGTATCTCATGGGGGCATGAGGTACGCCCAATAAATACCTACCTCCTATAAGTTCTCTATGTCTTCCATTGACAAAGCAAGGGCTAGGTCTCTCAAAAAGCTCAATTGTCTCCCATCCAGATGCTAATAAGATCAGGTGGGTACCTATCAAAATCATCAAAATATGCTCTCTAAATCATCTAATATCTTCAAATTTACTCTAATTCATCATGCAAGTGTACTAATGTTGTTCTATTGTTCTTTCTCTAAGGCCCTAGACACTTTAGAACCATTTTGGTACACTTCACGAAGAAACATGACACTTTGTGAACAAAAAGGACACTTTGTGAACAAAAGGGACACTTTGCAAAAAAAAAGGGATACTTTATGAAAAAAAATTCTAAGATCCTAAATTAACCTAAATATGCATATAAACCATCCCATAATTGAAAAATAACAAAGAAAAAGTCACAAAATTGACTCACCTCGTGATGTCGCTCATTGCAGGCCACCTGGTCTCACAATGCATCCAATCTCATAGGTGTGAAATCACGTGTGCTCGGAATATTTCACTATCTCCTAGTCACTCTCATGCTACACAAAAGGTAAATGAACAAGTACATGAAAACTTACACCATTTTCATTCCTTTTACTCTTTCTCATTTTCATATAAGCACATTTTTACTTTTACCATCTTAGACAGGTATTAGTGTGCTTTTCAGTCAAACCAACATATTAGGTGCTAGTGAACTCCATTTTTTATGTCATTTGTTGCATCAGAATCATGTTTACACACCCTACATCATCACTCACCTATCTTTATGTGGCATGGTACTTTGAAATTACCTCTAATATGTGTGTCCTAATTCGATGTGGCTAGATTACTACCTTGATTCCACCTCTATAAAGCAAGCAGAATCAAGGGGGGGAATACATATACCCTCAAATTTTATTTCTAGGAATTAGATAAGAGGATTTATGGAATACTAATGAATTTGTGTTGCAGGATGTAGTTCCTAATGTTGTGGTTTTGTAGATAACTACATTGGGGGCTTCATTCTCCCACCATTTAATGAGTATCATTTTATGAAAACAAAGTGCATTTTTTAGAGTCCTTTATCTTACATATGCACATAGATTCATATGGGTGCTAAATTAGGGGCTAAATGTGTCGAAAAAATGTATAACTTTGAAGAAAAGGATAATTTTGTGCCTAATTTGGTCCTACTTTAGGTATCCTTGCATCAATCACCCTCCTAAAACAACATTTATAGGCCCCTAAGACCTATTTTACCTAAGGAATCATACAAGTCTTGTAAAAAAACAATAAAATCACTCAAAATTCATAGATCCCAACTCAAAAACCCTTGATGGGACTAGGTCGCCCATGGTGGCGACCTAGTCCTGTTTAGGGTTATTTGCATTTTTCAACAGGAAAATGTCTGACTTGCTAAAGATTCCCGATGGGTGTCGATCTCTTAGGTTGAAATAACTAACAATTAGGTATTGTTGCTTATAAATACTTGTTTTTAGGTCATTTTTCTCTCTTTTCACTCTCTCTTGGTCTTTTATAAGTCATTTTTCACAAGCAATCTCAAGAACAAAGTGTTGAACATCTTCCACAAGAAGATTCATCTCTCTTTTCACAAAAATGTTGAAGCTTAGGGCAGCAAGCTAGGGCTTTTGCAGGTCTTCAATCTCACTCCACACTCAATATATCACATTGCAAAGGATTGAACATGGATGCTTATGGAGAATCATGAAGAAATCTAGGTTGAGGAGGTGCAACTAGCCACCAAATCACACCTAAAGAGTTATTTTCAAAGCGGTTTCATCTTCCATTTTCTCTCGATCTTCAGATTTAAGGTTTGCATCCCATTTACATTTCATTTACATTAGTTTTTATTGTTGTAGGGTTTCTTGGATTGATGTCTTACATCATTCAAATCTCTTTTATGCATCTTATTCTAGCACATTATAATAGGGTTTTGTCTTACTTCAGTTTTTCCTAGTTCAAGACATACTTAGGGCTAGGGTTTATGCAAATTTATTGTCTCCTTCAAATTTTAAATACAAACTAGGGGTTTCATAAAGGAATACCCCACATTAGAAACCAAAATATACTCTATTTTGTAAGTGATTTTGTGGATCTGGACTCAGATTTCAGTGAAGAAGTAGAGTGTAGACTGTAGACCTCTGACTCCACTTTTAGATTTCTTAAAAATCTGAAAGGGACTAGGTCACCAATAGTGGTGACCTAGTCTGGATTTTGTCAGAGATTTTGGTGAATTTGAGTACCTAGTTGGCTGGAATGGAGCTCGAAGCAGTTTACCAGAATCGAGACTAGGTTGCCCAACTTTGCATAAGTGTCCTAGTGGGCATGAAAGTCAGATTTTTGAAATTTTCAGAGGCTTCTGCAACCTACACTCCAATCCTCATTAGTTTCCAGGTGCACTTTTCTGATTTTTTATGTTATCTTGCATTGTATAGTCTCTATTTCATCCTTTTTGCATAACATCATTTGTAATCAAACAATGTAGATTTCATTAACTTGCATGCAATGGTTAGTTTCATTTATCAGATTATATTTAAAATACTTCATATAGGAATTTCAATCATATCCAACCCTAATATTGAATGAATCACAAGTTTTATGTACACAAAGGAAACCCCTTTCCTTCTAGGTGAAAACCCTAGAAAGCCTTGGGGGACCCATCCTTTAACCAAAAACATAAAATTTGTGGTTCATAAAGTAGAAGAGAAGTTTGATACAAAGCATGAGAAAGATTGAAATGAAGAGTCTAAGAAGCTTGAAGGATCCTTGAAGGATAAGAAGAATGAAGATCTCAAGAAATCAAATGATGGATTCATCACAGTGCAAAGAGGAGATTGAAAAGCCAACATATAAAACAAACTAGGTTCATTCATTCTTTTTAAGGTTATTTATTTTCATGTAATCAGTATGGGCATAAAGCTATAGATTGTAGGATTATTCCTTTGAGAAACAATATATATTATTTTGTAAGTAAGAATCCTTTTTCTTCTTTAAGTTCCTTGAATGATGTATGTTATAATTGTAATAACTATGGGCACATTGCTATGTTTTGTAGAAGTAAGTTTATAGAGTTTTCTAGACAAGAGAGAAAGATGTTTACTTCTCCTAAGAAAAATAGACTTTATCATGATCATGAAAATCGAAAGAAATATTTTCCACCCCTTGTAGAGAAGAAACAATCTACACAAAGTTCTAAGGAAAAGGAGAAAATACCTAAGAGACATTGGAAAGAGAAGAAGATTGAGATGAAGAATGAAGAATCAATTTTAGTTCAAACAACATTTCATGCCAAAGGACAAGGAAATCCTTGGCTGATTGGCAATGGATGCTCCAGTCATATCACTAGAGATAAGAGAAAATTCACCAGTTTGGAGAAATGTAATGGTGGTACAATCAAGTTTGGTGATAATACTATTGCTAAGATAACTAGAAAAGGTACACTATGCATAGATGGCTTGACTAATGCTTGAGATGTGTTGTATTTAGAAGGGTTACAATATATATTGCTTAGTGTTAGACAAATTTGTGAAAAACGATATAATCTCTTATTTCATGCTAGTGGATGTGTGATAAGCAAAGATAGCTCTAGTAGACTTGTTACTAAGGCAAGCAGAACAAATAGTAATTTATACAATCTGAATGAAATGAAAAGTAGAAGGTTTCTATTAAGTAAAACTAATAAAATTTGGTTATGGCACAAAAGGATGGGTCACATTACCTTTGACCATCTAGTGAAGGTCAACAAGAAGAATGTAGTCATACATATGCCTAGCATTGTCAAACTAGCAAACACCCTTTGTAAATAATGCCTTGAAGGAAAGAAAACGAGGTTCAGATTCAAGTCAAAACAATATTCAACTTCAAAGCCCCTATAGTTGATACATACAAATCTATGTGGACCAACAAGAACCAAAAACATCAATGGAGAAAGGTATTTCATGTTATTAATAGATGATTATTCAAGAGTGACATGGGTAACTTTTCCTAAAGATAAATCTCAAGATTTAGAAAGGTTCAAAATTTTAGAGCTATGATTGAAAAGGAGATTGGTTTGAGAATTAAATGTTTGAGATTAGATAGAGGTGGAGAATTCACTTCACATGAATTTAATGAGTATTGTGAAAAACATGGAATTAAAAGACATTTTTTTGTAGCTAGAACACGTCAACAAAAAAATTTTGTTGAGAGAAAGAATATAATGGTTTAGAACATGACTAGAATTTTTTTGAATGAATCCAAACTACCTAATAGATACTAGAAGGAATCAACTCAAACTACTATTTACATTCTCAAAAAAGCATAGTTAAGAGTGAATCATGATAAGACTCCATATGAGTTATGGAAAGGAAAACTTGTATGTGTGAAATATTTTAAAATATTTGGAAGATATTTTATAAAAAGGATGAAGACACCTTGGGTACATTTGAGACAATATCTGATGAAGGAATATTATTGGGTTATTCATCTTCAAGAAAATCCTACAAGTGCCACAATAAACAGTTACATAAAATAGTTGAAAGTGTGAATGTCAGAGTGGATGAAGATCAATCTCAACAGTTACACAAAGATGGCATGCATCCACAAGTCCCTATTTATGAAAAGAAATAAAAATCTACAGAAGAAGAGAAACAAGAGGAAACTGATGCTGATGAAGAAGAGAAACCAAATACTACTCTAAAAGCACCACCCAAATTTTTCAAAAGAGATCATCTTGAGAAGAAAATTCTTGGTAACAAATATGATGGTGTCATGAGAAGAAGAAAGCTTGCTCAACAAGAATAGGTAAAATATTCTTTACTATCTGAAATAGAACCTAAATCCTTTGAAGAAGCTAGTAAGGATGAAATGTGGATTGAAGCAATGAAAGAATAAATTAGTCAAATAGAGGAAAAATAGACTTCGGAACTCGTTCCAAGGCCTGTTGATAATAATGTCATAGGATCAAAATGGGTGTATAGAAAGAAATTGGATGAAGAGGGGAAGATAAAAAGAAACAAAGCTAGATTGGTTTGCAAGGGTTATTCTCAAGTTGAGGGTATACATTTTGAAGATACATTTGCACCCCTTCCTTGGCTTGAAGATATTAGAATGTTTCTTGCATATTTCGTTTATAAAAAGTTCAAAGTATACCAAATGGATGTAAAATCTGCATTTCTTAATGACTATCTAGATGAGGAAGTTTATATGGAGCAACCTAAAGGGTTTATTGTGACTAAACACAAAGATAATTTATACAGATAAAAAAGGCTTTGTATGGTTTAAAACCAGCCACTAGGGCTTGGTATTCCAGGTTAGACAAATACCTTCAACAATAAGGGTATAAAAAGGGTATTGTTGACAAAAATTTGTATTTCAAATGTGAAGGTGAGTATATGATAATTGTTGTTGTGTATGTAGCTGACATCATTTTTGGTGGCAACAATGAAAAAATGTGTAAAGGATTTTCTATTCAAATGAAAAATGAATTTGAGATGTCTATGCTTGGAGAACTTTCTTTCTTCCTTGGTTTACAAATAGCACAAACGGATAATGGGATATTCATATCTCAAAATAAGTATGCTAAAGAAATGCTCAAGAGGTTTAATATGGAATATTGTAAGCCAGTTAGCACACCTATGGTCATTGGATGTAAGCTCAACAAACATGGTAAATCTAAATTGGTAAATCAATCATTATACAGGTCTATGATTAGAAGTCTTTTGTATTTACAACTAGGATAGATGTCATGCAAGTTGTTTATATGGTTGCTAGATTTCAATCTACTCCTAAGGAGACACATGGTAATGTTGTGAAGATAATTTTTAGATATTTGAAGAGTACTATTGACTATGGATTATGGTACCCTAAAAGTGAAGACTTCACTTTGGAAACATATACAGATGTTGATTGGGAATGAAGTGTTGATGATAGAAGAAGCACTAGTGGAGGTGCATTTTTCCTTGGAAATAAACTAGTTTCATGGATAAGAAAAAAATAAGAGTCAATTACTCTTTCAATGGTTGAAGTAGAGTATGTGGTAGTAGTGGAATGTTGTACTCAAGTGTCATAGATGAAGCAAACACTTGAAGATATTAAGGTAGAGTATAAGGAACGTATTACTATTATTTGTGAAAATTCAAGTGCAATAAACATATCAAAGAATCTAGTGATACACTCTGGGACCAAGCATATATCAATCAAGTATCACTTCTTGAGAGGAAAGGTAGTAGATCAAGAAGTCTACATGGATTATGTGCCAACCAAAGATTAAGTGGAAGACATATTCACCAAGCCTCTTCCCAAAGAGAAATTTGAATATCTGAAGTAGAAGTTGGGAGTAATTTCTCCCACATCAAATAACTAAATTGTAGGTATAGGGCATGAGTCTAGGGGGAGATTCATATAAATTTTATTCAACCCTAGAAGAGTGTTAAGAAGTCAAGTCAGGTATGCATGGTTTGACAAATTTCTAACTTGATGGTTTTACCATTTTTTCTCTTTACATGGTATGTCAAAGGGGGAGAATATTAGTTGTAACAAGTTGTCCTGAAGTGTCCCTTTGCCATTGATGTCAAAGGGGGTGAGAATGTTCAAATGATCATGCAATTGAGCAGGGGATGAAATTGAGCATACTGCTCCTTGTTTTTCAAAAAGGGAAGATTTTATAGAGGATTTATGATTATGAATAGTTGTGTTCCAAAGGGGGAGAATTAATTGTTGTCTAGAATGGATGCTAATTTTATAGGCAAAGCATTTAGTTTTTCCATCAATGACAAAGGGGGGGATTGTTGGTGTAGTAATAGAAAAAGTATCCCTTTTTCCTTAGTTTGGGAATGAATAATCAATATTAAAATGAGCTTAATATTGCCTTGATTTAGTTTTGTAATGTGTTTTACACATTCACATTGAGTTTAGGACCCTTCTTAATAAAATGGACTTAATGATGCCTTATTTTGGGTGTTGTAAAGTGTATCTTTACACTTTCACACTAATCTAGGGTTTTATTAATTAATTGAGGTTAATTTTCCTTAATTGGCCCCTTTAATTCAAATCCAAGCCTAATTAATTACATATTTTGAGGGATACAGCTCGACATTCATAAATGATATTGGAAAAAACATAATTTTACAAGGTGTGTGCCTTAGGTTAGTGACCTAGGACCCATTCGCCACCTAGTGAATGGGCCCTCACTAGGTCCTAGTACCCTATTTTCACATGATCTTTCATATTGTTTGAAGTGTGTCCTAGCTAAGTGAGGTAGGACCCATTCGCCACATGGAGAATGGGTCCTCACTTAGAATTAGGACCCT
Source organism: Sequoiadendron giganteum (assembly GCA_007115665.2). Lineage (NCBI taxonomy): Eukaryota > Viridiplantae > Streptophyta > Pinopsida > Cupressales > Cupressaceae > Sequoiadendron > Sequoiadendron giganteum. The sequence continues at coordinate 598,029,327 of CM021105.1, read as the reverse complement.
CCTTGGGATATATTTTTGGCAATATTTTAATGATTTCAAATCCTAGATTTGATATCAACTTGTGATATTTGAATTTTGGGATTTAATGATAAGTTATGCATAAATACAAGGCCATTTCACTTAGTTTCACCCAGAATTTTCCAAGTCTTCAAACATTATATAGAATTTATGAGCAAGTGTGATTTGTTGATGTTGTTTTCTGCACAACAACAACTCAGACATAATATGATATTTTATCTCTCTTGAAAGGTCAATCTCTATTGTAAACAAAATAACCCCAAGGTTTCTAATGCCAGGTCTTGATAATGCAATAAAAAAAATCAGTGATAAAATGTGAAATTTTGGTAATCACAAGGGGCCTTAAAAATGAACAATGTTGGAAGTGTACTTTCATTAGATGCAACAATATGGTGATTTTTTAATCCTAAGACTAACCCAAATTCAAAATAAATAGCAAAAGAGATAAGGGTTTCAGAGAGATTTTAAACTAACCCCTAAGATCAATCACAACAATGATGAATGTTGTGAATGGACAGATCCCAAATAAAACTAATCTCTACTTGATCAAGGACAATCCCACAACTCCGCATAAATGGTGCAATCTTCTAAGGAAACTGAAGATTTTCAGACTATGAACATTCATCCACATACGTAGTAAATGGCGCAATGTAAACAAGTGTCCATAGTTGAACTTAGCACAAAATAAGGCCCATAATAACTTTACACAACAACTTACAATCAGCAAATTGCTAAAAGTATGGACCAAAGATCAATCAACATCATTAACATTTCACCATTGACATGAAAGAACTAAAAACTAACATCTAACATTGAGAATTGAGAACAAGAAACCATAAACTGTCAAAGATAAATACAAAGTTTTTCAAATCAACAAATCAGTTGCATTACTTCTCCAACATTACATAACAATTTCTAGTCTCTCTCCTCTCTTACAACTAATTTCTGAAATCTACTTGCCAATTCTAGCCTTCTACAACTTCTAATCAACTCTTCTAACCCAGTCTAACCTCTTACAAATGAGAAGGCACTGGCCTTTTATAGAAAATTACATTTTGAATCAATGGCCAGGATTTAATTCATCCAATGGCATAAATTACACTTCTAGAACAATCCATCTATTACATTTAATTTGGGAGCTCATGGTACATCATCATCTAATCAATTGCATTCAGTTGCATTATGGCCCAATGACATCAATTTTGAGAAAATCCTCATTGGAGAATAAATACAGCTTCACATGTCTTTCCTAGTTAAATGTACCTCTCCAATTGGTATACAACTGGTGGCATGGATTCTTATGTAGGCCCCACTTTAATATTTGAGTTGAACTTTTCCAGATTTTCCCTCTTGGCATGAATCCATATGCAAGTCCTCCTTTTGATTTCTTTAATCCTAAAAAATAGATACCATCATTAGTAGCTCACATGTTGAAAAGAAAATGCATTTCGGGAAAAATTTCCTTTTTAAAAAAAATCCATTTTGGAAAATTTCAGGTTTTGAGGGGTTTGAAAATTTATAAAAGATATTTCCATTTTGGAAAATTTCTAGAAATTTCAGGATTTTGAGGGCCCGAAGGAATTTCGGGGATTTCCGCCTAGGGAGGAAAATCCGGAAATTCCAAGCAAGGTCAAAATCCCCTAAACCTTATAACTTTTTTTCTAGAAGGAATTTTCAAAAAGTTCAAAAAGCAACTTGGCCTAATTTTTTGTCCTCTATCCATTGGTGCAAAATATTTATAGACAACAATGAAAATGCACTTTAAAAATCCTCTTTTCCAATTTCCAAGACAAGCAAAGAGTCCCCGGAGCCTCAGAATATTGCCTTCATCAAACCAAGTCTTGAATGAATCCCAAAATAACCTCCCAAAAAGAGAAAAACTAAAAATTGGCAAAGCCAAGGTGGAGAGATGCAAAAGAAAAAAGAGGGTCCCTGCCTCCGGTGGGGTGTGTGTGCAAAAATTACACAATTGATATCATCTTGTGATATTGGAATTTTGGGATTTAATGATAAGTTATGCATAAATACAAGGCTATTTCACTTAGTTTCACCTAGGATTTTTCAAGTTTTCAAGCATTATATAAATCTTATGAGCAAGTGTGATCAAGAGCAATTTCTAAGGTATTCAAGGGAAAATTTATTGAAGAATATTGTAGCAATCAAATATTCATTCATCATGTCAAAGGCGTAGTGCATCATGCATGTTGTTGAGCTAATGTGTTGATGTATCATTGAAGATCCAATTCAAGCATTGTTTCATATCAAGTTTCATGATCAAGATCTATATTCATTTGAGGCCACTTCATGCTAATTTGCAAATTTGTATTCAAGGTTTCAATTGAGGTTTGGCGAGTTGTTACACATTTTTTGTTCATTCATCATTCCTTTATGCCTTATTTCATCATAAGGTTTAATTACCAAAACAAGGTTTGACCAAAGAAAACCCCTATTCCCTAACAAAACAACATTTTTCTCTCATTTGATGTGTTATTGCAAGTTTTAGGTTGAAGATCATTTGGAGATAAAAATACAAAAAAGTTGTCAAAGTTGCTAAGAAAGTTGAAAAATCATAGAAATTGAGCTACAAGATTTATTTCCAGGTTTCCAAGAGTCTCCAACTAGGATCTGAGAGTGTAGATTGAGAGGAACAAAACCTAGAAACCATTTTTCCAGAGCCCTAGCCAGGACCCATTAGCCATAGGGCGAATGAGTCCTCAATGAGGCCCAAAAAAGAAATTTTTGCAACAAGTACACAACATTTGACCCTCTTAAAACCTACCTTTTGATTGCTATATCAGTTATGTTTGATTTCTGATATTCATTTATGCATTATCACCCTCATAATTGAATGAAATACTAGTGAAATTAGGTTCATCATCTTGTTAATTCATTTTGGTGAATCTATTTTCCTATGTTTCATTATGCAAACAAAGCACAAAAATGAAGATTATGGCCTAATCAAGGACTCATTTTTCGTATGGTGAATGAGTCCTAGATGAGGTTTTTGGAACTGATTTTACTAATTTCCAAGTGTTTTCTAATGGTTTTTAGATTTAGGTGGGTTACAAGAAGTTTTAATTTGGTTTTCTATAGAATGAAATGTGAAATGTAAGTGAAAATTATGACAAAATGATAACCTAAAAGACCTTTTTTTATATGCAATTTTTGTTTCAATTTTTGAATGCAAGTTTTTGTGATGTATATGATATCCAAGATGACTTTCTTTTTGTACTTGTCAGATTTAAAGAATACAAAGTAATTTAATCCTAAAACTTTTAATGAGATACAAATTTGAATGCAAAATAGACACCCTAAATGAGACCTAATTCAATGAAAATGAATTCAAATTGTAGAAACTTAAAAAGTCAGGATTGATACTATACATCTAATTCTGATTAACTAACAACATTTCCTCCTAAATCACTTCGAACTAACCAATTAATTAAATAATTAGTATTATTTGGTTAAATTCATCAAATTCTACTATTAACCAAATAGTTAACTTTATTAAGATTAATTCACCTTTTTCTGACTAATGTTCACCCCATTTAATTAAATCCCCCTAAGTTCTCTCATTTGATTAAATAAATCAAACTATTTAGTCAAATTTCATAAAACCTATAACCCACTTGAGTTGATTAAATCTTAATTAATTAACTCTAAATCACTCTTTAATCATCATTATCCATTTATCTTGCTTTTAACTCCCCTAAAGTTAATTCAACTCATGGTCAACTAACCAGGTTGCACATGAAATTTATTTCTTTTAATTATCTAATTACCTTGTTTATCCTCACAATGGCATATTCTTAGGAATATTCCTCTCAACGACCACTTCATTGAATTTCCCTCCAAAAGGCTCTTACACATGCATAAATACCTCTTACAAACTCATAAATACCTCTTACAAAGGCATTTAATCCCTCTTACATGCCATATTGTCTCTTACAAGTGCATCCAATTCTTTTACATTCTCAACAACATTCACTTACATCTTCAACCACATTCATTTACTTCTTCTTACATCCTCATTTAATCCTCTTACACTCTCTTTACTCACACATTCCCCAAAATGTGCTCCACCTCCAACCATTAGCCTTGTGACAAGTGTCACATTCCTATTGGCTCTCCTATTAATCCCACATTCACAAATTTTACTCTCTTCAACTCTTTAATCCTATAAGTAGATGATTTTTCTACACAATATGGATCCACAACTTGAGGCAATATCACTAGTCACTTTTATTCATAGCATTCACCATTTTCATCATATTTGGAGCTTGTTTCATCACCTTAAGTACTTGGAATCAACTACTCCATTGGAACTTATCAAAGGGATTGGGAAAGGGCTTCTTTCCACATCAAAGGAGCACCAATCCCCCCGTATGTGATGAAGGTTTAGTTGTTTTAAGTTGATTACATGTTATCATTGGTTTCTTTATTCTTCCATTTGCATGTTTTCATCTTCATTTAGCTAAGAATCTCATAGGGAATGCTAGATTTGGGTCTCTAACATGATTAGCTATTGTTTGTTTGTCTTGTTTTAGCAAATTGTAGGTTTGGTGTTCACATTTTGGCACTAGAGGGAGAGATAACCAATTTTATTTTGATGATTGTTCTTGAAAATTGACATTTTTGTAACTACATGAAGGAAACACCGCCTTTGATCAATACAACGTCGCCTTTGCACATAGCATCATCTTTGCTTGCACGTAGAGTGTTGCCTTTGTTTCTAGTGTCACCATTGTCATGTTACATTGCCTTTGTCATGTTTTGTCATCTCACCTTTATGGGAGCATCACCTCTGTCTTCTTTGCCAAGCTCTTGAATTCTACTTTCTCACAGAGCATCACCTTTGATATAGCCCCGGTTTTGTGCTCTCTATCTGCTGCAAAGAACTACCTTTGTGTTCACCAAAGTGTTTCCTTTGAATCCAGTGTTGCCTTTGTCATCCCACAAAGCGTCACCTCTGTTGCATAGCATCACCTTTGTAGATTAAGGAGAAAAACCAATTTGGAGACCTAAAAGCAATTTTTAATGCTCTTTGTAATAGCTTAGGCTTTCCAATTCTACTTTTCATTTTCTTTATTAGGACCAACTAGCATTAATTTGGGCTTAAAAATTAACCATCTACTTAATTTTTCCAAGTTGGACTAAAATTGAACATTAGAAACTTACTAGACATTGCTATATGGGCTAAAATTAAACAAGGAAAAACTCACACTAAGCTTGGTGCATTAAAATGAACAAGTGCTTGAATTGTGTGATTTTGTCTTTGATGCATTTTGAGTACATATCCTCGCCCCTTGTGCTTCGTGCGATCTTGGGTGAAGAGAAACAATCAAGGTTTTGTTTATCTTGCTTTTTTGCATTTGAGGTGTGTATCCTCTCCCCGCACACCGTTTGGTGATCTTGGGTGACAAAAAACACCTTGTTTCTTTTTGCACAATTTTTTTCAAATCAAATTGTTACCTTTAGAGGGAATTCCTAAGAGACACATCTAAAAGGAGAACTTAAAGGCAACTCCAATTGGTTTTTCACTTGGGCCGGTATATAAATGGATAAGACTAAACTATCAATTCCTCATGGTATGTAGGCCTTATCCATACAGTTTCATTCAGGACAAGGTACTACTATAAATATTATAAGAGCCCCTATTAGGATTGATTAAAGCTTTGAGTGGCTTGCTGGACACTCTCAAAGTGGCATGTCCCCGAGTATCTAAACTAAGAACTAGCTTGTTTATTGACCAAAAACCTTTATGCTTTTTGGTGTAGGAACAATTATTTTGAAGGCACCCCACATTTTTACTATTCAATGTTGAAATAGAAAGAATCCTTAGGATCTCCGGATCTTTAGGATTTTTTAGATTTGATGGTCCCGAGAAGTGTGTCATGGAGGGAGCCAGTGCCACCAAATCTCTAACTGTTCACTTTGTCGTAGTGTTTGGAGAAATCTGAGTGGGGACTCATCAAATAGTATCTTTGAATCCTATGGTTGTGTATTTTTTAAATCAAACACATTGCTTGGATCTCAAACATTGAAACAAACATTAACAAATCATCAAAATTTCAAGCCCTTTGGAAAGAGTGGATATATTTGAAGGGTCCAATTATTACCACTTGTCCCTAGGGATTTTATCCATAGAGGCTTCTAAATATTTGGTCTCATATCTCAATTTACTCTTTTCAAATTCAACCTAGGGAAACTATGTCATTGACTTTTTGATTTTCACATAATGGACCTTGTGAAATGAAGAATTAATACATAGACATTTAGTTTAAAATTTAAACAAGATGTGTTTATGTGGTAGAATAAAATCATTAACCAATATTAAATCAATTGAACCCCATACATGTGCTTGTTATCTTTTGTTTAATGGTCTTCCAAGCAGAACATTGTTCTTTTGGTTTGAACTAATAATAGGTTAAAGCATGTTCTTCACTATCTTGGTCTTGAAAAAAATGTCCCTCGTAGGTTCATTTAGGATTGAATCAAACACTTCATCCATCCCAAACATTTATCATCTCCATCCCACAAACAACTTTTAGATCTTTGGAAAAAATCAAAATTCTAGACTTGGTTTAATCCTTAAAACACATCAAAATCATCTTGTTTAGTTAGGAGTGTAAGAATGCATCCTTTCTCATACCTCTAGTTAAATTAGCACCCCTTTGAACAAGTTCATCCTAAGGCCACATCCAACATCTTGGTATCTACAAGTTAATTATCCAAATCAAACCATTCAAAATCAAATCCTAAAGTATAACATTGATCCAAAGTTCCTAAAATTTCAACACCCATATACTCACCCTTTCATCATTCATCTCATCATTGGTCCTAAATTCCTTAGAGGTCAAAAAGGTCAAAACACAAGAAAAACATCATGAGTGGTCTAAATCAACCAAACTATCAAAGCCTTATCCTATCGATTGATTATCAAAACTCACATTTATAAAATTCACATATGGGATAATTATATCCTACAAACCTCAATGATACAACAAATGTGAGTATTCCAAATCTAAATTTTGGAACACCTTTCCCTATGGTATATTTAGATCAAAGTCAAAACCCACAAATCTATCAACCAAATTATCAATACATGAGTCTTCAACAAAAAAAAATTATCCCATAAAGTCAATACATGCCAAATGTCAATATACCAAGTACAAACTTACCAAACATGAACATATCAAGTCCACACTTGGTGAACTATGGGATACATATGTTTTTGAATCATACCAATGCTGTTCAAAGTACAAAAAATATGTTGGCAACTCAATATATTGATCCAAATCAAGGTAACCTCATGCAAAATCAAAGTTACCTAAATCAAAGCAATGTGTTTCCAAACCAAAACAATGTTCAATGCCAACCTATAATGCAAAATCTAAACATCATCCCAAATCAGAACATTGTCCAAAAATAATTTGTGCATGATCACATACAAATACCACAAGGGTATATTCCAAATATGCTTGACCAACAACCAAATCAACTAAATCAAGGGGATCAAATTTAGCAACATCAAATTGCTTCACTTACCAAAATAGTTGATTCATTGCACCAAGATACATCTCCATCCCAAAACCATCACACTACCCCCCCTTGGGTTAAACCATGTCATCAAAACATTGAGTTGTCTTCACAACCCCATCAAGAAGAATATCCCCAATTTCAAGAGGTTGGATATCAAGATCAACAACAAGCCCAATCACCACATCTCCAAAATCAATTACCACAAGGTCAGTTTCAAGAAGTACAAATCTCACAAGGTAACAAACATGAATATACTCCTTTGGGAGAGCCACTTGAATCAACATTAAAAAAAAGCTAGTTAATGCAAAAATCATCACTCCTCCAAAATTAAGTACTTTCAACTCTATCATAAACTTACCTTGGAATAAGGGTAGAGATTATTGTGAGTATGATAGATAAAATATTCATAAAACTTCAAATTGTATTCAACTCAAAAATATCATCCAAGAACTTCTTGATCAAAGAAAAATAATTGTTGAGGACAATGATCAAGATTTAACCACTAGTGATAGCAGTAACAGTCTCTCCACCATAATTGTTGAAAAGAAGAATCAAGATCTATCCATTGATGATCACCTTGAAAATTTTTCTACCTCATCCAACTATCAAATCAGCATACATCAAGAGTAACTTTTTAATCACGATCAAAACCCATCAACAATATCCCACAATGATCCATTCCAAGTGATGGCTATGGTTATTAGTACCTTTTTGTTGCTTTTCATATACTTTTAAGACACTTTATCTATAGTTTTAAAGTATATTTTAAGATAATACTTCCATAATAGGTTATCCTTTCAACATAACTTGCAACCTTGAACAATGAAGGAGTATTTATAGTCGCAAGCACTAAAGTAGTAGAACAAGGAATTAATGATGTTCAAGCCATTCAAATGCAAGAAGCCTTGGAGTTAACCATGGTCATTATGGAAGGAATAAATGCTAGAGGATATATGTTCTTGAATGTTGGACATTTTTCTATGTGTTTCACATGCAATCTATCCTTGTTCAAATAGGTCTCGCTTTCCTGTCTCAGTTAGATGAATAAGTCAATAATTCTTCCATCTCCTCATATCTAGGAATGAGATTTATGATTGCAATTAGTTAGTTAGTTAGAAGCTCGAACAAGACTCTCCTTGTTTTGTATAAAGCTAGAGGATGAGTTCATAGTTTAGTTAGTTGATTTTTTTGTAAGTTACTTGAATTTGGTAGTTTCTAGTTTTCTAGTTATTCAAAGACATGTTGATACAATGACATTATGAAATAAAATATGCAAGAAGGATTATGTTTGATATCTGGCATTATGCAATGAATTGAGTTGTATGATTCATGGATGCATGAGAATATCAGTTAGATCTGGTTTTTAGTTAAGTGAAGTAGTCTTCTGATCTGGCCACTCAAGTACTATTATTCACTTTAATTATTTATTTATTCATGTATGCATTTCCAGTAATTCTATTTTCATTATTTTACATGTATAATGCAAGTAAAATGGTTTATGGTTAGTTAAAATTGTACATAGTTCTCTAGAGATTAGGAATAGTTATCTTATCATTTTAAGTAATTTCATATTAGTTTTGCACTCGTAGATCTTTAGCAGTCACCTACAACTTAGTTGCAAGTACCCATAGCCACTAGGTTCTGTAATCATTTTCATTGTTTTTGCAATTCTGTCAAATTCCAGCAAGGTAGAATAGTTTGAATTAGTTAGTATAGAGTAAATTAGGTTAACACAAGCCTATGAAGGCACATATAGTGTTGTACTATAAAAGTTTTATGCTCCTTGGTTGATAATTTAATGTAGGCTAGCAATGTCAAGAGGAGTGTTTAGCTTGTCACACCCTTAAATTGTGTAAATTTTACCAAGTCCATAACACATTAGTTTGCCTCTACATTTTTGGCGCCATTATCAGTGATGGTGATACCTTCATAGGCCTATTTTTACAAGTTTTCATAGTTAATTTTATATTTCCACATTAGGACTAATATATTTCATCATCAAAACAAAATGTAGAATATACTAACATTATACAGGGCAATTTTCATACAAAGAAAAATAAACCATATGTGGAGGCAGAGAGATAACCAAGGAAGATTCATCCTTTTTGACACTCAAGATAGAGAAGATACTGGTGGTTTTTTTTAATATACTATGGATATTGTTGAAAGAGTATACATTGTATTTCCATCTTCATCATTAGCATCTTCGATAGCTACTGAATGGACCTTCCTAACAATGGGAGATGCACCAAGAGATGACCCAGAGCATGGTACCTTTGAGTTACCTATTGGTGACCAAGCTAGAGCTACTGTGTTGAAAAAAATTCTACCATCAATATTACCAATATTTTATGGCTTGGTAATAGAGGACCCAGATACCTTTCCCTTTGAGTTTGAATTTTTTTGCAAAAGTTATGATTACACTATTGATGCGCACAAGATCAATCTCTTTCTAGCTACTCTTAAGGATGTTTCCCTCATATGATTTAAGGGGATTCATAGGGATGTTGTTCCAAATTGGGTTACAATGAAAACAAATTTCTTGGAGAAGTACAAGGACTAATGCAGACGATTAGACCAAATAAGAGATGCTATTTTATTAATGTCTCAAAAATAGGATGAGCCATTGGAAGATTATATACAAAGATTTGAAGTTTCTTTGAAGAAGAATCCACAACATTAATTATCAGAGGAATCCCTTAAATTGGTATTTTTAAGGGGGATTAATGAAGAATTTATGGATGCTGTCAACCTTATTGGGTGAGGAGACATTTCTAAAGGTCCATTTGAGGACATTTCTAAAGGTCAATTTGAGGACATTTGTAAGGTATGTAGGAATTATTCAAGGACTCTTTCTAGAAAGCTAAGAGTGGAAAGATAATCCATCACAAGTAAGTCCTCTAATGAGGTCTCTAAAGTTGAAATCAGCAATCTATTGTCCAACATGAAGTAGGATATAATTTTTCAGCTAGCAACACAGTTGGACATCCTCTATATTAAGATGAAGTAGGAGGAAGCATAAGGCATGCTCACTGAGTATTGTCCTAATTGTAGGTAGAGGAAAGCTAGTTGTAAGTGAAAACAAGTGGCTAGTATCCAACACAAAAAGATTGAGAAACCAAAATTCTAGGAAATGGAAGGAGATGATGGAAAAAAATTCTACATAGGACAAAGGAGGCCTTGGAAACAAAGACAAGGTATGCCACCAAACCCCCTTGCTTTTAATCCATATTTTCCTTTGGGCAACCCAAAAATTTTTGCTTGAACACGTAGCCCTAGAAAATAAATTAGAACCAGTGTCAAAGTCCTCAACAATGGCCACAAGCCCAACCAAATTGGAACTAGCCACTAAACCCATGGCCATAGAAAAAATTTCAGGGTTCCAACTACAATCAATAATGGCCAACCCAAAAAAATCAATTGCAACCTCAGTGGCAGAAAGGTCAGCCATGATAGAAAAATATGAATTACCAACATCCTATGTTACCACCTCCTCCACCTGAGCAGCAAGCTCTAATTCCACCATCAAATCCTCAGTCTCAACCACCTAAACCATCTCAGATACCCTCCCAGCCTACACAAAATCCTAACACTAAGTTTTTTTAGCTACTTACACTAATGAAGTTGTCCAATACCCCACTTATGGGGTAGAGGTGAGTAAATTTCATCTCAAATCATGGAAGCAACATGCAGTGCCTTCATCTCCCAAAATTATAGAATTAGAAGATGAAGAACCTACAAAGGAAGCCTCAAATAACCAACCTCTAGAACCCCAGTCCAATCAAGGGCTCCATACCACATCACATCCAAAGCCTCCATTCCCTAAATGTTTGGATATCCACTAACAACACACTCAGGCTGAAACATACCTTCTAAGATAGTGAAAGGATGATAGCATTAAAATCCCTTTGATCCAATCTATCAAAGATATTCCCATCTATACTAAGACTATTAGGGATCTCCACATGAAAAAGATAGGAAGGAAAAGAAAGGACCCATAGACAGTCCATGTTTTGGGTAACCTTACTAATTTAATGTTGGGAAATATCAATGTTTCGATATATACAGATCATGGTAGTCTAGTTGTGGACATTAAAATCAATGGGAACCTTATTAAAAATAGTTTGATAGACCTGGGTGCTGCAATTAATGTGATGACCAAGGAAACCATGCAACTACTATAGTTAGCCAATCAACCTACTTAGATAGTTTTACAGTTAGTTGATAGGTCTACAGTTAGTCATGGAGGAGTTATTGAGGAATTTATAATTGCCTTAGGTTCTTGGGGTTACCCTATTGACTTTATAGTACTTTAGCCCAAATTTAATCTTGTTGGTTATCCACTAATCCTAGGTCAACCTTGGCTAGCCACAACCGATGCATTCATAGGTTGTAGGTCAATAAAAATGATCATATCCAATGGAACTATAACCAAGAACCTAATACTTTATTCGACTGCTCAACCACATCAAGACCTTGAGCATACCATTTGGCCAAACTTGAATGATTAGGATAGTTACTCATTGAAAACATTAATGACCATTAAATGTGGCCCTCTAATAGATATTCTAGATGAGGATAATTTGATTGCTCAAATTATCCAAAATGATTGTGGAAGGAACCCACAGTAGCAGGGTTGTCTATCCTATTTGCATGATCCTTTGGAAAGAATAATATCTACCAGTTCCACACAAGAGCTATCCCAAATAATGCATACTCTATTGCCCTTGCCAATAATACCCAACCTTGATATGTCCTCTGTACAAGACATGTCCATGCCATTATAAATCAAGCCTAGAAAGATGTTGAATGTTAATAATGCTTTGACCGATGAACAATAGGAATCCTTGCATGTTGTACTATAGGAACATGCAACACGTTTTTATTGGGATTATAGTGATATGAAAAGAATTGATCTTGCCTTATGCATGCACAATATTTACATGAATGAAGGCTACAGATCCATAAGGCAGCCACAAAGATGCATGAATCTAGCCCTCATAGAAATTGTGAAAACAAAACTACAAAATCTTTTGAATGCATGATTCATATATCTTATCTTAGAAAGCGAACGGGTTTCACCATTGTTCATAGTACCTAAAACAAGTGGTAAATGGAGAGTTTGTGCTAACTACAGGGAACTCAATACTACCACCAGGAAAGACAATTTTCCATTGACATTTATTGACTAGGTTCTAGATTCTTTGGCAAGGAAGAAATATTCATCTTTTCTTGATGGTTTTAGCGGTTATAACCAAATTAAGATTGCACATGAAGATCAAGATAAAACCAAATTTACCTATCCTTGGGGTAGCTATGCATATTTTGTTTTACCTTTTGGTTTATGCAATGCTCTAGCTACATTTCAAAGAGCAGTGCTTATTATATTTTCTGATTTTGCACATGATAAGATGGAGATTTTTATGGATGACTTCACCACATATGGTGAAATATTTGATGCAGCTTTGCAAAATTTAGAATCAATCTTGAAAAGATGCATTGAAAAAAACTTATCATTGAGCAATGAGAAATATTTTATGGTGATGATAGAGGGTATTGACATGGGACATTTTATTTCTAGTGTAGAGATACAAGTTGACCCTAAGAATATTGAGATCATATCTACACTGCCTATCCCTTAGAAACCAAAGGATGTGATAATATTTCATGGACATGGAGGTTATTACAAGAGATTCATTCAATATTATAGTAAAATAGCTACTCATTTGTTTACTTTGTTGACAAAGGATATTGAATTTGAGTGGACTCCAGGCTGTCTACAATCCTTTGAGAAGTTGAAAGTAGCTTTGACTAGTGCACCAGTTTTAAGAGGTCCAAATTGGAAATTTCCATTTCACATTCACATTGGTGCATCATAATTTGCAATTGGAGTTGTCCTAGGACAAAAAGAGGGGATTAAGGAGTATTCCATCAATTATATCAGCAAAAACCTATAGGGAGAAAGATTAAACTACACAGTGTCTGAGAAAGAAATGCTTATTGTTATTTATGCCATTAACAAGTTCAGACACTACATTATTGGTTATCAAGTATTCATACACATAGATCATATATCAATTAGATACTTGATGAATAAAATAGTGGTATGTTGAAGAATTGTATGGTGGTTATTGTTGCTACGAGATTTTTATACCACAATAGTTGATAAGCTTGGAAAATCTAATGTAGTTGCTGATTTCCTCTCTAGATTGCCTACTCAATTAGTAGAAGGGGTAGTTGATGATTCTTTTCCTAATGAGCATCTATTTTATCTAAATATACACACCCCATGGTATGATGATATAGATAACTACTTGTAATAAGGAAGACTCCAACTTACTTTTCTCCTAAGGAGAAAAGACAATTAGTTCATAAATGCTTCCCTTATTCTTGGATTTTTGGATTCTTATTCTACACTAGCCCAGATAACATTATGAGAAGATGTGTTAGGGAGGATGAAGTAGTTGATATAATGAAAGCCTATCATGATGAACCTTTTTGTGGAAACTTTGTACCAAAGAGGACAACTTTCAAAAATATTAACAATAGGATATTATTGGCCAGCCCTTCACAAAGACTGTGTTACATATACTAGAAGTTGTGACCGATGCTAGAGAATGAGAAGACCTACAAGAAGTGATGAAATTCCTTTGTAGCCCAAAATTTCATTAGCTCCTTTTGATAAATTGGGGCTTGATTTTGTTGGTCCTATATCTCCCACTTCAAATAACAAAGAATATATACTACTATGTACTGACTACTTAACCAAATGGGTAGAAGTCAAAGCATTATAGTTTGCTAGAGATAGAAATGTTGAAAAATATTTATATGAGGAAAAATTCACTAGGTATAGTGTTCCTAAGGAGATAGTGACTGATCAAGGGAAAAAATTCACATTAGGCCTCATATCCCAGCTAGTGAAAGAGTATTAGATAAGGCACAAGAAATATACCCCATATCATCCTCAGGAAAATGGACAAGTCAAAGTTACAAACAAGGATCTTGAGAACATATTGACGAAAATAGTGCAACTCCATAGATGAGATTGGGTATCCAAATTACCATAATTTGTTTGGGCATACAAAAGTACTTGTAAGAAAACTAAAAGGTGTACCCCTTATAGTACAAAACCCTCTATAGAGTAGTTGATTTAGGGATTGACTTGACAGAATCTCATAAAGAAAGGTTGCAACATTTGAATTCCTTGGATGAAATAATATTGCAGGCATTGCACCATATAGAGGTTGTTCAAAAAAAGAGGATTAAATGGCATGACTAGTACATAAATACTAAATAATTTTTTGTAGGTGACTATGCGCTTTTGTATGATTCCAGATATAAATATTTTCTAAGAAATTTATAGTCATGATGGCTAGGACCCTATTAAATACAACATGTATTTCCTAATGGTGTAGTGCAACTATAGACTATTGATGAGGTCAAATTTTCACTTTTGGTTAATGGTAATAAACTCAAGCTATACAAGAAACCACTTGAGCATGATGATTTCATCATATCTCTAATGGATGAGTATAGTGTGCATAGTTCAGTTGATTCAGGATATATTCCACTAGTTGATGTTTCATAGAATGATGTTTCACAGATTGATGTTCCACAAAATGATGTTCCATAGAATGATGTTTCACAAACTGATGTTCCACATAATGATCCAACAAAAAGTGACTTACCCACCACATCTGGTAGTATAGGGGTCGACTTACACAATTCCACCTCTGGGATTACCTAGGCCTAATTTTCCATGTTTTCAATCACATGCACACACCACATGATGTCCATAATGACATTTTTCTAACTTTAGAGGGACCTGTATTTCAATTTACTTGAGACCTATTTTCAACAAGACTTGTTAAGCATATTTTAGTTAGGCCATATGCGTGCAGTACCTATAGAAATACCCATTACATGCATGCTGCAATCACTTGTCGAACTCAAATTGTTTTTTCTCATGAAATATCCTTGAACATACACATTTCCTTTACTTCCTAGTAAAGTGCATTCCACTAGTACAACCACCACTTTTCATCAACTCCTATGCAATCAATGCACATCACATCACTCGTATGCCTCAAAATGTGCTCTTTTAGTTCACAGTCACTCTGAGATTTGATTCCCATTTTAGCAAGTGAATAACAAGTGATTGTAGCATGCATGCTACAATCACTTGTTATTCCTTCCCTAAGATGAGCTAAGGTATAAGATTTTGGATACTAGAATGAATTGAGATAAAGGGGATTGTGAGTATTGGGTACAAAGAAGCCATTCGAGAAGAAGCTAAATTTGAGGGATTTTGTGTGGTGGAGTTGAATTTGTAGAATTTGAACTCTTAAAGGTTACAAGAATCAACAGAATAATGGGAGGTGATGTAATTCATAGAGAACCATATACTCATAAATAAATATTAGAGGATACAATGGTTATACCCCTATTCACTAGAGTAGGATGGTTGGACTATTTCTTGAAGTTGATAGAATATGATAATGAAATGGTTAAGGATTTTGTAGCCACATTAAAGTATGATGAATCGATAGTAAAGGGATTAGTGGTGGATGGATCAGAGATGGAAATCGCTCAAGTAGTGTTGGATGATCAAAGATGGAAATCGCTCAAGTAGTGGTGGATGATCAGAGATGGAAATCGGTCAAGTAATAGGGTTACCTCGCATGGGCTCCAAGTACCTAGCTCATGCTGATGAAGTAGCGGTGAGGGAAGCATTCTTTGAATGGGGCAAAAATTTAGATTTAACCTCACAACGTACTAAAAGACTTTCCCTTCCATTCTTTTGGGGAGAATGTGATGCTTATATTATCAAATATCTTACTTGTGTTGGCTGCCACAATCTGTTATATATTGTGCATTTCAAGTTGTTGAACCATTTATGAAATAACCAATTAGTCAATGTACCTAATTTTATATACAACATGCTAAAAAGAATGGCCTCTGAATATAAAGTAAATAGACTAATATGACATTATCTTATCATTTTTTGATAACCTTACTAGTTAAGAGAAGTTTGAGAATTCAACATCCCTAGGTTGATTGGGATGATTTTAAGGGTTGCAAAGAAATCATTGAGTTACTTGAGGCACCTAAAGCAAAAGATGAACCCTTACCTGAGCTTGAACCAAAAGTTGACTTGAAGCATGATGAACCTAAAAGAGAAGATTCCCTTGTTGCACCATCTTCTTCACCTAACCACATCCAAAGTGGCACCGAGAAACATGATATGTCAGTTGTGATAGTAGAGGAACCCTCATCTTCCAAAAACCCTAGCATTGGGAGAAGTATTGTGTCAATGTCCTCAAAAATCAATGTCCTCAAAAAGGAAAGGAAAGAAGAAAGGAGTTGACAAGTAGGAGAATGTTATAAAGGAAAAAGATGAAGGCAAGAATAAGGGGAGTAGAAGAGGAAAGGAGAGTAAAGTTACACAAGAGACCACTACAACTCGAAACTCAAGAAGGCTAAGAAGACAAAGCATTGAGAAGAGAGACATGGAGGAACCATTTTAGGAAGGAAAGGTTGGGGAGAAACAACATCATATTCCACCGATGGTAGAAATAGATAGTGTAATGTACTAACCCCTTCATGAAGTAAATATGTCTTAATTTACACCAAGCGAGTAAATAAACAAGTAACAAAAGTATTGCAATAAAAAAATTCTTTTCTTTTATTGATAATTTCCAAACAAGATAAAAAAAATATTTCCACATGTATTCCATTTCATTTCAAATATACATCAATGTAAGAAAGTATATAGATACATACATAGCTCATGGAGCTTTAGAACAAATAGTAGTAAGATGGTCCATGATCCTTCCTTTCAAATCTTGGTTCTTTTGTTGCCTGTTGTGGAGGAGAAGCATCACTTAGGCAATTTTCCTCCAACCACAGACTCTTAATGTTGTCCCTTGCACATCTTATATCATTCGATAGGTGGCCCTTCCCTTTGATGAAGAGACTGGTCGAGTAACCGATAATGACAACCAACTAAGCATAGTGATGTGTCCTACATAACTAGAACCTTTTGTAATCCAACAACACTAAAACACAATAGGAAATTAGTGCCTAAAATAGTTCTGGAATTTAGTGCATTTGAATTCATGAATTGGACACTTCTGTCGACACAAAACTCGGTGTCAAACTGCATGTTCACTTCGGCACCATTTTTTGCACCAAATTTTGCATCAAATTTTGTGCTAGATTTTACACCGGATTTTGCACCGGATTATGTTGCTTCTAGATTTTCTTTCGATTTTACTTCTCATTTTGCTTCTTGTGTTGCTACCAAGTTTTCTTCTAGTTTTTCTCCCAGTTTTTCTTCCAGGTTTTTTTTTGGTTTTGCTTCCAATTTTTCTTCCATTTTTGCTTCCATTTTTTCTTCCAATTTTATTTCCGATTTTTCTTCTATTTTTGCTTCCAATATTTATTTTGATATAACGTCACTTGTTGCATCTAGCTTTGATTCCATTTTGCATCTTTTTTTGCTTCTAATATGGCTTCTATTATTGCATCTTTTGTTGCTTCTAAAATTGCTTCCATTATTACTTCTTTGTTTGCTACCAAAATTGCTTCTGTTTTTGCTTCCTAGATGATGCCAATTTTTGCTTCCAATATTGATTCTAGTTTACTTCTAGTTTGTCTTCCATTGTTGCTTTCTTTTTTTCTTCTAAAAATGCTTCTTGTTTTGCTTCCATTTATTAATTTAATATGTTTTATTTCAATTTAATTAATTAAATATATCATGCCTCTTAAATAACTCATATGATTATAGAGTAAGTAATTTAATTATTTAAATCATATGATTAAATAACAAGGTGATTATTATAACATGATAATCATCTATAATCAAAACAAGTGAATTAGATATCTATAGTTTAATTGAATTTGACACATCCATCCTGAGCAGTAAATTAAAATCATCATACGTAATAAATATCCATCGAAAAATCATTGACCACTTTCAATATATAAATTGGAAAGTCAATACTGATAAGATCATCATCATATATAACTAAAACAAGTGAAAGTCAAATATTCCAGTAGATCAATAACATTGCAAAATGATAGATGTCCAACAGTCGATATAAGTCAAAATGATACATGTACAAATTATATAAGTAAAAATGATAAAATATTTAACTCAAAATGATACAAGCAAGATGCTACATGTCCAAATGATATAAGTCAAAATGATAGATGTCAAAATGATACAACTCAATAATATGGTAATGCAAGCTATGAAAATGATCCATATGGTAGTAACCATGAAAAGAGGCATTATAACAATATATCAAAAATGATCCATGATGCAGTCTATATGATCATGAATGTTACTGGCTACTACTAGCGACTACCTCATCATTATGATGATGATGATAATTATCATCATCAGCCTTAGTGTCTTCTATATCTACATCATCATCATCATCTTCCATGTGATCTATACCAAAACCAACATATTTTGGATCTATATCATGAGGATCATTTTGATCTTCTAGAAGACCCATGTCTTGCAAAAAAAAACATTTCATGCAATAATTTATTTTTCTATTATATATTTGTAAGAGAGGGGGACCAACCACACCAAGGCCCTAGGTCATAGAGGGTCAAGAGCAGTAGGCTTCCCTAACTTACCTTAGTTTAAAGGGATGTTAGGATAGGTAGGATGAGAATGATGAGGACTATAGGGTCCTGCAATCATCTACAAATCTGAGATTTGAATGGAGACTAGGCAAGTTAGTTTTTAGGGTCAACTTTGTGTCTCAGATAGCTCTTTATTATAGGAAAAAAGCACGGTTATGGGATGAAAGTGTGGCACATTGGTGTCTCTTGGTGTGTTGGCATCTGTACAGCCAAAGAACTTGGAAGACAAGGTCTGACCTCTCAAAACCAAACTAATGGCGTAGTTAATAGTTTCTAATGGAACAAAATAATACCATGAAATATGACACATGTAAATGGATATGATAAAAAAAGTAAATGAAGGAAAGGGTGACAAGAATGATCTCACATAAAATATTTTTTGCCAGCTCACTCCAAGATATCTCCACCTACAACAGAAAGAGAAATTTTTGGGGAGTTGTTTAGGGGTGTGCCTCAATGACACCCCCACTTTGGTGTTTCCACCTCCATGAAAAAACAAGTTTGCAACAATGTAGAAATAATATGATAAAGAAGGGAATGAAATCAATAGAACACTAAAACACTACCAAACAGTAATGTGCTAACTTAACTAAGTAATAGAGAAGATGGAGTAGAATCTTACCACCTCCACCAAGAGCACTCAAGGCTAATGGGTGGAGAAAATGAGAGGAACTCAAGCCTCTGTTGTAATGGTGTCATCCTACACTTGTTGTATTGAAGTGATAGAGTGATGGAATTGTTGATATGGAGTGAAAAATGTTGCTTCAATGCTTGAAGTGAATGTTGGAATGCTTTGATAGATTGTGTAGAAGTTGTTAGGTCTCAAAAACATAGGTTTGCACCACAAGAGGTTTCCAGGCTCTTGACACATTTTTGGCTAACGTACAAGGCCAATTAATGTAATTGAACCTTCTACTCTTTAGGCTCTGCTAAAATTAAGCGGGTGTACCTATGTAAATGATGCAGATTTGAACTATGTTTCCTACTTGATCAATCTATCCACAATGAAAATTTGACAATGGAGAGATATGATCCTAATTTGGTATAAATTATATAAGCAATATCAAGGTATAATTCAATATGGTCAGTTAGCAGATGTAGTATATTGGAATGAATTCAATAAAACTAATTAAATAAAATGGGTGAGACCAGTGCCTTGCTAGGTAAAACAATGTCAAATGAAAATCTATGACAAATGGCTTCTATTTGGCAGAAATTATAATTGTTTGGCATATAGATATTGGTTTATAACTTGTATAAACATGCAATAAATTGATTGAAAAACCCTACTGGAGGCAGAATATCAATCCTAATTGTATGATTCTCCTTACTAATCCAAATGATACTTCCAAATTACTGCAATTGACTAAAGGAATTTAATTCTTCTTTAAAAAAACTAGTTAATCACATTACATAGATAAAATAAATGTGCACTGATAAAGAATATATACTTGATATATCAAGTTAAATAATCAAGAAACATTAAGTTGAAGACAATCAAATAATTGAATAAATTCAACATACAATTGATACCAAAATGGAGCCACTGTATTAGAGGTCTTTCATTAACTTCTTCAAAATTAAACTTGCATCATGGTATTTTGAAATTTAGACATTATATCTTCCCTATTTTCCTATTATCTTCTCCTATCTATTCTATCTCACTTTTGGTCTTGGTTTCTCTTATTTATATGAGAGGCAACAAGCTTCAGACCAAAAGTCACACCGTTTGGTAAAAAAACATGGAATTAAGACATAAACATAACTGAAAGAAATTAACAAGTAACAAGTGTTACAATCCATTAATCTTCGAGTAAAATCTCGTGGTCAGTCAAGACCTGTCCAAAGATTTTACTATATGCTTATTTCTCCTTGTGGCACATGTAATCATTCTTCATCTAAGCCCAAGTATTTTTCATTCCATTTGCTAATTGTTAGATCGTTTGACAATTTGAACTCTTGTATAGCAGTGAGGTTTGCAAGGTGGCTCTTCCATCTATTGTCCAACAAGATCCTAGTATCTACCATGAACTTTGTGTATCCATTATCTAGGGTGACAATTCCATCCAGCATAGTATGAAACCTATCCAAGTTGATATCCCCATCATTTTGTACATGTCTCAAGCATTGAGAAAACATCTGATCAAATTCTTTCTTCCATTCCTCAGTGCCTTTTGTTTGACTATCATCCCTAATGATTGAGGGGCTAGAGAGAAACTTTATAGAGTCAAATGTAATCCTCCTATTTTCCACTTTCTTCTTCATGTCCACTAAACATGTATGCTCCTTGATCACCCCTTTTACCATTTATTGAGTAGGTTTGAGTCTTTGAGGAGCATTTGGGTCCCTTTGTGTTGCTTTGCAAAGAGTGTTTAAAGTGTGATAAGTTGGCTGCCACCTCTTTTGGAGCTCATCAATAATAGGGGAATTAGCACTTATTTGTTCCAAATCTTTTACCAGATTGTTAAAGCTCTCGTGTATTCCACCTATTTTCTCTTTCAGTACCCCAACTCTATACTCCAATATTTTTCTCAAGGTACCCAAGATAGGATGATTGAAATTTTCCATATTATGCTTCTTTAATATGTCAATTTCATCCTTCAATTGTTGCACTTGTGGGTCTTCAGCTTGCATATGTGGATGATAGACAACCATCTCATTCCCCCTTATTGTTGTAGCCTATTGTAATTGTTGTTTTAGCTTCACATTTTCAATGAACAACCTATTTACGTCATCATTTGATAACTTTAGCATTTTCTTATATTCACTGACCTTTTTCTCCATATTTTCTACAACATCCTTAGTAAACATTGTAGAGGTGCATGGTGATGGTTGCAACCTCTGTAGGAGTTGTATCTTTCATTTTCTTGATGATGAATAATCCCTTCATTTTCTTGCACCACATCTAAAAGCCTAGGCTTCCTTGTATTCTTTTGTTTTGTCCATAAAGCAAGGGTCTAAGTGGTAGGGTTATACCCTATTCTTGATACCCCTTCCTCTGAATCAAATTCTACAATTAACATTGGGTCATCCTATGATCTAATCTAGTCCAAAAGAAATACTTTGGACAGCTCCATTCCCAAAATGATCAACATATTACTATTCAACACTAATTCTCTTGCTTCTTGGGGAGTGACATTAATATTATCAATATTTAGCTCAGCTAATGTTTGAGCCTGAAATTCAGCCTATTTTGCATCATCAACCATTATGAGATTTATTCTCAACCTTTCATCATATTATTTCACCTTCACTTTGATCCAAAAATATTTGAAATCATTGGTATGAATGAAATTATCATCCTCCATAAACCTCAGAGAGGCAACCACCCTCTCATCATCCTTAATTTCACCTGTAGTTTCTTTTGATATCCTAATTTTAGGATCATGAGGCTCCTAAGTTTTTTTCTCCTTTGCTACTTATTTTATTTTGGTTAAGGTGAGGACCACACCTTCCTCTTCATCATCACTATTTTAACCAATGATTCAGTTTTATATTTTTTGGCTTGGGGTTCCTAGATGGGAGATGAAGGAGATGAGTGTGGAGGTGATGGAGATGGAAAATCTGGTGTGGAAGCTTCATTTTATGGTTGCTAGGGTGTAGGAGTAGCAATCAACCCCTCATTATGAGACATTTTATACATTTCATCATATTTTCCAAGGGTTAGCTACATTCTCTTTAAAAGGTTAGGCTTTTCTACAAAAAACCCCTTGAAACCTTTATCCTCTTCCATTTTCTGACTCTCCCATTTCATCATTGTGATTCATTTCTTTCTTGCATGTACAACATCTAAAAAAAAAACTAGATTCCTTATGACATCCTCTTGGGGGTCAAACTTATGTGAAATGAACTTTTTTGTCATCAAAGTCCTAATATTATTGATGTGGCCCTCCGAGTCACATACCCTTTCCTTCCCAAACTTGAGGGAATAATTGACCCTCATGAATTTTTTTAGTCCCTCTAACATATCTGACCCAACAAACAAATCTTCATATACTGTCAAATTAGGAAAAACATTCCTTTTCTTTGGTTCTTCATCAAATCATGCTCCATCCACAATATTTGCCACATAAACTCTAGGAAATAGAGTTTTTCCGATACAAACTTAGGCAAGATGTGTGGTGGTTGGTTACACCCATAGACTCTAATAAGTAATGATGTGTGGTGCTTAATAAGCAATATGTATTTCTATTCTTATTTAAGTGCACCTCTCTACCACTCATCATCTTTGACTCTCTAGCGGTACCACAGTGTATCTTCCACACACATACCATCATACCATTATACCTCGAGATGCCTCTCACTTCCTTGTGGTATGGTAGTGTCCTACCCTTACTTTGCTTTCTATACCGCTTCATCACAGTCTAACATTCTCTTTCCCGCAGTATGGTGGTATCTTCCCTTATTACCATTCTTAATTCTACCACTCCACCACGGGTCTTGTTCTGACCCTCCATGGTATAGCGGTTTCCCTCTATTACTGTTCTTCACTTCACTACTCTATCATGGGCTAAGCTCAAACCTCCCATGGTATAGTGGTAAAAGGGTATATTGTTAACTATTTTGACCATAATACTATGAGCCCTCTTGCAAGAGGTTGTGGTAAGGAGGTATGAGGTAAGGGTTACAAGGGTGGATATTTAGGTAGAGGTATAGTGGTAAAAGGCTATTTTGACGTTGTGGATGATAACAAAGTAATATATTATGAAAAAGGTGGCACGGATTTGGATTTTAATGGTTAATAAAGACTCTAGAATTTTTATTAAAATTCTAGTTCCAAAAGAAGCTTCAACTAGCCTTCAAATGAATGAATGAGTGGTGAATATGATGAAGAGAGATGAAGAAACAACCATATTTGGGTCAGCCAGCTGAAGGGAGGTGTTACAATTTGACTTCCAATGAGAAGTGTAATGACTCTTTAGACTCTAGCTGCATGAATCTCCTAGGGACATAAGCATGCCACACAGATGTCTACGTGTCACGTGGGCATCCCCGATAGTTCCTCCTCTATTGGAGCTCAAAATAGGCACCAAGTGGATGGGAG
This sequence comes from Sequoiadendron giganteum, assembly GCA_007115665.2. NCBI lineage: Eukaryota > Viridiplantae > Streptophyta > Pinopsida > Cupressales > Cupressaceae > Sequoiadendron > Sequoiadendron giganteum. The sequence goes on along the minus strand of CM021105.1, from coordinate 598,005,062 downwards.
GCAATGGGATTAGGTGGAATTAAGCCTTCAAATTTGGTTTTCTAAAGTAGAGGAGGGTAATAGGGGAATTTGCATTTTTCATCTATACATTTTCCCCCCACTTCAGCCAGCATGAATACTGATGAATGCTCTAGTAAAGTAGATTGAAAAAGAAGTAGGGTTAGAGATGTATACTTGAACTATTGAGGAAGTAGATCATGATCTCGAAAACTTGAGAGTGTAGGACAAGAAAAAGACTTCATAGCTTCACAAAACTATGAAGTTGAAGAAAGCAACTACCTTATAGGCCCACAAACTTGCAAGGGAGGTGTCCTCCAAGACTTCTCACATGAAGGAAACTAGGAAAAGAACCTTATAGACCCATAGACCTACAAGGAAGGTAACCCCCAAGAACTCTAACATGAAGGATACCGAGAAAAGGGGACGCTGTAGAGTCAGAAACGATGACATGTTTACTCATAGATAGAACATGTCAGGATGCGGCCACACAGGCCAGTAAGCGAAAAGTCATGCATACCATTGATAGGCTGGAAGACTTTCAAAGGGTTCCCTCAGGAACCTTTCAAAAGGAAGAGGGTTCCACTCAAGGGATGTGCTATTTGAAAAGTAAAGTCTATTCAGGCTACCCCCAAGCTAGATGGAAAGATGTAAAGTGAAGTCTAGTTGATCTGCCCCTGAGCTAGATGCACAGATGTGAAGTGGGTCTAGTCAGGATGCCCCGAAGCTAGATGCCAAGATGTGAAACTAGTCTAGTCAGACTACTCCCAAGCTAGACATGAAAATGTAAAGGCTTTTGAAGGGGTCCCTTAGGAACCTAATGTGAAAGGAAAGGGTCCACTCAAGGAACGTGTTGTTGGAAAGCTGGTGCCTTCTTTCTCGAATCGATTCATCATCATGAGAACCTTTTGAAAGATGTTCACTTCATCAAGGAATTCAAAAGGAAGGACATGCCACCACATGAGGGGAAGATCAAAGTTTTTCCTAGTTCGAAGGAAGGATTCCAAGTCCTTTCTTTATGAACCCGTGATGAAGGAAACATGTTCCGTTAGGGTTTCAAGCTAAGAATGTAATTCTAATAGAGAAATGTATGAAGACTCTTCAAGAAAATATTTGTTGGAAATGAATGCATTTTTTGAAGTTCAAGTGATGTAGAGGTGACATTGTCACACATGAGAGGGACACCTCAAGCAAAGAAGAGAGTAAGATAAAGGTAAAGCAAGCAGAACATGAAAAAAGGGCACAAGGGTAGCTTGATATGTCAAGGTCATAATTTATCATAAATATATATAATTATAATAATAGTATATAAATTAACTTTCATCAATCCCCTACTATACCAGGCCATGTGAGGAATGCACGAGAAGACAAAGTGAAAATAAAAAATTGGGTCAACATGGAAGGGAAGCCTAAATGCTCTCAATGCTTTGCACCATCCCCAATTTTTTGAAATTCAATCACAAACATGGAAGAATGATGATACAAATAGAGGAAGTTTTACAACACAAACACCATGCTTGTATCTAAGCACCAACAGGGGTGATGAGGGTCATCTAGACACACTTAGCATGGTTACGGGGGAGCACATCATGACACACACACACATCTAATATAAAGATAAAGAAGGGATATTCCCATAACACTGATCAACCAAGAGGTCATCAACCTCCCACTCTAGATCATCGTAGGGGGAAGGAGGAAGATCCTACGGTGGAAAAATTTTAAGGGGAGGGGCTTCCAACCCTCCCACAACAAGGGATAAGGAGGAAGGACCTGTGAGGTCTTTTTCGCTCAACTCTTAAAGGTCTAAGGTCAATGACTTTGTGAAGATCACTAACAAGGTCAAAAATTCATCCACCGAGTTAAATATTCACTTAACGGGAGCGTCATGTTTCACCTCAACTAATGAAGGAGATTGTGGTCGAGGTTCACCACTAAGCTCATTGAGTGATTCGAGAGCAGTGATGAACTCAGTGGAGGCCGAGATTGGTTCTATCACTAGAACATAACTATAACTGAGGTATATTTCTAGGTTAGTATTAAATCAAAAACGAAAAATAAAACCCTAGCTAAACTATGAAGAACAATGGAGGAAATAAATTAAAACAAAGAGTAATGTTACCCAATATCTTCAAAACCTCCATGAAGCACCTCCATATCCCTTCTCCATTTGCTGCAAATATGTGGTTTGCCCTCATATTTTTTTTGAGAAAAAATGCCTATGACTATGGGCTAGCAAATATTGAAGGATTCCTATGAAAATGCAAGTGAAACTAAATTCTACATGCAATAGAAAAACTTGCAAATGACAATGTTAGCATAAAATGACAAGAGATCCTAAGCATGAAATCCTCAAGTTAAGACGTGTCAAAACGAGGTTAATTTTGGCATTTTATAGAAATGCAAATTTTGAATGGAGGGCCAAGATTAAAAGATGCAAGATTCCCTAAGATCAATGGCTATAAATGCATGTGACAATCCCTCATTAGGGTTAGGGCAACAATGCAAAATGAGTGGCTGAGATTTGATTTTTAGAAAATCAAAGGGTCAGAATTGCATGTGACAAGAGAATATTGGGCACATATTATGAGGTTGCTGGAGGGAATTAAAAATTTTGATTAATGGAGGGAGAGTTGACTTTTGAATTAAAAATTAATTTAATTTAGAAGTGGGTGGGGCCCCATGACAATAAATAATATTTTTAAATTATTTACCTGGAAAGACGGAAATTGCCACGTGGAAAATTTAATTAAATGATTTTTATTTAAATTTAGAGGAAAAGTCAATAGGGCAATTAAATAGTTAATTCTAATTATTTAATTGTGGAAGAGATGGATAAAGTTACCAGTAGTTAAATAATTTATGGGGGATTTATTTAATTATGAGAAGACATTAGAATTAGAAACATATTTAAATAAATAAATAAATAGAGTTTATTTATTTAAATATTTAGGAGGAAATAATGGACTTAACTAAGTAAATTTAATTATTTATTTAATTAAAGACTACATAAGAAATTAGTGGCGTATTAAAATAAAATAAATGTAATTTATTTATTTAAATAGTTAGGAAGAATAAAAGATGTGAATTAGTTAAATAATTAAGAATTATTTAATTAAGAGATGAATTTGGTCAAAATTACATAATTAAATATTCTAATTATGTTAAGTAGAAATATGGAGAAAATTGAGTTCACAGGCCTAGGTCAATTTTATGTTTCTACATTTTTCCCCTCTTTGTCATAAAAATGCTCCAGTGAAGGTACGAGGTTTCTATGCCCCCTCGGGAAAATTTGTGAATTTTGGTCCATGGCCAAAAAATTTTGGAAAGTGTCCCGATAAGTCAATTTGAGTATGAGGAAATCAATGATGCGATCGATTTAAAAATCCAATGAAGTTAAGGCAGTCAAAAGGTCAGTAAAAATTCGTCAAATGAGAGGAGTAAGGATGTCTCATGGCTCTTTTCTTTGACTACTATTTGTGGATTGTCTTGGAAAAAGGACTGGGGCAACTTGGCCTTTAGTATGAATTGGGATATTCCTTGTTTGTAACTGTCTTTTTTTCAAGTGGATGACCTTGCACACCTTGATCTATGTCATACCATGGTGTTTGTTGTCCATTTATGTCATTTTACCACCCAATGATGATGAATGCAACATCTACTAGTACTTTGGAAAATATTGAAGGTTTCCTTCTCCATCCTAACATCCTTGTCTTGTGCGCTAACATTTCTTCTATTCCTTCATCCTCTAATCTTCTCATCCACTTTGAGAGCACACTTATGTTCTTTGAACCCACCTGTCCTCTCAAGGGGGCATACCGCTACCTCCTTGTCATTCTTCCTCATCTTATTTTTCATTGGGGCATGTATTGAACTGAATTTTCTTTATCACAATGCGATAAACTGCATTATGACAAAGAGGGGCAAAATGTACACATAAAATTGACCTGGGCTTGGAAACTTTATTTTTCTCCACATTTCTTCTTAACATTATTAAAATATTTAATTATGCCCTATAGTCTCATTTTAACTATTAATTAAATGATTCCTAATTATTTAATTAATTCATGTCTATTGTTCCTCTAGACTATTTAAATAAATAAATTATATTTATTTTATTTAAAATTGTCTCTAATTTCCTATGTCTCCCTATAATTAAATAAATTTCTAAATTTATTTAATTATTATCTATTTCCTCCTGATTATTATAATAAATAAATTTTATTTATTTATTTAAATGCGTCATCAATTTCTTAAGTCCTCTTATAATTAAATAAATTCCAAAATTTATTTAATTATTATCCAGCGAAGCTTTTTCTAATTTTAAATAAAGGTATTTATTTAAAATTGTCCACTTTCAAATTTACCACCAAGTAAATAATTTGAAATAAGTATTTACTATCACATGACCCCACCACTTTTGAATTAAATTATTTTTTAATTCAAAAGGTCAACATCACCTCTTGAAGCAAGTAATTTTAAATTCTTATGGGAAAATCAAATCTCAACCCTCCATTTCAAATTTTAACCTAACTTTGCTCTAACCCTAATTGCTAGTTGTCACATGCATTTACAACCTTTGATCTTAGGGCATCTCTCAAATTTTAATCCTGGCCATTCATCCAAAATTGAATTTTTTATAAAAAGGAAATGTCAACCTCATTTGGGGACTTTTATCATCTCTTGACTTCATCATTTCATCATCTCACACTTCATACTTCAAAATTTAGGCTTCCACACTTCTTCATACTTGTAGAAATCTGAGTACACTTGCATTTTAGATAAAATCCTTCAATATTTGCTTAGGTCTTGTCATAGTCATATTTTCTCACAAAAATCTAAGGGAAAACATCAATTTTTAGAAAATGGAGAAGGGCAATGAAGGTCAATCATGGAGGGTGTGAAGGCTGTTTGGTGAAATTCTTTTTTTCTTTATGCTATTTTCCTCCTTTGTACTTCATTGTTTAGCTAGGGTTTCGTTTATGCATTTGTTTTCATGGTAACTTAGATTTTTTCCTTAGATTTATTGGTGAACCTGATAACTAATTTTTAGCTCAATATTTTCACAAATTTTGAGGAATTTTAGAGTTGGATCCTTTTTGTTGCAAGTTTTGTTAGCTTTTTGTTGCAGGTTTTGCATCATTTTGGAGACAAAACCCTAGTTTTCAAATATTCAACCATATTTCTCAAACGACTGTAGATCTTTTCACAAAAAATGTTTCTATAGGTTGGGGACAATATCAAGAGCTTCCATTCCAAAGATCAGGGTTTTTTGACTTTGTATTTAATTTTTTATAATTTTTTTGTTGTCTATCATGAAAAATAAATTTTGAGGGAAAGTTAGCGAATGTTTCGTACAATTTTATATTTCTGGAAATCTCTAAAAATTCTAATAGGTGTCTGTTCATTATTTTTTTAATTTGGATGAAAAATAATTACACAAAATATATCTTTGAAAATTAGGGTTTTACAAAGATTTATTTATATCTCACAAATGGTTGTAGATATTTTCACAAAAAAAATTCTTCAAATTTTGGATGATGTCAGGTGCCTTTAGTCCAAATATCAGAATTTTTGGAGCTTTTTAAAATGTTTTATAATTTTTTAATGATTTTTCATAAAAAAGAATTAATTTTGGGTGCAAAATAGCAATTTTTTTGGATTTCTTTAGATTTTTGGAAAGTTCTAGAAATTTTAGTAAGGGTCTATTCTCTATGTTTATATTTTTGATGCAAAACACATTTCCAAAAATCAGAATTGCCTTGACTAGGTAACCCTCTAATATTAGTGATCAATTATTTTGTTAGGGTTTTGGCTTTGTTGTTGGTTTTGTGAATGTGCAGAAAAATAAATACTTCAAAGGAAAAATCAGATCAAGTGGACAAAAATTTGGAGGTAAAGAAATTCTAGGTGCACACATTCCATCTTTCATCTCTAATTATTGCTTGTCAACTCACTTCAATTTAGGGCTTAAAAAGAGCAACTTGTTTGATCACACATTTGGATTTTGGGGTATAAAATCAATATTCTTTGTTGTCACATCATTGAAATTAGGCTTAAAAAGAACCATTGTCTTCCATCACACATTTTTGTTTTGGGTTAAAAAGAACAAGTGCCTCCATTATTTTCTTACACATATTTTATTTCTAGAGGGAAATTAACAATTGCGAGTGTGAATCAAGTGTGTTTGTTGTCCAAAACACCACACTTGGTTCACTTTTGTCATACCCTTCTTAGGAGGCCTTCTTGGAGCACACACCCCTACAAGGGACAACCTCAATCAAGGTGTGAATCCAAAGACATGCCTCTTTGGGAGTTGAAATCTTGTCACTCTTGGCTAAGCCCCAAAGAACTTTATACCTTTGGAAATTAAAGGTGAAGGGTGGATTACCCCTTTCTCCCAGCTGTGTGAAATTTTTTTTCTTTCAAATTATAGTTATTCAACCTCATGAAAACTAGCTTGAGACCTAATTTTCCATACCCCACTTGACTATTCATAGGGCTTGTTGATATTTCTTCCACATGTGCTTGTTTAATAATCATCATTACATTCTTCAAATCTCAAAATTCAAACTTGCTTATGTGTCTTGAGTGAGTGATTCATGTGTGTACATGTGTGATCATTCATTTAAACATTTCCAAATCAATATAAACACCAAACACATAAAGACAAGTCACTCTACACATTCTTCCAACACATTCATATCCAATCACTTTCATACCTAATCACCCTTTTTAGCCACATGATATCCACTTCATCCTAATCATATCCTAGTCATCATCCCTCATCATTCCACCTTGTCCTAATCACATCCTACTCATCATTCATTCATCCTATTCATTAACATAATCAATCCAATTCATACAATTGTGTCATTCCTAATCATATTCAAGTCATCCCAATCCAATCCAAATCATATCCTTGTCATTCTACATCATATCTTAATCATCGTATTCATCATCCTAATTAATCAAGTCACACAATCTTGTCATTCCTAATCATTCTATCCAAATTATTATCCTAATCATCATTTCACATTGATCTTATGCTACCCATTCCTAATCATAGTCCAATCATATCTTCATCATTCAACTTTCATTCTAACCATCAACCCTAATCATTCCTAATCATCCAATCTTATCAAATCGACATCATCACCAACCTAGTCCTAGTCAATCAACACTTGTCAAAATGGACCTAATCATGAATAGGCCCAATCATAATCCTAAGCCCAAGATCATAATTCAAGGAGGCCCACTCCCTAATGCAAACAATGAGACAAAACCAAAACCTAAAAGCATACTTCGAGGGGCTCCTCCTACCACCTCTGATGATGACATGAACTATGTTGCATACCTTGAGGAATGAATCGACATGCAAGAACTTAAACACATGTGCGACACCATGCCCATATTTGCAAAAAAAGTCCTAGCATCCCAACTTAAAAACCTCCTTCAAACACTTTACCAAATACCCAAACCCCTAGACCACCAAACCATACAAAGAATTCAAACCCTCTTCAAAAAATTTCAACAAATTAAATCACCTGAAATCCAACACCTCCTAGCTCAAGACAATTAATTCATTTCCACCTTTCAAATCCAACAACCACAACATCATCCCCTATCAATTCATTATCAACCAATGCCACCTCAACCTTATTTTTCATCCCCTTCCACCTCATACCAATCTAATACATCCACTCCTTTGCATGTCAATGCCACATCACAACAAACACATGTGAACTCAAGTTATACATTGCAACAAGGTCAAACTTCCTCATGTTATAATGTGATCACTGACAAGGGAAACACTAATCTAGTTCATGCAACCTATAATTATATCATACCACTATCCAATCAAAATCCTATCCTAAAGCCACCATGTCCTAGTCCTAATCCAATGGTCCCTACACTTTCCATCCCATTAACCCCTTCATTACCCTTACCATCCTCTAATCCACTTGACAATACATCAAATCCAAGTCCTAATTACAAATATTAGAATAGTAAACAAGTGGAGTTTCCAAAATCCACCAACCCACTAAATCCATTGACTCCTCCATCCAATAAAAATCAAAACCCTAAGCCAACACCTTCCACCCCTACACCTATAAAGGATGTGATCCAAGGGATACAAACAAGGAATCAATTTTCTCCATGTCATTCAACACATATAATTGAACATACAAAAGAGTCTTCAAACATCATGTCTAGTCCTTCAAGCCAACCATGTCATCCACAACCCCTTGAGCCAATTCAAGAGTCTCCCCTCGTAAGTCCATCACCCCTTGTCATGCTCCTATGTTGTTGACCATCAAGAATATGTCAAGTCTCTTCATGAGAAATCCCCTTCCACCTCCATTCAAATAAGTCATGAGGTATTTCAAGAGAACAATCCTAAACATGAGGAAACATTACCCCCTCATCCACATAAATATTAACACCCTCATAATTATTTCGTTCATAACACACCTAATCCTATTCATGATCAAGGTCCCATCTTTGATCAAGACCCCTTTTATGATCAAGAAGACCATGATGGTCCTCTTAGCCAAATTTATGCATTCCATGGTCAAGAGCTTGCCACCTCACCCATCCATGATGCACAAAAATCCACTTCCCATGATGAGACAAGTGGCTCCCAAGAAAACATAGGAGATCAAACCATTACCTTGGATCTTATGGAACACAATACTAATCAAGATCCTAACGATCCTTCCACATCCACCATCATATCCAATTGGCTTATCCACTTCTATCCATGAGTGTTCCTCGTTAGGACTTCAACAACCATTTTCCATCACTTCACCTACTTCATCCAATAATCAACTCAAATCTAATTTCCAAACTACACCTAGTCCTATAGTCAATTACATGCTCGAAAAAATGAATTATCAAGGAAAAGGATTAGGCCTTCTTGAAAAAGGAACCTTGGATCCTATACATGTAAAAGTCCCTTCTCCACACTCATATGGCCTTGAATACACACCCCAAGGTGAACAACCTAACGATGTCGGTACTTCCCCCATCCATCCTAAGTCCACTTTCCACCACAAGCCTTATCATATTCCCAAAACATACATTGCAATTCCACCTCCATTATCCTAGAAGTGTCAAAAGCATGTGACCATACACCTTCCACCATCCAATTTACCCCTGCTTCTTCTAACTCTGCATATCTCTCTATCCACTTTTCCACCATTGCTTCCAACACCTAATATCCCAATCATTCATAAATACCATAAATATCCTAGTCATGACCAACAAATGCACACATTGTTTAAACATAAAGCTTCCACTCATTCCATCCACTTGATGGGATTCAAAAATAAACATTTGGATGCCTCCTTTGATAAAGCCAACAATCCTAAGAGTCCTAGTCCCTTAGGGTAAAAATGCAAGAAACCAAAGAAAAATATAGTGAAAAATCCACCCAAACTCATAACTCTGAAAGAAAAGTCAAAAAATTAAATGTTATGGGCCCCTAAACAAAAATGCAAGTCAAATGAGGCATCCACCTCTCAAAAATTTCATTCTATACAAAAATATAAAATTCCTCCATCCCACATGAAAAGAAAAAATCATAAAAACACTAAGTCTATGTAGGTCCCTAAATGAAAAGGAAAAAAAAAAATCACCATTACTTCCTACCCCACCATCCACTCAAAAGCTTCAATGTTTTTCATGGTGTGTGTAGTCATTGGTCATGATTCCTTTCCATACCTCCACCACCCCATCATTCAACTATTTTTTTGCATATTTCACTCACCCTATCCCTATGGTCCATGCTTTTGCATAAAAATTTCACCCATCTTCCTTGTGTTGGTCCTACATAATCCACATCATAATTCATTATCACACTTTTCATACTCTACTATCTACCTAATTCATCTCACTCTCACGCAATCACCCTACCAGCATCGATGATCAAAATGACTTGGCATGATCCATGTCATGACATCACACTATAATGGGACTATCACCTATCATGGAACTAGATGCTTGAGTTCCTCTCATCCATGTTCCACCTATTCTATTCAAAAAATTAAAAAGAAACAAAAAAAAACAAAACAACAAAAATCAAAAAAGTTAAGAGAAATCCCTTCATCCAATGGTGAAAACCTAGTAAAAAAGCACCTTGGATAAGTACCATGACGAAAACCTAGAAAACAAGCATCATGTGTAGATTGATCTTCTATGCAACTTTCACTTGGGGGCACAATGTCTCATCCAACCTATCATTTTCATCTTATCATTCCATATCATATCCTACCACTTCCATGTCATCTTACCATCCTTACCCACACCTACATAAACCTATCAAGTCCATTCATCTTATCCACCCATATCCTTTTGATCTTGATGAAGATATAGGGGAAAAATGCTGACAAATGTTTTGGGTATCTCTTGACATACCTCATCCTATCAAACCACTCATATCATTATCCTATTGTCATAAGCTTTGTCATGAAAGATATGAAGTATTGTACCTATAATGGGGCATGTTATTCCTATGTGACATAGTCTTTGGAGATCACATATTTTCTCTCTTATGATGCATACATACATTCCATTCACTATGACCTATCCTTTTATCCCTCCATCTAGCATGAGCCTTTTATCCCTTATCCTATCACCCTCCCTTTCGCCCATCATCCCATCTCTCTCCTTGCACCTAGACTTGGTTTTCCCCTGTCATTGGTATCTACCACAAAGGCTACCAAAATTTTCATCCATTGACATCTCAAAAAATTTCAAAAAATCCAAAAAAATCAAAATATATCAAAATCCAAAAAAATAAAAATATGTCAAAATCCAAAAAAAATTCAAAATATGTCAAAAATAAAATGTGTCAAAATCCAAAATAAAATAAAGAACATGTCAAAAACACAAAAAAATCCAAATAACACTCAAAAATCCCAAAACCGAGTCACATTCAGTCATGTCAGTTAGTCCATGTCATTGTCGAACTACGTTGCCTTTGCAACTAAACGTAGGCAAGGCCATCTATCGATGAACCCCTGAGGCCACCTATGCCAATCCTTTAGGGTTTCTTGCATCAGTCACAATAAGTCAGACATTTTTGTCAAACACACAAATAGTCATCAAAACACTGGACAAGTCACACATCAACAAGACAATCAAACCAACAAAGTCACTCAGTCAAATCAAACAAATAGTCAAAATTATCAAAACAATCAAATAATTAAAGCACCAAAATAGTCAAACATATGTCTTATACAAGATGTTTCCTTCCTAAAACTAGACATGGTCATTTGGTCAAACTATCCTTATTCGCCTTATACACAACGTGTCTTTCTTGAAACCAAGCCTCGTCAATTGCATAACCCTTAAAAAAATCAAATTTTGGAAAAAAAACTCTTATTGGCTATTGACATTGTGGATTTTTTTTCTTATCTTTCTTTTGGCATTTGTCTTTGAGTCATGTTACTAGCTCTCTCAAGGATGTCCCATGAATGATTTAGAGGAGCAAGGATGTCTTATGGCTCTTTTCTTTGACTACTATTTGTGGATTGTCATGGCAAAAAGATTGGGGCAACTTGGCCTTTAGTATGAGTTGGGATATTCCTTGTTTGCAACTATCTATTTTGCAAGTGGATGACCTTGCACACCTTGGTCTATCTCATACCATGGTTTTTGTTGTCCATTTGTATCATTTTACCGCTCAATGTTGATTAATGCAACACCTACTAGTACTTTGGCAAATATTGAAGGCTTCCTTCTCCATACTAACATCCATGTCTTCCATGCTAACATTTCTTCTATTCCTTCATCCTCTAATCCTCTCATCCATTTTGAGAGAACACTCATGTTATATGAACCCACCTGTGCTCTCGAGGGGGCATACCGCTACCTCCTCATCATTCCTCCTCATCCTATTTTTTGTTGGGGCATGTATTGAACTGAATTTTCTTTGTCACAATGCGATAAACTGCATTATGACAAAGAAGAGCAAAATGTAGACACATAAAATTGACCTAGGCCTGCAAACTTTATTTTTCTCCACATTTCTTCTTAACATAATTAAAATAATTAATTATGTCCTATAGTCCAATTTCAACTATTAATTAAGTAATTCCTAATTATTTAATTAATTCATGTCTATTGTTCCTCCAAACTATTTAAATAAATAAATTATATTTATTTATTTAAATGTGTTGCTAATTTCCTATGTCTCCCTATAATTAAATATATTTCCAAATTTATTTAAATAAATAAACTTTATTTATTTATTTAAATGTGTCATTAATTTCTTAAGTCCTCTTCTAATTAAATAAATTCCCAAATTTATTTTATTATTATCCACCCTAGCCTTTTCTAATTTTAAATAAAGGTTTTTATTTAAAATTGACCACTTTCGAATTTCCTACCAAGTAAATAATTTGAAATAAGTATTTACTGTCACATGACCCCACCACTTTTGAATTAAATTAATTTTTAATTCAAAAGGTCAACATCGCCTCTTGAATCAACTAATTTTAAATTCTTATTTGATTCTCTACCAACCTCTTTTTTTGTGCCCAATATCTCCTTGTCACATGCATTCTTGACCTTTGATTTAATTTTCCCAAAATCAAATCTCAGCCCTCCATTTCAAATTTGAACCTAACTTTTCCCTAACCCTAATTGCTAGTTGTCAGATGCATTTACAACCTTTGATCTTAGGGAATCTCTCAACTTTTAATCTTGGCCATTCATCCAAAATTGACTTTTTTATAAAAAGGCAATGTCAACCTCATTTGGGGACTTTTATCATCTCCTGACTTCATCATTTCATCATCTCACACTTCATGCTTTAGAATTTAGGCTTCCACACTTCTTCATGCTTGTAGAAATATGAGTACCCTTGTATTTTAGATCAAATCCTTCAATATTTGCTTAGGTCTTGCCATAGCCATAGTTTCTCACAAAAATCTGAGGGCAAAAATCATATTGTAGAAAATGGAGAAGGGAAATGAAGATCAATCATGGAGGGAATGAAGGTTGTTTGGTGAAATTCTTGTTTTCTTTATGCTATTTTCCTCCTTTGTACTTCATTGTTTAGCTAGGGTTTTGTCTATGCATTTATTTTCATGCCAACATATATTTTTTCTTTAGTTACAAGAACAAGTTAGTGCGTGGCCACCTTTTGGAGAAGTTGGGCTCCTCTTACATCCTTCGTTGCTAGAAGGACCAATCTCTACCTTCTTCTTCATTAGAGGAGGCAAACTCCTAATAGATGAGGCAAGAAGGGTAGAGGGAGAGGAAGAAAGAACCACAACATATATGACTGAGGTATTAATCATATCTATGGGCTTCAAGAAAAGTGGGACATTCAAAATGAATTTCAACAAGGGAAGCTCCACTGAAGGAGCGATGAACACCTACACTCTTTTAAGGTCAGGTGGATGTGCACTGGCAGCAGAATCCAAAAGCAGTATGGAGCTGGTTTGAACTGAAACATAGGGGAGAGAGGAAGAAACAATAGGAGGTCCTAATATAGGGGTAGTCATCTTCTTTTCCTTCCTCTATGAGGTAGCCTACTCAGCTAGGAGAGCCTTTTGTAGGCACTTGCGCTCACGCACAAGGCAGTTTTTGCAACTCTTAGAACTAGAGGCCGAAGGTTGTGAAGGAGCAAAAAGCTCTTGTTCAGCCATGGGAGTGTCCTCTACAACTGTTTCCAATGGAATGACAAACTCTCACATAGGAGAAAAAGGGACAGGTTTAGAAACAACAGGGAGAATCGACTCTAGCATCTTAGCAGCGGGCCTCTTCCCACTCACTACTTTAGGAGTAGGGGCGGTACGAGGCCGTGAAGGCCGAAACATAGAGGATTCTCCATGGGGGGATTTCTTCTACCATACCAAACAGGCCTAGGCTCTGTGGGTAAGATAAGAAGCTCAAATGTAGGACGCTTGGCCCTTCGCCAAGCGGGCACCATAAGATTCTCTCACAAAAGCGAGACAAAATTAGATGGTACCACAATAGGGAAAGAGGAAGCATCAAGCTGAACAATAGAAGAGGAAGACAAAGGATCTTGGGACAACTTCTCTTCTTCTATTCTACATGCCTTGGCAGAATCACTGTCAGCTTTCAAGTAAGCCTTATATGAAACAACATAAGGCAAAGGAGGATATCTCACTTTCGTCCTAGAATTCCCTTTCTTGTAATTTTGATATGTGCGATATAGGAAGTCCTTCGTGGGAGGGAGAGGAACAATAGGTGCAAGAAAAAAGTAATCCAAGGTATAGCTTCCATGTACAAATGGTGATCTATATACGGTGTCATGAACAACATGTATCGAACCCCCGTGAATGAATTTTGCACAATCGAGGAAATTGCATTCATAGCTACTAGCTAGGGGATACCTAGCTTCATTTTGAAGAGTTCAAACCCCTAGATGATGTCAAACATAAGGTTCATAGAATTTGGCCCATGAGGACTGATAGGACAATGCTAGCTATAGGAGGTATGGAAAATTTGTCATGTGTGTGGATGGAACTCACAGGTGCATCATATCCATCCTTGTGTAGGAAGTTGATTAGCATGATCTCCTCATTTATGATATTCACTTGTGATGTCAAATTGATGAGAAAACATGCTACAATGTTTCCATTTATGCTCATAGGAATGCAAAGAGGAGATGGTTCTCTATTAAAGCCCATCGACAAGTCTTGTGAAGTGAAGGTTATACCAGTACCACTAATCACAAGCTGCATAGAGGGAATAGGTTGATATAAGAAAGAGGCCATCACACACACTAAATAGTACTTCCATAGAGCCTCTTAAAGGTTACAGGATAAGGTAGTGACCCAATTCAGGTTTCATCACACAACACCTTCAGAACCTTCCAACTATGCCTACTAGGGGTCATAGATTGGGTTGTAAGGAAAAATCCTCACAACACTCCTAGGATATGAGGAAATAAAATTTTAGTATCACAAAAAGAAACCAAAATGGTTCATGTCATGTTCACCAAAAATGTAAGAGAGGGGGACCAACTACACCAAGGCCCTAGGTCACGAAGGGCCGAGAGCACTAGGCTGACCTAACCTACCTTAGTTTAAAGGGATGTTAGGATAGGTGGGATGATAATGATGAGGACTATAGGGTTTGCAATCACTCTGCAGACCTGAGAGTTGAATGGAGACTAGGTGAGTCAATTTTTAGAGTCAACTTTGTGTCTCAGATAGCTCTCTATAAGAGGACAGAAGCACGGTTATGGGATAGCATCCGTATGGATAGAGAACCAAGAAGACAAGGTCTCACCTCTTAAAAATGAACTAACGACCTAGTTAATAGTTTCTAATTAAAAAAAATAATACTACGAAATAGGAGACATATAAATGGATATGATAAAACAAGTAAATGAACACAAGGGTGACAAGAACGATCTCTCATAAAAGCTTCTTCGGTAGCTCGCTCCAAGATATCTCCACCTATTCACAAAAGAGATAATTTTTTTGGGGGTTGTTTAGGGGTCTACCTCAGTCAGACCCCCGCTTTGGTGTTTCCACCTCTATGGACAACCAGGTTTGCAACAATGTAGAAATAATACGATAAAGAATGGAATGAAATAAATATAACACTAAAACACTACCAAACAGTAATGTGCTAACTCAACCAAGTAATAGAGAAGATGCAGTAGAATCTTATCACCTCCACTAAGAGTGCTCAAGGCTAATGGGTGGAGAAAATTAGAGGAAATCAAGCCTCTGTTGCAATGGTGTCATCCTACAGTTGCTCTATTGAAGTGATGGATTGATGGAATTTTTTGCTATGGAGTGCAAAATGTTGCTTCAATGCTTGAAGTGAATGCTGGAATGCTTGGAGAGATTGTGTAGAAGCTTCAACTAGCCTTCAAATGAATTAATGAGTGGTGAATATGAAGAAGAGAGATGAAGAAATTTCCATATTCGGGTCAGCCAACCGAAGGGAGGCATTACAATTCAGCTTCCAATGGGAAGTGTAATGCCTCTGAAAACTCCATCCTCATGAATCTACTAGGGACGTAAGCATGCTGTGTGGATGTCTGTGTGCTGCATGGGCTTCCCTAATATTTTCTCCTATACCAACACTCAAAGTAGGCACCAAGTGGATGGGAGGCAATATGATTAGGTGAAATTAAGCCTCCAAATTTGGTTCTCTAAAGTGGAGGCGAGTAATAGGGGAATTTGGATTAGGGGTGAAAATTTTCTCCTATACAATATCTAATATTACAACATATGAAATGAAACCATAATCATATTACCTCATATAAAAGTTCCAATACCATAATAAAATTTGAAAAAAGTTACAGCTAATATGTCATTCCAATGATGTAAAACATGCAACAATTCTAATAAACATTAGTAAATTATGCCAACATTTGGTGGAAGTGGAAGAAAGATGATTGGAACTCTGGAGGCCCACCATAATGGATTTCAGTATCCAACCATGAGAGTAGAAGAGAGATAATATCATGTATCAAAAAATTAAGCATGCATTCTTCCAATCAGTGGAGAAGGAGATGATTACTTTGCTTCATTTTCATTTGCATAATCATATCATGGTTTGAACCAAGATGACCAAGGATGTCAAGTTTTATGTGGAGGTAATGGATGTGGTCCAAACATTAGGAGGGGCAAGAATATCTACCTAAGTGTGCTAATAAATCTTGGCAAAAGACCACACATGAAAAATATCTCAAGTCAGTTATAAAATTGCACAAATATGGCTTAGGCACAAAGTGAAACACAAAATTTTGGGGTAACAACATAATTAACACAATTATCTTTGATAATCAACAAACACTAAATTTATTTTGGAACCATCATAAATAAATAATTTAATGGATACAAAAGAATCCCATAAACATAATTATAGGAAATTAATGAATATGATGCCTTAAGAAGGTTTCTATTATATTGAAATTTAGGGTCTTTTCCCTTTATTTTTCTTTCTTCTAGACAATGCATCATACCATTAGGTTGATAACCAATACTGAAATGCCATTTATTTTCTTGTGGTTCTATGACAGTACATTGATCTTTTTCATGCTTCCTAGTGCTCTATCCTTATATCAAAGCTTGTGCATAAGTTTATATCTAGGAACATAATTTTTTTAAAGTTCTGGAGGGGAAGAAAATGGTTTAATTGTAGAAACATGACCTTTATAATAACTATCACACATATGTTCCACCTTCTCATTGTTAAAATATTTTAGTGGGTTTCCATAAATAGATGGATCCATGTAAAGATATGGGATGCTATAAGCCTATGGATCAACACTATATTCATTGACATCACAAGTCCTTCAATATAATGGTCTCCAATAATCATTAGATAACACAACTTAGTTAAGATATCTTGTTGTACAATGCTCTTATTGAGTGGAATATTATGTCTAATGGAGTTCTTGGAACTATCCACCATTTGACACACGTTAAATTGTTAAGGATCAATTGGATGGAAAATTTTAGCACATATATTCAAAGTTTATGGAAATAATCTCATAGCATGTAAATGGACATCCTAAGAGGATACTATAGGATATTTTTTTAGGCATTGCATGGAATGACACATCTGATATTCAAGGTTCAACTATGATTGGAAAAGTAATAGTAATCATACAATATCTACCCACATTGTTGAATCCTCTAATGGTAAGGTTAAATAGTTGTAGATTTTCCATGTTTGCATTTAATTGCTTTAATCAATCCTTAGTGGATATGTTTAGACTAGATACATTTTCAACTAAAGAATTTTAATATTAAACTTGTTATGCCTCACAACAATATGTAAAGGTAAAGCTTCATTAGCAACTGATTCATGTGGAATTTTTTTTTCATCAAATGAAATAGTATGTTATTTGTTAAGCCAATGGATTCCACCAAATATGTCACCAATTTTTTAGTATCCACGTTGATTTGAATCTGAGTCCCAAAGGATTTTTACATGATATGCTTATATAGATGTGGTGTGCACACTACCTCACAAAATATATCTTAGCTTGTATTTCCTAAGTTGGTCAATTGTGGCATAGTCCTTTTAATTTTTATTTGTAAATGTAGCCTTAGGAAGAAGATTGGGTGCACAACGAGGTAACACAGGTTATTGGGAAGGAACATTTTGGCCTCTAGCTAGTCATTGATGTCTATGACCAGCTATGTTATAATATTATGAAGGAAAACATGGAAAGAAAGGTTATTCCCATGAAAATATGCATATGTCATGGTAGGTAAGGAAGATTACAAGGGTAAATTAGGTCTCTACTATATTCATAGCATCAAGTTTATAAATGAAAGCAATGAATGCATGTGCTAAATTCATGAAAGTGATGTGAAGCAAACAAGTTGATTTAGTCCATTACAAAAATTTACAATTTATACGAATTCTAAAATCACTAATCCATAAGATGTCATCATCTACATACTAATAATTAGCAAGAAAGAATGATTTAACATGTAATTCACCATTTGTAACATCGCCATAATCATTGTGTAATAGTTCTTTACTAGGGATCATATTGTCACCATGTAAGGCAATGTTTTCTCTTCTACTCTTCTTTTAGTTCATGTGATGTGATATTTTATCTAAAAATAAGATTTGTTAAGTTTTAATTTATGTTGATTCACCGCCCTCTCAGCACTTCTTTGTGTTCAACACTCACTAATGCTCATCCATTTCTTTACAGTTTGGGATGGTTGCAACACGACAGGAGTTATAAGTCACCAATGAATATTTAATTATGCATGTTACATCGTATAGAATTGTGATATGTTTCTTGATATAAATTTTTCTATTATTGTGAGGGTACTTATGACAAGAATCCCAATATTGGATAATTCATTTTGCTAATTGATACTTCAAAACTCAAGAAATTTCAGCATAATTTAGATTCATGTTGGTATCAGCTAAACAATGTAGAAAAAATATTACACATATAAGTTTGTAATTTTTATTATTCACACAAATTAACATGCATAGATGAAAAAATTCCCTTAGAACATGTAGTCCCATGACCATTGTATCACAATATTTTATTCAGACACTATTTTGTGACAATACAATGAATTCTTCACTAATTCTCTTCTTGCGCATTATTTAGTACAACATAAAATTGAATTGATTCTCAAATATCCTCTTCCAAATGGTTCTTTGTACTATTTCAATTTGGGAGAATGACAAAATTTGACACCAATTTTAAGAGATGGCCAATCAAGGAAAGATTAGGCCATTTTCCCCCTTTATGTTATTCTCCTTACACTCACACCTAAAAAAGATGGCACATTGTAATTTTATATTGAATACTATGCATCAAAAATATCTTGGTAAAGAATATGGACCCCTTCCATACATCAATGATCTTTGGGATCAACTTCATGGATTGTCTTTTTCATCAAAATTGACTTGAAATTAGGATACCATCAAGTTCTAGTCCACTTGAAACACATCTAGAAATATTCCTTAAAAACATAAAAAATGGATTTATGAATGAAATGAAATGGAGATCATACCTTTGGTAGCCATGTGAGATTATGAATAATATATACAGATAAAGAGTACCCAATATGTGCTTGGAAAAATAAACTCCTATTAGAACAAAACTGCATTTCTGAGAACAAAGAGAATGGAGCTATAGTGCATACATTATAGAAAATAGATCCATGTTTTTTTCTTTAGAAAATCATGCAATATATTATTGTAAAGTCAAACATGTATTTCTCAATAGAAAATAGAATGGCATGATGATATTAGGATTTTAAAAGAATGAACAACATTTTTCAGAAGGACAAATGGAACCCAATTTTATGTTGAGTACCAAAAACATTGCAAAGAATAAAGGGGTTCATGTTAAGTTTTGTGGCCAAAACAAAGATTATATGCAAAGGAATATGTGTTTATGGAGCTAATGGAAATACCCAAATCAAGCAAAGATTCATCTAATGGATAAATGAAGCCCATGACCTATACAATTTCATGACACAATGATGAAGAGGCTTAAACCATGAAAGGGTTTTCCTTTTTATTTAATTCAAAAGGACAGCAAATAAAGTTATATTCTATTCTTTAGAGAATGGAAGAAACATATCATAGAGGCCATGGTAGGAGGTTTTAAACCCATTTTGAGAATTTGAATATAATCATCCAACACAAGCTATGCATAATGAAATCCATAAAAATGGTGACATATCTATTCAACCATACCCATAATGCACAGGAAAATCAAGATACAAAGCTTGAATGGTGTGAAAACTTAAAAATAAATTGTTGTTGATAAGATGCAACCGAAACCATATTCAAGCCTTTGAAAAAGCCCTTGAGTTTAGCCATGAAGCACAAGTAAAGCATTGACAGAAAGAGGAGAACAAAATCAATAAATAAAAATTGACAATGACCATAGCTAAAGCCTTTGTAAATGAATTTGAGATAAAGAAAATAAAGGGGTCTGTATGTTTTGCAAAGAGAAATACTCATAGTGTTGGTTTCTTGAAGATAGAAGCTTCAAAACTTGAAGCTCAAAACCCTTCCATGGTGGCCGCTTGTGCAAAGCATTTTTCTCAAAGTTGGGAGTGTGAAATGAGGAGAAAAATTAGGGCTTTGTGATTTTGATTCTCTTCCTTCATGCATGAATTTTTTAATTTTTGTTTTTGATTCATTATTCAGTGCTATAGTCAGCATAGTTAACACCGAATTTAGTGCCAACGTTCAACCCTAAATGTAATCTCTTTGGGGTGCCAAAGGCAATGCAAAGTGCACCTAATTTAGTACCTAGTTTTTCCAAGTTGGATAAAATGTTGTCATATAGCTATTAGAAGCACTAAATTAATAGCTTAAAATAAATTTTAGTAATTTAGTATTGTTATGGACCATGTGTCTCTTTGATGAGGTAATTAATTCTTAGTTTCCCATGATTTAATTACCAAATTTTGTGGTTAATTTTCATTTTTAATAATTTATTAAATGTTGTGTATTGATTACCTATCATTTATTTAAAAAATTTAATGAAATTAAAAAATAGAGAAATAATTTTAGAAAATATGGTATAGGCTATTAAAACTTGGTGATAATTTTTTTGAAACTTCAAAAGCTACATATTTATATTTAGAAAATATGACATAAGATTCATAAGGAATACATTTTGATGTATAAAGATTATGCATTTATTTTATAAATCTCATTTCATAACAATTTTTTAATATCTTGACTATGAATTGGGATTTGAGTTTTCATTACATTTGCATAATATTTCACTCTATAGTATACCAATATCTTGAACATAAAAATAAATATAGCATAAAATTATTTGTTTAGTAATAGAAATTATTTCAATTCATTGAAGGCATGTATGTTCTATAGAGGATATTATATGGTTGAATATTAAGGGACTAAAGTTGTATACTTTGTTAGATTTCATCATTCCATCCTAAAGTAGGTTTCAATCAAGAATAAGGAATCCAATCTCTATTTTTCAAAGACAAAATATCTACATTTTTAATGAATATTTGGAAGAAGTGTAAGGTAGAGAACCAACTAAAATTATTATTAATAGGTTTTCTTTCATCTAGGATAACAAGGGACCATAGAAGGGATGTTCAGCTAAAATTATTAGTAATAGGTTTTATTTATAGTCAGCTTGTAAATAAATGTCTTTTTGATGTGAATTTGTAGTCATCTTCTAATCATAAGATTTGAGCTCTAGTTGTCAAGATTCCACGTGTAAACGTGAAGAGAAATTTTTTGCAATGTCCTATTTTGTTTTTCATAGTGTGTCTTAATGAAAATAAAGCGTATTAACAAGATAATTTCAACAATATTCTCTTGGTGCACAACTGTTATGTGAGTATTGTCATTGTTGTGTATTACAAGATCTAGAGGAGGCCATGGAGAGAGGACATGGATGACATAGAACTACTAAATAATAGAGAGGAAAGTGGGTGGAAATAGATATGACAATGGAATATGCAGATACAATAGAGGTAAGAAGAGAAAGCAACCTCAACCAAAGGAGGGAGGTGTTTATAAATTCACAAATGCTACAACATAGAAGAGATAAAGTCATTTTTTTATCCATGAGGCCTTTGAGGTCAAACTTATTGGTTGAAAATACACAGGAATGGTGATTAAATGTGATTATATGATCAAGGGAAAATCTTGAAAATTAGGATGGCCAAAACATGATATCGATATTGTAAATATATGACTAAACTAAGGTTTTGTGTTGGATAGCATATTCATTGAAATGATATAATTGGTGCACTAAACATTATTTACTATGTTGTGTATTATAGGGGCCAAACGAGGCCATGGCAATAGATCATGTCATATCAAATGAGGACATAATGGATGAAGTGGGACATCAGGTACTCAAATTTTGACTTAACTTAGGGAAAAATGATATGACGACATTTTGTGATATGTCCATCTTTTTTCACAATATTATTGAAATTTATAGTGTATTATCCAATATTGAAAAAAAATAATGTATGTTGTTAACTATTTTAGATGGAGATTGGATCAAATGTAGACCCTGAGTGTTCAACTAGCAAAAGAACAATATATGTACATGGAAGTTGACCTAAAATTGTTAAATCACGTAGATGACAATGGGTGTAAGAGGATATGACAATGGATCCTATAGAAACAACAAATGATTGTACTAATCAAGAGGTTGATCAAGTCTATAGTACATGGGATGAATACTTTGAGAAAAATGTTTTTTGTGGATGTTATGTATTTGTTGGAGAAAAAATTCAAACGAGTGATTGTAAAAAGACATTACATATATGATGAGATTTCAATCGGTAGTATGCCTCCTATAATCAATTCAAATCCAATAGGAATTGTGGTAAGGAATTTTCCAATTTGATATAAATAACATGTATACTTCATTTAAACATTGTTTTATATTATTTAAATAAATATTTTTTTTCTTAATGGATACTTGCAGGATAAATTTCTCCATTTAAAGTTTCCTAGATCACCTAATTCCAGCCTGGATGGAATTGATCATTTACCAAATGATACATCTAACAAAAATATGTGCCAATATGCTAGCTCAGAAGATGAGGAATTGATGAAAACAAGTAACAGAACAAGAACCGGTTTAAAGATGCATAATTTTCTTAAAGACAAGGGGAAGGTGGACCAAATACCTTCTAAGAATGAATGTGATGGATATGATGACTTCCCCTAAGTTTGAGATCAATTTACAAAGAGACATTTGATTGTCAACTATATTGCACTTGGCCTAGTGATCAACAACTACCTAGAGCGTATGAGGTGTTTCAATTTTGGTGATACAACCCTCCAATATTCATGGAGTGAATCTAGGACTATTCATTGTCCAAAATATACATGTGGGATCTAAACATAGAAACAATTCAAAACAAACCACTAGAATATTAATGCCATATTTGTTAGTATGTGGTGACTGATCATGCTATACTATACATTTTTAGTACTATACACTCTTCATGTATCCTTCACCTTTTTTTTTTTTTTGTCACCGAAAAAGAAAAATATGACATTGTAAACCCTAATTTCTGGAAGCTTCTAAAAGCTTGTTATAAGCGGTTGGGATGGAGAGTTGCAGCATGGCATTATTCACAATATTGTAATAGGTTTTGCACTGGATAATAAAATCATTAGATCGCTGCGGTTTTGTGGATGTAGTCCAGATTGGGTGAGCCACGTTAAATTCTCTGTGTTGTCTTCTATGTGTGTTTTATTACTCTATTTTATTGTTCAAATATGCATTTAACTTGTTATATATCTGCCTTCTAACCCTAACAAGTGCTATCAAAGTGGGTTTTTTTTCGATTATCATCTGCAGGAAAGTCTCATGGTTGAGTGGGAGTCTCACAGTTAAGTGGGAGGAATGGTAGACGAGGGTAAATTGAAGTTTGATAAGTTCAATGGGTAGAATTATTAGTTATGGAAGATGCAGATGGAGGACTACCTCTATCAGAAGGATTTATGGTGGCCATTGGAAGGGACAGCTAATAAATCCACAACAATGTCAGATGAGGACTGGGATATTTTGGATAGAAAGGCACTTGGCAGTATTCATTTATGCCTGACACAATCAGTGGCATTCAATATTACAACAACAAAGACTAATCAAGATTTGATGGAAAACCTAGCAAAGTTATATGAAAATCCTTCCACTTCAAATAAGGTATTTCTTATGAAGCATTTATGTAATATGAAAATGGTAGAAGGTGGGTCAGTTACTGATCATTTAAATGAGTTTAATACGGTTACCAGTCAATTAACTTCTATAAAAGTAAAATTTGATGAAGAAGTTAGGGCTCTTTTGATTCTGTGTTCTTTTCCTGAAAGCTGGAATAGCTTGGTAATGGTTGTTAGCAATTTTGTTTCTGGTTCGAATACATTGAACTTTGATGATGTTGGTGTTATTTTGAGTGAGGAAATTCATAGGAAAATCTTAGGTGGAACATCCACATTAGGCAGTGTTTTGAATGCAGAAAGCAAGGGAAGAACAAAGGAGAGACAAAACAATTTTGGAAATTGTGGGAAGTCATGAGGAAAATCAAGGGACAAAAGGTCCCAATCTAGAGACAAGAGGGATTGCTGGTACTATGGTATGCAAGGTCATTTAAAGAAAGATTGTTGGTCTCAGAAAAGTAAAGGAGACAAAAAGGAAAGAAATACAGAGGCAAATGTGGTAAGTAATAAATTTGGTGAGGATGCTTTGATTCTTTCCCTTGACAACATTGATGATTCTTGGGTGTTAGATTCAGGGGTTTCATTTCATGCTACACCCCATAGAAATTATTTTCTTGATTATGTCCAAGGGGATTTTGGGCTGGTTTATTTGGGAGATAATGAAACCTATCAGATTGTTGGAAATGGAAGAATAAAAAATTAAGTTGCAGAATGGGAATCATTGGATACTACATGAGGTAAGGCATGTTCCAAAGTTAAAAAGAAATTTAATTTTTGTAGGGCAACTAGATGATGAAGGTTGTTTTGTTACATTTAGTGATAAAAATTGGAAGGTTACAGAAGGTGCCTTAGTGGTAGCAAAAGGTGTGAAAGTAGGCACCTTATATCTTTGTACAGGTTATATTGTTCCTACTACTTTAGCTATTGTAGATAAAAATCAATGTTCAGGAACAGTTGCTATAG
This sequence comes from Sequoiadendron giganteum, assembly GCA_007115665.2. Taxonomy (NCBI): domain Eukaryota; kingdom Viridiplantae; phylum Streptophyta; class Pinopsida; order Cupressales; family Cupressaceae; genus Sequoiadendron; species Sequoiadendron giganteum. Next base: position 597,979,925 of record CM021105.1, on the reverse strand, counting down.
TTTAGCAAGCAAAATATCAGATAGTTGATGTGGATTCTGAATCAGCACTATGGCATAATAAACTTGGGCATATGAGTGCAAAAGGTATGAAATTACTTCATTCAAAGAATGTTTTACCAGGTCGAAAATGTGTTAATCTGGATTTCTATGAAAGTTGTGTTTATGGAAAATAAAAAAGAGTTAGTTTTCTCAAGGATGGGAAACAAAAGAAAGATGAGAAATTGGAGCTTGTGCATATGGATGTATGGGGACCAACTCAGGTATCTTCTCTCAATGGCTCTCAATATTATGTTACATTCATTGATGATGCAACTAGGAAGGTATGAATTTATTTCCTTAGGAAGAAATCTAATGTATTTGCAACTTTTAAACAATGGAGAAGCTTGGTTGAGAATGAGATAGGTAAAAAAATGAAATGTCTTAGATCTGATAATGGTGGTGAGGATTGCAGCAAAGAGTTTGAGGATTATTTTTCCTCTAATGGTATTCGTAGGAAGAAAACGGTTGCAAGGACTCCACAGGAAAATGGAGTGGCTGAGTGCATGAACAAAACAATAATGGAGTGTGCACGAAATATGAGATTTCATGTTGGGCTACCTTTAAACATGTGGGTAGAAGTTGTAAACACTATTGTTTATTTAATTAATAGAGGTCCTTCTAATCCTTTGGGTTGTGGTATTCCAGAGGAAGCATGGATAGGTAAGAAGGTGAGTTATTCTTTTATGAAAACCTTCGGTTGTGAAGCATTTGCACATATATATTCTGAAAATAGAACCAAGCTTGATGCAAAATCAAAGAAATGTATATTTTTTTGATATGGCATTGATGAATTTGGTTATAGGCTTTGGGATTTTGAAAATAAAAAAATTTTAGAAGCAAGGATGTCATATTCAATTAGAAAGTGTTGTACAAAGATCTATTGTAGTAGCATGAGAAGACAAGAAAGGATTATGTAGTGTTGGATGATATTACAAACAACAATGTTCCAATGGTTCCTCATGCTCTGCAACAACAACAACAAGAAATACCACAAAATCCAGTGAATGTTAAGGGATCTTTAAGGATAAGTAGACCTCTAGAAATATTTTCTCCCTCTTTGTATTTTATTTTATTAACTGATGCTAGTGAACTAGAATGTTATCATGAATATATGCAGGTGGATTCCAAGGTTCAGTGGGAGCATAGAATTGAAGAAGAAATGGAATCCTTGTTGGAAAATCAGACTTGGGAATTATGCAAGTTTCCTACAGGAAGAAAGGCTTTAACAAACAAATGGGTTTACAAGGTGAAAGAGGAGGATGGAGGTAAGAAAATATTTAAAGACAGATTAGTTGTAAAAGGATTTGCTCAAAAATAGGGTATTGATTTTGATGAAATATTTTCTCCAGTTGTTAAAATGACTTCTATTCGTACTGTTTTAAGTATTGTGGCTATTGAAGATTTTCATTTAGAACAACTTGATGTTAAAATTTCCTTTCTCCATGGTTATTTGGAAGAGGAAATATATATGGAACAACCACAAGGTTTTGAGGTCAAAGGTAAGGAGAAACTAGTGTGCAGATTGAAGAAAAGTTTATATGGCTTGAAGCAAGCACCTCGGCAATGGTATCTTAAATTTGATAGTTTTATGGCTGAGCAAGGCTACAAAAGGTGTAATTCAGACCATTGTGTTTATTTTAAGATGTTAGGTGAAGATAGCTACATTAATTTATGTTTATATGTTGATGATATGCTTGTAGCGGGGTCTAACATGGATTACATAAAGGAGTTAAAACAACAGTTAGAAAATTCATTTTCTATGAAGGATTTGGGGGCAGCAAAACAAATCCTTGGTATGAAGATTACAAGAGATAGGGAAAACAAGAAATTGTTTTTATCTCAGGCTAATTATGTTGAAAAGGTGTTGCGGAGATTTCATATGGAGAATGCAAAAGTTGTCAACACACCTTTACCCAATCATGTAAAATTGACTAAGGATATGTGTCCAAAGACACAAGAGGAGGAAGGAAAAATATCCAAGGTACCATATGCTTCAGCTATAGGTAGTTTAATGTACGCTATGGTATGCACGAGACTAGATATTGCACATGTTGTAGGAGTTGTTAGCAGGTATATGAGTCATACTAGAGTTGATCATTGGAATGCGATAAAATGGATTCTTAGGTACTTGAGAGGTACATCCAATATATGTTTATGTTTTGGGGGCTTTAATATAGATTTAAAAGGCTATGTTGACTCAAATTTGGTAGGGGATATAGATACCAGGCGGAGTACCATAGGTTATGTATTTATAGTTGGTGGGACAATAGTGAGTTGGATTTCTCGGTTGCAAAAGGTGGTTGCTTTATCCACCACAGAGGCAAAAAAGGAGATGATATGGCTACAAGTATTCATGGAAGAGTTGGGAAAAACATAAGCTGAAAATCACTTGTTTACAGACAACCAGAGTGCTATACATCTTGCCAAGAACTCTGCACTGCACTCTAAAACCAAACACATACAACTGAGATATCATTTCATTCAGTCAGTATTGGAGGATGGATAGGCAAAGCTAGAAAATATACATATAGATGAAAATCCAGCAGATATGTTTACCAAGGCAGTGACAACGGAGAAGCTGAGGTCCTCTACAGCTTCAGTTGGCCTTCAAGGTTGAATTCAAGTATAATAGAGTAGTAGGGTCCAAGGTGCTTATTTCCAGTGGGATTTGTAACTGCAGCAGTGTCATCTAATATCAGTCTCCAAGTGGGAGATTGTTGGTATGTGGCGACTGGTCATGCTATACTATACATTTTTAGTACTATACACTCTTCATGTGTCCTTGCCAATTATCCTTGTCACCGAAAAAGAAAAAGCCAACTTTGTAAACCCTAATTTCTAGAAGCTTCTAAAAGCTTGTTATAAGCGGATGGGATGGAGAGTTGTAGCATGGCATCATTCACAATATTGTAATAGGTTTTTCACTAATAAAATCATTGGATGGATGTGGTTTTGTGGATGTAGCCCAGATTGGGTGAACCACGTTAAATTCTTGGTGTTGTCTTCTATGTGTGTTTTATTACTCTATTTTATTGTTTGAATCTGCATTTAACTTGTTATATATCTGCCTTCTAACCCTAACAATATTAAGGTCCATCATATTACAGTGGTGAATGGAGAAGGCTAGTAGAATATAATCCTAGCATGTTAGCATATGGTCTAAATTCGAATATGTATACACATCATCTCCAATTGCAAAGTGGAAAAGAAATGAATATATTTCATCTTATGCATATAGATGGATGTGCATACACACAAAAATATTGCAGGATTTCTATAAATTAGTAAGGGAAGGGACCCTACTATAAGACCGAATTGTCAATTTTTTGAGGTTATAAATGATAAAGATGGAGATATGGAAAGATAGGTTGATATATTGATAATGGTTGAAGCTATTATGGACCTTAGCATTGGGGATGAGTTATTGATTGATTACCTCCTCTTAAAATGCACTCCTGCATGAAAGAAAAGGGAAGAACAAGGTCTCCCTAAAGATGTTCTTAAGGGCAGAAAACCAAAGAATAATAAATGAGTGTGGACTTATGTCTTATAAAATATGTTGTCAAAATTCTATTTTATTTAAATTATTGTATAAAAAAGGTAGTCTATAGAATAATGTTCCATTATTTAATTTATGTATGTGTTCATACAATTTATATTATTACTTTTTAATCCATATTTGATTATATTTTTTAGAAATTGATACATTTATGATTTATCCAATTGTTCCCAAACATTAAATAATGCTTGTGTTTTTTGATAGGTAGAAGATGTTGATGAAACACATACTAATACCCAAGATCCAGCTGGGTTATTAAGATTTGGATAGGATGGTCCAAACCATCCTTTAAACAATACTAGGGTGAAAAAAGCAATGTAGAAATTTGAAGAGCTGATGAGATCCACATACACTGATGACATGCCACCTAGCCTTAATGATGATGATCATGATAGTGAAAATGCAGTGCATGAAGAAGGATTGAATAAAAGGCTTACAGGTTTCTTTGGGGATGGAAACAATGATGACAATAATGATCATATGGTTGACAGTAACGATGATAGCAAGGGTAATTACCACCAACGTAATGTTGATGACAACAACCCAAATGGCTCCATCAAGCAAGAAACGAAGACACCTATGTTCAAATCAAGTGCAAGTAGAACCTCAAAACTGGCATGCACATTAATATTATTAGAAATCAAGTCAATATTTGGTTGGTCAAACAAAGGATCCACTACCCTACTGAAGTGAGTTGAAATCTATTTCTTACTTTGCATTGTCAATTGGTGTACATAATTCATAAACATTCATCAAATTCGTTTATATTTCTTTAAGGGGATTTTAAAACCATATATTAAATACAAAGAGTCCTAGTAGAGATTGACATATCAAACACATTCATCATAAGTCAAACATTTAATTGATTTAATCTCTAACAATCTTACAAGGTACTGAAAACTAAAATATTCCTTGAAGAGAATGTGTTGCCATCGACTTTCAGAGAGGCACATCTCTTGTTGGTTGAGTTGGGGATTGAATTTGAGAAAATTCATTTATGATTGCATTTTATATAGAGATGAATATCAAAACAAGGTAGAATTCCCTATATGCAAAGAGAAGAGATATCGTACAAATGTACAAGGTCCTACAATTTCAAAGAAGCTTTTACATCACATGCCAATTATACCTAGAATTCAATGAATGTTTTAATGCAATTCACTTGCACAATTGATGGATTGGCATGCAAAGAACAAGAGTAAATATGGATTCATGTGAATTTCAGATGACTCCAAATAAATGAAACACATAGAGGAAAAATGACCAAGAAAATTCAAAGATGAACCCCGTAGTATCAGGTTTTGTCTTGCAATTGATGGAGTGTTCACATTCTCTTTCCTGAGCTCAAATTATAGTGTTTGGCTAGTCCGATTGATAGTATAAAATATTCCCCCATGGATGATTGTTAGAAAGGAGCACCTTATGCTAACTCTCATTGCTCGAGGAAAACATCAAGTTAAAAATATGTGTGTTTATCTTGTGCCTTTTATTGATGAGATGAAACTACTATGGAAAGGCATAAGAATGCATGACATATGATGTCCTCCATCAAATAGGTCCTTCATGTTGTATGGTGTGCTATGTTGGACTATTCATGATTTCTTAGGACTTGGTGTTTGTTTTGGTAAGATAAAATATTCACGTATTTACACTCATAATTTATTTTCATCCCAACTTTCATACTTATTTTTATACTATTTTTTTATGTTATTAACATTACTTATTAAATTGCAGGGCTTCAAACAAAGGGTATATTTGCATGTCCAATATGTGTAGAACAATTTCAAGGGTGGTATTTTAAAGATATACATAAATTTATTTACACAAACAAGAGGGTTTTTCTACCACTAGATCATAAGTTTAGAAATTTCTTGAAGAATAAATTTGATGGAAAAGTTTAAAATAGAGGCCCTCCCATGATTATGGGTCCAGGTGATTGTATTAAGAAGTATGAAGATCTTGAATTGAAAGCTTGGGAGGATTTTTTTGATTAGGGTGATTCAATTGAAGAACTAGAACAAGTTGTAGTTAATATGCCAAAATAAATGATAAGGAAATCCATATTTTATGAGCTCCCTTACTAGAAGGATCTATTAATATCTCACCTATTAGATCCTATGCACACCTTCAAAAATGTCCCAAATTCTATATTTCGACATATATCAAGCAAAGAGGACACCTTGTATTTGAGGAGAGATATTGCTCTTTCATGTAGCAAATTGATAGAAAACATTTGTGGCCAAACAAGGAAAATGAAACATATGCCGATGCTCCCTGGATTTTGAAAAAAGAAGAGCTAGACCAACTAAAAATAATTATTCGTTCAATAAGGGCACCTACTGTCTATGGGTCATCATTGGCTAAAGATTTTACAGTTGATGGACATATCATAGGATTTAAAACACATGATTTTCATAATTTTATGAAGGTATTATATATCATCATTTAACATTTACTGGTAACATTGATTAAGTACTAAATATATTTTGATATTTTGTCGTGTGATAAAAAATTACTAGTGACCTATTCATAAATGTGTTTGATAATCATGCCATTGGAAATTAGGGGGGATTCTTATCTTATAGTTGACTTAAGGAATTCCATAAGTCTTTTGTCATCATTTACAAGGTATGTGGTTATATGAAATGTTCATGTTTAAGAAACATTGAGATATTATATTGAATTTTAATTTTTGACTAAAGGTTCATACTAATTTACTATTCTTATATCAGGTGGGTGACCTCTGAGGAGATCCATGAATGTGAAGTACCAAAATAGAAGAAGGAAATTGAAAAAACTATATGTGTATTTAAGAAGTAGCTCCCTACAAGTTTCATGGACCTACAATTCCATTTAATTATACACCTAGTCGATGAAATTGAATTGGAAGGTTTCATATCAACTAGGTGGATGTTTTTCTTTGAGAGGTATATGAAAATTCTCAAAAGATATGTTGAAAAAAAGGCACATCCAGAGGGTTGCATGACTTAAGGGTATGTATTTAATGAAGCATTTTTCTTCCTGTGTGAATTCCTTGGTAAGGATTTTGAAGATGGGCCATGCTTTTGGGATGAAGAATGAGCATCAGAGTTTATTGATGGAGAAAACCCACAATCAAATGGTGTTCAAGTAGAAATTAGTAAGTAAATTCATGATTAGTGTGGTTTTTTTCTTGCAATCATTAATTTAATCTATAATTTATTTTTTCAAATTAATAACATGAATTTTGGAGTTTGAAATAAACATACTGACATGTAATAGGTGTAGAAGAAAGTGCTATACTTGACAAGTTCATTTTGTACCACATGGAATTTATGAACAAATGGATTGACCTATATAATAAAAAGATGGAAGTGTTAGAAGCAAGGAGACAATTTAAGAGATCAAACCCAAGGAATACTCCACTTCCAACTGATCTAATTGGGGAATGGGGAAAATATTACACACTAGAATGGGTTACTGAAAAAATTCAAAATTAAATAGAAGATGCAGGTATAGATTCAAACATAACAAAAGATGAAATCAGCATGTCTAGAGGATGTGAAAGAAAGGTACAATTGGAGTTTTACAAAATGTTGTTTCCTTACAGTTTTGAAACTATTAACTATTTTTTTTGGATGTTGAGGTTGTGTTGCTGATATGTTGTTGTCATTGATGTCAACACTATTAGCATTGGTGATTCTGAAGGCTGTATATGTCAAGGAAATTGAGAAAATTGTAATACATATATTGCAAGAAGTCTATGAAGCCGAGAAGGTTAGAGTGATGGAAATTTATGTACGTTGATATTTAGAAGGCATGCATTCAAGGATTTTTTGCTGAGACTATCTATTATGTTTTCTAAAAGTTTCAGAGGTGCGCATCAAGATTGAAGAAATTTATGAAGCTCTATGTTCCTACAGTTATTCAGTTACTGTAGTAGGTGTTTCTGAAAGATGAGATTGTAATTTTGATGATTTGAGTTGCATACATTTTTGAGATGTTTAGTGATGTTTCTAAATCATGCTCTATTAGTGTGCTACATCCACGTTGACTGGTGTGTTTGTGATAGAAGATTTTTCCTTTGTTTGTTCAAGTTCTCATGTTCTTGGCTGGCATGATGGTGGTAGCATGTTGTGGATCCTTATGGATTAATATTTTATTGTTTGGCATGTTTGAGGATGTTGATTTAGGTCCTCATTATGTTGTGACTGACTTAGGTTGGTGCGTATTGAGATTTTTTCATGTATTGAGGCCGACAATTGTGATTTATTCTTTATTTGTGGTTGACAGAGTTGTTGATGTAAATTCATGTAGTGGATATATAAGAGCGATTTCTTCTTCATTATGAAGAGTGAGAGCATAAAGTGTGTATGAAAAATGTGTGAATAAAGATCAGATCATTCGAATTCAGAATAGAGTGTGAAGAAGATTGAGCGAAGTGTAAAGAAGTGTTTTTGTGCCTAACAAAAACTGTCATCAAGCTTTTGTAGAAGCTAATTTCTCAGTTCAGCTTCATCAAATGGATTTAATCTGATTATTTTATGTAAGGTAGTGAGCCTTCCCTTTGACTAGTGAGCTCTAGGTAGTGTGCCTAAATGCATGTGTATTCCCTAATTATTTATTTCCTTATACTTCTAACAAGGTATAATCTTGTGGACTAAAATCCACCATGGTTTTTCCCCTAACAAGGTTTCCATGTATAAAATATTGGTGTTCATGTGTCTCTGATGTGTTTTTTGTTTATTCTTTCATTGTTAATTATCAGATCTATGATTAAAAGTTAATTAAGGTTGAATAAGTTTAAATTCTATAACAACCGATTCACCCCTCCTCTCAGTTGTCTAACCTTGTTTTTCCAATAATTGGTATCAGAGCTAGCTCCTTTGAAGAACTTTAATAGCTTGAGGTGATCCGAGATAGAATTATACAAGAAGGATAGTCCTGGATTTGATGGAACAAACTACTCTAGATGGAAAGTCAGAATGGAGTGTCATTTGAAGTGCATTGGTGAGCCTTTCTAGAAGATTACAAAGAATGCATATACTATTCCTTAAAATGGTCCCTCTACTACTGATAAGATCAAAGAAGAAAAAAATAATACCAGGGCTATAAAACCATTGCTAAGTGCTTTGATAGATTTAGAGATGACAAATGTGATAGGTCTGAATACTGCACATCAGATCTAGAAAAATTTGGAAACATTATATGAAGGAGATGCACTAGTGAAAGTTTCTAGGCTACAAAATCTAGAAGGAAAGTGGGAGAACATGAAGATGAGTGAAGATGAAAACATTTTTTCTTTCACACAAAAGGTAAATGAACTAGTGATGGGCATTAGATGTGTTGACAGAATCTTGGAATAAGATGATATTGTAGCTAAAATACTTAGATCTGTGCCTACTTCTTACAAAATAAAATCTCATGCTATTGAAGAACTCACGACAATAACAAATGTGACAAGAGACATGTTGATTGGAAAACTTACTACCTTTGAGTTGAGTGAATTTAGGTGAATTTTCTCCTAAAACGGAGTATGCATTCAAAGCTACTGTATCCAGAAAAAGCCAACAAAGATATGATCCGAGAAAGAGCTCTAGGAAGACATTCAAGTATGAAGATGAAATGAAACTAATTGAAGATGAAGAAAGAGAACTAGAAGAATTGGAAGCATTGATTGTGAAAAGAGAAGCGAGAGGACAAGGTAAGTACAAAGGAAATTTACCTATTAAATGTTTCTCTTGCAATAAGATAGGTCATTTTGCATCAAGGTGTCCTAAAAGAGTTTCTAAGTACAAACCTGATAAGACTAGATTTCAAAAAAAAAATTATTATATTAAAGAAGGTATTATTGATGATGAATCTGATAAAGAAACTAGAAATGAAGATAAATAGGTATTCATTGTTATTAAGGAAAATGGTCTGGTGTCCACTGAATCAGCTAGTAATCAGAATATTGAGAAATCTCTTGCAACAAGGAATGATGAAAGGATGAGTGGGTTATTGATAGTGGATGCTCACATCATATGACTAGTGACAAAAGAAAGTTTCTAAGTTTGTAAAAATATGATGGTGGTGTTGTAAGATTTGGAGATAACAATGCTGGTGTGATTTGTGGTAGAGGAACTATTTATCTTGGTGGTAAATGTAATACTGATGATGTTCTTTATGTTAAAGGATTGAAGCATAATTTTTTGAGTGTTGGACAAATGGTTGACAAAGGTTACAATCTTCAGTTCAAAGATGGTAAGTGTAGGATACTAGGAAGTTCTGGAAACAAGTACAAAGACAACAAGTAATATTTTCACTTAAATGCTGCTAGTGAAAGTCTTTTGATTGCTCAAGTTGGTGTAATTTGGTTATGGAATAGAAGGCTATGTCATGTGAATTTTGATTAAGCTCCACACAGGCAATCAGAGATCTACCTAAGTTAGTGAAGGCTACAAACACTATATGCAAGGAATGTTAGATGGGAAAGCAGACAAAAATTTCATTTTGGAGCAAACAACATCATTCCAATGGAGTACTAGATTTGATACATACTAATCTATGTGGTCCATCCACAATCAGAAGTCTACAAGGAGAAAGGTACTTTATGTTTCTTATTGATGATTATTCTAGAATGGTATGGGTTGCTTTCTTAAGAGAAAAATATTAGGCGTTAGAGAGATTCAAAAGCTTCAAAGCTATGGCAGAGAATGAGACAGGTTTGAAGATCAAATGTTTGAGATTAGAAAGAGGTGGTGAATTCACTTCCTGGGAGTTCAATTCATTTAGTGAAGAGCATGGAATAAAAAGATTGTTATCTACTCCCCAGACCCCACAACAAAATGAAGTTGTTGAGATAAAGAACATAAAAAATTTAGATGTTGCTAAAACTATGATGTTGGAAGGTAATATTCCTCATTTCTATTGGAGATAAGCTTTAAGCACTGATGTGTATACTATCAATTGGGTGAATGTCAATGGCAATTCTGGTAAGAATCCTTTTGAGCTATGGTTTGGTTATAAGCCTACTGCTAAATATTTCAAAATATTTGGAAGTAGATGTTATATCAAAAGAGATGAAGATATAGGAAAGTTTGATGCTAGAAGTGATGAAGGAATCTTTCTGGGTTACTCTACTAAAAGAAAAGCCTACCGGAGTTACGATAGAAGATTGAAGAAAATAGTTGAAAGTGAAAATGTCAGAGTTGATGAAGACACTGTTAGATCATCTAGGTATTGTGGATATGATTTAGATGACCAACAAGATAATATTGAGAATGGAAAGAATGCACAGACACAAAATCAAGTTCAAAGTATTCTGGTGGATCAAGAAAACCATGAAGAAGAAGACAATGGAAATGTAGAAGAAAGAATAGAAGAACCCAAAATTCCAAGGTATGCAAAGCTGAATAGGAGACAAGAACAAAGGTGTGTAGACTAGAAGAAGAATTGTAGAAGAATATTGTCTAATATGCAAGACTGAGCATAGAAATAACAATGAGGCATGTAAATATGAATATTGGATGGAAGCAATGAAGGAAGAACTGATGCATATAGAGAAAAATAATATTTGGACTCTTGTTCCTAGACCTCAAGACAAAAAATGTGATTGGAACCAAATGGGTCTTTCAGAATAAGCTGAATGAGCAAGGTGAAGTAGTTAGAAACAAAGAAAGACTGGTATGTAAAGGATATTCACAGATGGAAGGTATTTATGTTGAAGAAACCATTGCCTTTGTTGCTAGAATTGAAGATATAGATTATTTCTTTCTTATGCTACTTTCAAGAATTACAAAGTCTATCAAATAGATGTGAAGTCAACATTTCTAAATGGTAAATTGGAAGAAGAAGTCTATGTTGAGCAACCGGATGGATTTCAACTAACTGATGAAAAAGATATGGTTTGTTGATTGAAAAAATATTTATATGGACTCAAGCAAGCACCTAGAGCCTGGTATGCTAGACTAGATAAATATTTGTTGAAGCTTGGATTCAATAAAGGCATTGCTGACAACAATATGTATTTTAAGTTGGATCAAGATAAAGAATTGATAAGTGAAGTCTTTGTTGATGACATTATTTTTGAAGGCAATGATGACCTATGTATGAAGCTTGTTGATGAAATGAAAAGTGAATTTGAAATTTCAATGATAGGAGAACTGAAATTCTTTTTAGGATTGCAAATTACTCAGTTGGATGATGGAATCTTTATTTCTCAATCCAAATATGTAAGAGAGTTACTGAAATTTTTTGGCATGGAAGACTCAAAGCCAGTTGGTACACCCATGGTAATTGGATGCAAGCTAACATAGAGTGATGATTCTACTAAGGCTAACCAAAAAAGTTATAGGTAAATGATTGGTGGATTGCTTTATTTGACTCAGACCGGACTAGACATCATGAATGTTGTGTCCATGGTTGGTAGATATCAAGCCGATCTGAAGGAATCACATGTGATTGCAATAAAGAGAATTTCCAGATACTTAAAGGGAACATTTGATTTAGGTATTTGGTATCCTAAGGATGATGATCTTACTCTGGATGCCTTTACAGATGTAGATTGGGCAGGAGATGTGGATGATAGGAAAAGTACAAGTGGTGGTGCATTCTTCTTAGGGAAGAAGTTGGTGTCTTGGCTAAGTAAAAAGCAAAACTCCATTTCCTTATCTACTATTGAGGTAGAATATATTGTTGTTGCAAATAGCTATACTCAAGTGTTGTGGATGAAGAAGATGCTGAGAGATATCAGAGTTGAGTATGATGAGCCTATTGCTATATTTTGTGAAAATTCAAGTGCCATAAACATCTCTAAGAATCTAGTGCTACACTCAAAGACAAAACATATATCCATCAAGTATCACTTTTTGAGAGACAAGGTGAGTGATAAAGAGGTCAGATTGGAATATGTGCCCACTAAGGAAAAAATTACAGATATATTTACTAACCGTTGCCTAAGGATGATTTTGAATATCTCAGAGGAAAGTTAGGGGTGATTTCCCCTCCTAATCTGAACTAGGATGCAAGTCTTTGCATCAATACATGGACTTATAGTGAGATCTTGTTTTGGATTGATGTTGTGGTGGCTGCTACTTAAGAGGAGTAGTCGGATGATTCAAATGATATGTGGTTCAGAACTTTTATACTTTATCCATTGGTGTATACAAGCTTTGAACCACATATTTCTTGATTATGCTACTAGGAGACAAGAACAAAGGTGTGCAAACTAGAAGAAGAATTGCAGAAGAATATTTTCTGATATCCAAGACTGAGCCTAGCAATATAAATGAGGCATGTAAAGATGAATATTGGATGGAAGCAATGAAGGAAGAACTGATGCAGATAGAGAAAAATGATCATAGGAGACAAGAACAAAGGTGTGCAAACTAGAAGAAGAATTGCAAAAGAATATTGTCTGATATCCAAAACTGAGCCTAGCAATGTCAATGAGGCATGTAAAGATGAATATTGGATGGAAGCAATGAAGGAAGAACTAATGCAAATAGAGAAAAATGATAATTGGACTCTTGTTCCTAGACCGCAAGATAGAGTTTGATTAGACTGGATTAGCCTTAGGAAGAACTGATGCAGATAGAGAAAAATGAGGCATATAAGAGTGATTGATTCTTCATTGTGAAGAGTGAGAACACAAAATGTGTATGCAAAATGTGCGAATAAAGATTAGATCATTTAAATTTAAAGTAGAGTTTGAAGAATATTGAGTGAAGTGTGATGAAGTGTTTCTATTCCTAACCGAAACTACCATTAGGATTTTGTAGAAGCTAATTTCTCAGTTTAGATTCATCAGATGGGTTTAATCTGATTATTTTATGTAAGCAATGAGCCTTCCCTTTGAGTAGTGAGCTCTAGGAAGTGTGCCTGAATTCATGTGCATTCCCTATTCATTTCTTTCATTATACTTCTAACAGGGTATAATCTTGTAGACTAACATCCACTGTGGTTTTTCCCCTAACAAGGTTTCCATGTATAAAATATTGGTGTTCATGTGTCTCTGATATGTTGTTGATTTATGCTATCACTTTTAATTATCAGATCTATGATTAAAGGTTGATTAAGGTTGAATAAGTTTAAACTCCATAACAACTTTTTCACCCCCCTCTCAATTGCCTATCCTTGTTTTTCCAACAATTTTAATATTCATCATTATCTTTGTTTTCATTGAAAAAAATGGTCTTTCACAGGTGAGGACATATCTAGCATTGTGGGCACATGGTTGACATTATTGTGTAGAAAGTGTAGATATAAAGAGACAATCCTTTGATTATGGCATCATGGTTGAATTCAAGCAATCCATTTGATCAAGCTCAAAAGATAAGAATATAATTGAAGGGAATCTACAATATGTTGGGAAAATACAAGAAATTATTGAGTTGGATTACTGCTCTTTTAAATGTTGTATTTTTAAGTGTAGATGGTATGAAGCATTTAGGAGGACACAAATACATGATACCCATAGTGGATTTTTTTCTATAGATTCCTCATGGTTTGTACCGAAGGATAAGGAGACTTATGTTCCATCAATTCATTGTGAGAAGGTATTTCTTTCACTCAAACAAGAAGCAGTAGTGATAATTAACCTATTAATTCATAGTTTAATGTGAATATATACACATGTTTATTAATAAATAAAATTGTTATAACATACATCTAATATAATTATGTTTTTCATGTGCAGGTATTTTTCTATGAGGATATTTTGGACCCGAAATGGATATTTGTCATAGATTATGATCAAAGATTAAGGCATGTATTTGACAATGCATTGGTGGATACTAAGCAAAATAATGATTTCCAACCAATTGAGAGAGAGGGATTAGAGAACATCAAATAAATTGACATCCATGATGATGTTGAAGATGGTTATGTTAAGGAACAAGAAGACAACAATCCATAGTTAGACGATGTTATGGAAGAAAACAATATGGATGGTATAGAAAATGATGATCCAAATACATCTGGTAACAATATAGATGGTCTACAGTCAAATTTCAATGATGATGAAGATGATGCATGTCAAGATGAGGATGATGATAATATTAAATACTTGAAAGAAAATATGAACATTGAAAGTGATACATTGGATGACATTGTAGCAGATAGTAATGTTAAGAACCAAGAGTTCTAAATTTTCAAAATTATTTGCAATCCCTGTTTAAAAAGGATGATTCTTATAATCTAAAATTTGAAATGATTCAATAATATTAATTGTGTTGATACAAAATACCTATTGCAATATCCTTAAGTTGTTCAATCTTTGGTATGAATTGTTGGAAAAAATAATTAGGATTACCTAGATTCTTCTTCCATTCATTTTTTATCAACATATGTTCATGAAGACACAAAATCTAATAAAATATTAATGCACGTAACTCAAAATTATTTAAATAAGAAACTTTGTTAACTTTATTATTTTTAAATAGTTTCCATTTTCATGTTGAACATAATTTTGAACATGTAACTGAAAACATCCATAGTAAAATCTTTACTGTATCATCATTCACATAAGCATAGTATTGAGGCTCGATAATTGATATTCATTCAAATATAAGAAGAAATAAGTATGGAAAACATAAGAAAAATACATAATGATAACACAGTCATGGAGAATCTCTGACAATAAGATGTTTTATTTCATTCATAAGCTCAAAAGTTACACCAACAAAGTTTTGTACACCTTTTCACTCATACCTTTATTATTTTTTTATCAAAGTTTATATTGAGATTACATAATATCAACCATAGTCCCTAAGCCATTAACCATTAAAATACCTAACCCCTAAGCCCCAAATCCCTTATCTTTTGGCCCTTAATCCCTTAACCCTTAATCCCTGCTAGATTAGAACAATTAGGTTCTCAATTAGATGCTAAATTAGGTGCTAAAGAAGGCTCTAAAGTAGGTGCCAAATTATGTGCTA
Organism: Sequoiadendron giganteum; assembly: GCA_007115665.2. NCBI lineage: Eukaryota > Viridiplantae > Streptophyta > Pinopsida > Cupressales > Cupressaceae > Sequoiadendron > Sequoiadendron giganteum. Next base: position 597,964,427 of record CM021105.1, on the reverse strand, counting down.
AATTTCTAATTTGGGTGCTAAATTAGGCGCTAATTTGCACGTAATTTAGCACCTACTTGTTCTGATTGGTGCGAAAAATGCCAAAAATAGTGCCATATCGATAAATAGCACCGACTTTTTCAAAATATTGGAGAGAAGTACATTAAAATAGTGGTGGAACAAAAAAATGGAGAAAAAAAGGGAGCTAATCATAGGGATTTATTGTAGTGCAATCTCAAACTAGAAAGTAATACTAGATCCCGGTGAACTGACATTCTAGTCTCAATAATCACACAACTAAGTGGAGTATCATACATTGCACTACTTTGTCCAAAGTGTTCTCATTCAGTACTTCAAATGAAGTCATCTATCACATACACTACTTAGGGCCGATTTGACTTAAGGCTATCTTACACTATGCATAGGTATTGTCCTTCAATGGATAATTCATCATCCTAGACTAACCTACAACATACTAATCTACTTCTAATGAATCTATTTAGCAAGTAATTACACAAGATCCCTCCCATACTAGACTATCCTAGGAGTAACCCAAGCTTTCCTAGTTAAATTATTAACTAAGTTGGGTGTACCACAAGTGACTCTTGCATTCAATCAAGACTAGTAAATAATAACTAATTTACAAGCATCATTCTCCTATTATGAGGATCTTACAATCCCAGTACTATAAATACAGCTAGAAGGCTTCATTTCCCTTTTTTAGAAGACAATCATAATTACTTATATTGCACAAGCAGAAAAGACATTTCATGCACTATAGAAAAACACAATAATTCCTTGCAAATAATAAGAAGAAGAAACCCCATGCATGTTATCACTTATCCTAGATAATGATGATAGTGCAAACTTCTCCAATCGAAGTTTAGCTTAATTTAGCTTCCCACCACAACTCCCTCTCCCTCTCTTGTTGATAGTGCACTCCTCTCAAATAACAAGACAATTCTTCCTCACAAAAACTCACTCTTTTTCTCACTCATTAAAAAAATGAAAAATTTTGGTACTAATTTCATATATGATAACCAAAAAATGACATATAGCTATTGGTATAATATGTCCCTCTCAAATGAAATGTTATAATGGAGATATTGGTCTGCACAAGAGAATGAGAATGATAATGATTGACTACAAATAATGAACACAAGAATGAATAAGAGAGAGAATGCATTATAAGTTAGTTGGTGTGACTATTTATAGAGTAGCCAACCTTCAAAAATCCTATAGTTTTGGCATGCATATTGACACCAATTTCATGCAACATGATTCAACACAAAGGTGGCAATGATAAAAGCTCACACTCAACAAAAATCATAACAAATCGACTTTCATATTGACAACATTCAAAAGACCATTTCAACCTACACATGGAGAATTCATATTTTTCTCCCAAAAAGAAATCTACAAGAAAGTGAAAATAGAGGCAACACCAGAACTAGTAAGTTGGCGCAATTCTCAAGTGAGAAGAATATGTCAATGATAAATAAGCAACACATAAGATAAATTGACTTGCTTTATGGGTTGAGTTGACTGAAGCAAATAAATGTGTTAGATTTAGTCCAAGTTTACTTCATTTCTCATATTGACCAAGTAAAAGCCAATAGAACTTAGACATATTTCTATGTCTGATTCATGTGTATTCTTGGTTGGTGATACACAAATCTTCACATAGTGGTGTGCATGATCCAAAGCCAACTTCCATAATAATGTCCAATATCAACATATGTTAGCCATGGATTTTATAACGTCAAAAATAATTCTTTCAATAAATTGACTTCTTTATTAAATAAGAATAAGCCGATTTCTAGTTATATAAAATAAATATGTAAAGTATATATTTTATTATTATATATGTATATTATATATATATATCATATACATATATATATGTATATATATGTATATATAACTAAATATAGATATAATATTTCAATATATATTTACATATGAGTATTCATATATATATTAAATATAATATATATTGTAAGCCAGTCAACATACATCCGATATATATAAAAACATTCATGAAAAATAACTATAATAAACATATTGTACATGATGTATGCATACATACATATATATATATGTGTGTGTGTGTGTGTGTGTGTGTGTGTGTGTGTGTATAAAGGTGTATACCTCTATGTACATGTATATGTAGGTATACCATATCGATGCATCCATATGAGCATGTCCATTTCCTAACAAACACATTTTTATCAATATGGATATGTGTATATACTATACATATATATGCTCACATGTGATTCACTTAGATCCATTTACATTACCATCACATTGATAGGCATGTACATGTGGTATATCTATACATATGCAAATATGTATCATTATATCCCATTGACACACATGTGTGTACCTATAAACATACTTCCACCTACATCCCACTTATCCATATTATCATAATAACACAAGAAAGATCAAAGAAACCAAATAGATAAACATCACCCGCAAAATCATACAAAAGTAAACAAGAATCCTAATACAAACATACAAGCTATGGATGAGTTACCTATAACCCACAAATTGACTCTACTCAATCGCTCTAATGTGGTGTTTGTATGCTTAGATAGTTTACTTTTACTGGTTACTCGACCAAGAAATTCTCCCAAGTGATACTTCCCCTCCACTTGGAGGAATGAAACACATACCTACATCCACTAACACATACTCACACCAGTCAAATGTTCATAGCATATGTAGTATACATAAACATCTCCAAAGTTAGAATATTTGCAATTCAATAACCTTTCATTCACATAAATGCAGTATTTCACCATGAATAACATCAACTAAAGTAAAATCAAATGAGAATCATCAAATGTGAACAAATTCATATTGACAACAAGGTACAACCATATTTTATTTATCTCCAAAATTCTCATTACATCCACTTTTTATCCTATGTACTAATAGTAAATAGTAACTATACAATTGAGGTGTAACATATATAGACAAGGGAAGAGCTGACCCTGATAGTGTTCATGTTGAAAATGTTAATACACCTACTAAAAGGAGAAGATATATATTATCTTCCTTTGATTCTGATTCAGAAGATATATTCATTAAAAGGAAGACCGGAAGAACAATTCCCGTTGACTCTCTTACAAAGTTTTTGATGCCACAAGTAATGATAGTGATGGTTTGAATTTTGAAGAAGAAAATGAATTTCACATAAGTAAAGAACTTCAAGAATCCCTTGATAGGATAAAGCAATTAGAAGAACAGGTAAAAGGGTATGAACAAAAAGACAAAAAAGGAAATGAGAATTAAGGATCTGGAAGAGAGAGTACAGACCTCTGACCATGGAAATAAATTGGACCTATTGGCATAGTTGCCCGAAGATAAAAAGGGAATTGAAACTGATTTTAATTTACAATCCACTATTTTAAAAACACTAAATTACCATACTAATTTTTCTTTAGGATTTGAATTGATGAAAATTACTATTCAGTTCAAGTAGGAAAAAGAAAACTAGGAAAAAGAAAAGAAAATATTGAATAAAACTAAGAATTTGGAGTTGAAAAATCCTAGAGGAGAAATTGACATAAGTGGTCAATAGAGCCATCCAAATAGTTGAATGTAGACCTCTGTCTAGGGTATATGCATTGTTCTTAAAGAAAAAATTTCTTAGTTTTCAATTCAATAAATTTGTTAATGACCAGCCCTTTGCTTTGGATAAGAAACATACATTTCTCACTTTCTTCAACAAGATCAGTTTAGAGGAGAAAGAATAGTTATGCGAATATTATATACATAATTATATGATGTCAGAAGATACTAAATGGAATCCCTTGATGTATGTTGGGGATTTTCAAGTGAGATCTCTTGCGTCTTACTTCATAAATTAGCAACTTTGTGGGGAGTTAATGGAGAAATATGAGGAATAGGAGAAGAAAATGGCACTACAAATTAGAAAAGAAGAAATGAATTCTGATGTAGTCATTACTCAATGGTTAAGACTCCTTTCTCATAAGGGCCTAGGGAGAAAAATTATAGACTTAAGTCTCAGGTATTATAGAAGGATTCAACAATTGGCAGTGATCACTATTCAAAATTTCCTATTACATGTGAGGAATAGATGGGACAATTTGACTCCAGAATTGTAGAGGAAGGAGACTCACTCCCTCTAAGAATTTTGGAGATGTTACATGAATATATTGAGATCTTAGGAACTAGGGGAATAGAGTGGGTTCCACTGACTTACCACCCTCTTATCTTGCTTCACCCAATTCCACATTGGATTGGACAAATTACTGATTAGGACAAGAATGTAGAATTTAACAAGATATAGACGTGTATGATACAATGGTTTCTACCTCAAATAGGGATAGAGAGTCAACATAATCATGGATCTCAGGAATATTACTTTGTTTTACAATCTTCGCCCCTAGGTGACTTAGTTTGATATTTTTTCTTAAGGACAAGGAAAACAACAAGTTGGGGGGAATGATGGGTCTGATTATTAGTCTCTTTTTCTTTCTTTTCATATATTTTTAAGACACTTTATATATGTTTTTAAAGTATATTTTAAGATAATACTTCCATAATAGGTTATCCTTTCATACATACCTTGCAACCTTAAACCCATTTTGTGGAAATGAATATGGTGAAAATAGATGTAGCATTGCATGATTTAAATATGAATATGTGTGTGTGTGTGTGAATGAAATGTTGTGATTTAATTATGGTAGTTAGTTACATATGTATGTATATAGATTTATCTCTTTGCATCTCATCATGTGGAAACAAGGAAGGAGTATTTGTAGAAAGCACTGAAATAGTAGAATAGAGAATTAATGAAGTTCAAGCCATTCAAATGTAGGAAGCACTAGATCTAGGCATGACCATTATGGAAGGAATAAATACTGGAAGATACTTCTTCTTGAATGTTGGATGTTTTTCTATGTGTTTCACATGCAAGTTGTCCTTGTTCGAATAGATATTTTTGTGCAGTTTTGCACACATGCCCCACTAAAAGTAGGGACCCTCTCTTGGCCTACCCTTTTGGCCAATTTATGTGGTTTGCCCCCTCTTTTGTGCTTATCTTTCAAAACATCTTGGGGTTTTTGTCTTTGGTGCTTGCCTTGGTTATGGGTGCCTTTGTGTTGTGTTCCTGATGGTTTTGGAGTTTCACAAATATCCTCTCTAGGGTGGTCTACTTTTTCCTTATGTTTTTCCCTTGGTGATTTTGTTTGGATCCTAAGGGTTGGTTTTCCTCCCTTAGGTTTTCCTTTGTTTTCCTTGTTCCTTCTATTCTACCAGAGGCAGAACGGGGATGGAACTGAACTCTAAACTTTGGCAAAGTTCATGGTTTGGTTTCTATTCCCATCCCGGCTCCGCTTCCTGCCTTCTCATTTTCTTCGTTGCTTTTCCTGTTTTTGGCCCTTGGGTTGGTTTCTTTCCCTTGGGTCTGCTTTGGTCTTCCATTCTTTTGACAGAGCCGGAACCAGGATGGAACTCAACTCTGAACTTTGGCAAAATTCACGGTTCGGTTCCCATTCCAGTTTTGGCTCCGCCTTTGCCTGTTTTTGTTTTCATTTCCACCTCCGCCTATTTTCCTTTTGTTCCCATATTGGTTTCGCCTCTGCTTCCTCTGGGGTTAGTTTTGGTTCCACCTCCATCTATTTTCCTCTTCGTTCCTATTCCTGTTTTGTCTCGGCTTCCACCTATTTTTGGTTCCACTTCCGCTTGGGTTTGTGCATGATTTTTTTTCCTTGGGAAATCTAATGGATCGACTTGGATTTTGATGATGTATTGAGGATTAATGGTGGCCCATTTGAATCCAAGTTGTACCGAGTTGATGGTTGTTGTTGTAAGAATGGGTGTACTTTGATGATTTGGTATGCAGGTACAGTCAAGTGCTTTGCATTTTCTATCAAATGAAACCCACTCCTGCACAAAAGATCAATGAGTTTGGTGGCCATTAATGGCGGACAAATGCGACACAGTGTACTCAACCTGGTATGCCTCAATTTGATTCATTTGTTTTCCTAGCTCGGATCCGATCAATGGCTCATTTTCATGATGGTGTTTCACACATGTTGTTATTCATGCAGATGGGGCATTGATGGTGGGCATGGCTTGAGGGGTTGTACCATGACCTTTGTGCGATCCCAGATCGATTTGAGGGGGCTCTTGTTGCATTCATTGTTGGACGATGAGTTATTGCAGGCTATCGGGGCCGATTTGGTTGGTGGTTGAGCTTATTTGTAACCCTAGATCTGGTTCATGCAAGAATGTTCTATAAGTATGGCATTTGGCCTCATTTTTAAGGGTTCGTTCATCCACTAGTGGATTAAGCAAACTAAGTCAGAAGACTTGTAAATAGTAGATTTAGCAGTAGAGAAGCATGTTAGAAGATTATAAGTTAGTTTTACATTTCAAGCAAGTGCTATAACAGACTAGAATTGTTTCTAATGTGATCATATAATAAAAAGAGAGTACATTGTGCTATGGTTGGTTCCTTCTCCTACATTGAATAATCTTGCATGGTTCTTGTTCTATCTTTTAAATCGCTTGGAAATGTTTTAATATATCTTAGGTTTAATTAGTAATGCTTGTGATTTAATGCTTGGATTGTTGTAGCAATCTATGGTTCATACTTTGGGAAGCTTCTTGATTATGGGAATGTTGTGTAAGGTCAACCTGTACCTAATACTCATGCACTTACTTCGATTGTAGGTACTAATCCAGTTTTGTTGAATAAATGCCCACAGTCTAAAAATATTTAACACCTTAGAAGATTGCACTATTTTCTGCAAGATTGCAGGTATAGCCTGAGTCAAACAAAAACTAGTTTAGGGGATTGGTCCATTCCAAGTATTTCATCATTTGGAAGGTTAATATTAGAAGTAGTGTTAACATTAGGACTTCTGAAACCCTCACCTTTTGTTGTTTCTTTTATTATTTTGTTAGAACTAGAAATTAAAGCATCACCATATCTTAAAATATGATGAGTTTAGAGCTTCTAGCATTTGTTCGTAAGGTCCCTTTGTGATTAACAATATTTTCACATTTATCACTAAGTTTTTTCTACTGCATTGTCATGCCCTAACACCTATGAGACCTTGGCGTTATCTCTTTATTCATAGAGATCAACCTTTCATGAGAGATAGGATAATTTTTATTGTATCTAAGTTTTTGTTGTGCAGAAACACCAAACAATAGGATTGGTGCTAGAAGGAGGGTTTGAATAAGCAAGATAGAGCATTTTCTAAATGCCATTTCTCTTGAGAGCCTCAGAAGGAGAACTAGATCTATACCAAGAGAAGAAGAAGAGTTTCAAGAATTGCCACCTCCAACCAAGTTGAGAAGGACTAGAAGAAGGGAGGAACCATCATTCAATCCATGATTTCCACCACCCTCACCTCCATCCACTTCATCTTCATCTGATTCTAAGACTGGTTCCATTCCATAACCCCAACCAATCATCCATCGACCATTACCACCTCCACCAATGACTTTCTTGGCGAATAACCCATCACCTCTGACATTCAACAACTACAATGTTATGCCCAAGAACCCTAAGTAGTTTTTCTCTAGGTTTCACACAAATGACCCATATAGGACAACATAAGAGCACATTAGGATCTTTCAGACTTGTCTGAGAGATAGGGGGATTAATCATGAGGATGTTGCATGTAGACTTTTCCCCTATTCTCTAGGAGTGGATGCCTTTTGTTGGTATAATCATTTACCTACTGCATCCATCTGTAACTTGGTTGAGCTTGAGGCTACATTTCTACAGAAATTTAAGATTCCCATTAGTTCTAATGAACATTATATGCAGTTTACTGAATTCAAGAGATAATTTAATGAGCCTATATGATTATTCAACAATAGGTTCCACCGAGCATACACTAGACTTAAAGCACCTTATGCTGTAAATGAGGAGATTTCCCTAGAGGTCTAATTTGAAACCCTTGACAACCTTACATCCACCTTGCTTAAGTGGAGAACTAATCCCCTGACTACCTTGCTCACTGCATATACAGAGGCTATTAAGGTTAGTACAGACCTGAGACAACACTTGTCAGGACCTCTACCATCTCTGTGACCTACTGCTCACCAAGGCAAGTCCAATCTCTCAACCAGGCTCTGATTAATCACACACCTATCATGAATCACATTCCACAATTTCCACTGGTCCCTCACCTAGGTCATCCAATAAACTAGGTCCAACCAATACCTAGTTATCCTCAAAAAAATGCTTACCATCCCCTCCATTCATATTCATATGCTAGTTTCCCTACATATTTGTAGAACTCAAAAGTTTTGAATCAATCTATTGGTTCTAGGTGAGTGTTAGGATACCCCCCAAACACTATGAATCCAGTCCCTTACAACAATATTGATAAGGAAAGGTTAGATGAGGTAACTAAGCAAGTGAATAAGTTGAACATGGAGGTAACCTACTTGAGGAACCAGAAATTTCAACTCCAAGCCAATCATAAGAGCATGCAATCAAGTTATAACAGAGGGCAACACTATGATAGAAATCAAAACTTTGAAAGAGGAAAAGGTTCTGGTCAAAACATTGATAGAAGTCAACAAGGTGGACAAGGATTTGAAAGAAGAAAACCACCTAGGTAGAATAGGTCATGGAACACTGGGCCTAACAATGGAGGAGTCCCCACTCCACTAGATCAACCTTCAAATCTAGAGAAACCTCTAGGTGGTGTTACTTAGTAGAGCCAGCTTTGTTTGGATGGTGTAGGCTTCATAAGACAAGTGAACACTCTGAGCTTGACTGCCCTGAATTTCAAACTACTGCTTCCATCTCTCAATATGAAGTTGAAAATAACTCCACTGGCCAAGAGTTGGTATCCTCAAATCCCTATGATTTCGTAGTTTTGGTGTTGAATCATGCTGCTTTCCTAAGGGATGAGGAGAATGAACCAGAAGAGGAATAAAGTAGCTAGAATGGGCAGGTTGAAGAAGTGCTCAATGAAGATGGAATCTGTCAGCTGTTTGATGAAGAAATCGAGAACGAAAATGGCCCATTGGATGAAGGAGAGGTTGATGTTGAAGAAGTGCAGATGTTTCAGCAACCTGTCAGAAAGTATGATCTAAGGAGCAAGCCCCATAGGAATCCACAAGTTGGAGGACCATTTACTACATCTACCTCTCCACACAATTTTACTACTCCACCAGATCCACATGCCAATAACAATCCATCCTACCCTCAGGTGCCAACACTACCTCACAAAAGGAGGATAACCAAATGTTTCCAAAGGAAGCAATGTTGATGCAACAAGAGATAGGAAGACTGGTCATTCCATGTAGGTCCACACTAACATGAATGTGGAACAACTGGGAGAATATGTCACTGAGGAACTCAGAAAAGTGAAGGTGAGTCTTTCTGCTTTTGAGTTAATAAGAGTTCCTAAAATCATAAATGTAGTCCTAGGGTCCTTTAATTCAAGTATAGCAACACAAGGAGTAGTAACCAATGAGGCAATTGGAAGGCCTCCTAGTTCACAAGCACCCAAAGGTCTTAGTCAATCACAACCCAGGGATAGGGGTGAAGAAAAAGATAAGGGTTAGGTTGCAAAAGCTGATTCACAATTGAGTTTATTCCAAGGAAAAATGGAAACCCCTCCTTTTCTAATTTCTATTCGTATATTTGGTAAAAATATGCATAATTGTCTACTGGATTCAAGGGAATCCATGAATGTTATGTAATTTTCTATCTGTAGGGCTCTTGGTATTACCCATGCAGCCTCTTAGAAGATGGTCACCAAATTGGACAAAAGATAAGTGAATATAGTAGGAGAATTGAACATGATTCCCATGCAAGTTGCTTTAGATCCTAGAGTGCAACAAGTACTTAATATTTAGGTAGCTGACATTCCTGGCACTAATGGTTTGATCTTGGATAGATATTTTACCAAGGCACTAAATAGATACATATCCACAAATCATTCTCACATGTGGCTCCCCTAGAAAGGAGTCCCAAATCAGATTGGAATTGAGTGAGAACCAAGGATGAAGTATGTCATTACTGAATATCAAAATACTTCAAATGAGATACTGGTTTCAGAAGTCAGTATGGGGAACTATGTCCTAGAATCCCCTGCTTTGGACATAGAGGAAATCTTGGTGTTGCGAAGCTCTTTTGGTGAATCCACATCAGAAGCCAGTAGCTCCAAAGTGCAATTTGAACAATCGAAGGAAATTGATGATCAAGCAGATAGACAACTTAGTTTGTTGGATAACTTCCAGGAGTTTATTCGAAAATTTGTAGAAGATCAGATTCAGCTGGGTAGAAATATGAACTTTGAAGAATTGCTTCTTCCTAATTGGTGCAGAGTTAACGATGCTCCTCATTCTGAACTAGAGTTTTGCTTGTGTCAAACTATAGTGGAACAAATATAAAGGCACATTAACACAACCCCAACTGTTGAGTTAAACATACGAAGCATTCAAAATAGTCTAAAAGGGAAGGACCCAAAACCTCTTGAAGAGCCTCCGAGTGGTAGAAAGGACAAAGGTATCTCAAGAAAAGTAGGAGCAAGGCTTGAGCTGATCAGTCCTAAAGGTAAAACCTACTTTTTTGCTCACAAACTCCAATTCCAGTGCACTAAAAATGTAGTTGAGTATGAAGCTCTAGTTCATGGGCTACTAATGGCATTGAGAAAGAAAGTCAAAATTTTGCAAGAGTTTGGAGACTCTGAGCTAGTGGTCAAGAAAGTGAGAAAACAAAACTCATGTCATGATAGAAGGATGGCCAATTATAGACACATAATATGGGATCTTTTTGTAGGATTTGATGCCTTTAACATTTAGCTGATACCTCGAAGTAAGAATCAAACTGCTAATTTTATAGCACAAGCAACAAGTACATTGTAGCCCTTATCACTTTCAAGCTCAAATTAGTTCACTGTGGAACTTGTTCTAGTGTCGTCAGTGCCTGACAATGTCACCAATTTTTCAGGTATTTGAAGATGATAAGCATATTCTTGATTTTATCACAGTTCTGATGTGTTTTCTTCTCAAGTAATTGATGAGGTTGAGCCTTAAGAGGCTAAAATTGACCTAGAGGGAGTCCTCAATCTAAAGACTAATACCATCCCAAGAGGCATGGTGCAATTGGGAAGGATCTTTGCTCTAGATAGGATAAGAGATCGGGAGTAGAAAATGAAAGGCGAATCCCTCAACTACCACTATGAAACATACAACATGGGGACCCAAAGTGATGTCAAGAATGTCTTTATTGGTAAGGTGTGTACTCTAGAGGAGAGGAAAGGAATTATTGATGCCTTGCACACATATCAAGATGTGATAGCGTGGAGTTATGATGACCTAAGGACATATGACACTTCGATCATTACAAGTACTATTCCCCTCAAATCAAATGTTAAGCCATACATGCAAAGACAGAGACCAATTAATGCTCTGCTAGAGCCCATTATTCAGAAGGAAGTGCAGAAGCTACTTTCAACACAAATCATATTTCCAGTAAGAAATTCAAGATGGGTTTTAAACTTGGTCCCGATTAGGAAGAAAAATGGAGAAATGAGACTATGTGTTGATTTTAGGAACCTAAACAAAGCATCAAAAAAAGATAATTATCTAGTCCCTTCACTGGATGAGGTGCTTCAGATTGTTAATGGATCTCAGATGATGTCCTTCTTAGATGGTACTCTAGATACAACTAGGTCATGGTCCAATATGAGGATAGGCACAAAATAGCCTTCACTACAAAATGGTGACCTTTGCTTACCAAAGAATTCCCTTTAAATTAATCAATACTGGAGCTACATTCCAAAGAGCTATGGATATTTCCTTCAAGGAAATCATTGGAAAGTGCATAATCATCTACATGGATGATTTGATAGTCTTTTCCAAGAAGATAAGTGCTCATATTGCAGATTTATGCAAAGTGTTCTAGAAGTGGAGGGAATTTGTCATTTCACTTAATCCAAAGAAGTGCATCTTTGGAGTCACTGAGGGAAAGTTGGTAGGACATGTTATTTTAGAACAAGGTATTTCCATTGATCTTGAATGAGTGGAGGCTATACAAAAAATTCACCCCCTGCAAGCAAGAAAGAAATGAAGTCATTCTTTGGCAAGATTAACTTTGTCAGGAAATTTATCACTGGATTTGTAGAGATAGTCAAGCCATTGAACACCATGCTGAAGCAAAAAGCAAAGGTTGAATGGAATACAGAGGCTAAGGAAGCATTTGTAGAAATCAAGAGTGCTATTGTTGAGGCCCCTATTTTGGTAAGTCCTGATTATGCGAAGCCATTCTATATCTATTCATTTGCTTCTGATCACTCCTCTGCGGTCTTGTTGACACAAAAGTCCGATCAATGGAATGAGCATCCCATATAATTCATGAGTACACATTTGAAAGATGTCGAAATAAGGTATCCTAATGTTGAAAAGTAGGCTTATGCCTTGATCCAAACTCTAAAGAAGTTCAGGCACTATATACTGAGAAACAAGGTCTTTGCTATAGTCCCTGATCTTGCAGTCAAGCTGTTGTTGATGCAAAATGAGTTGGGTGAACGCAGAGCCGAGTGGGTGACTATGTTAAAATAATATGATATTGAAATTCAACCCATGAAGTGGGTAAGATGGTAGGGACTAACCAAGACAATGGAAAAAATGGGTCCTAGCCCTGATACCCAACACTACAATTTTGAGGATGTTTCTCTGGGGGACTGGTATGATAACATTATCTATTATCTTTTGAATTAGCAATATCCCAAACACCTTAATTTAGTACAAAGGAGAGCTCTACATTTGAAGAGTGGAAGTTTTATGATGAAGGGAGTTGTCCTTTACTAGAGAAATCATGAAGGTGTCTACCCGAGATGCCTAGGGAGGGAAGAGGCAGGGAGAATAATGATTGAATTTCATGATAAATATGGCACAGGCCATGGTTTAGCACCTTCCACTGCAATCAGATTATAAGGGTAGGCTATTATTCGCCTACCTTGTTCAAGGACACACATTACCATGTGAGAACTTTCCATGTGTGTCAAACTGCAGCAAGCAGGGAGAGGTGTGCAACTCTTCCACTTCAACCTATCATAGAGGTAAGACCATTTGCACAATGGGGAATGGACTTCATAGGTCCAATCAACCCACCTTCATGAGAAGGCCATAGGTATATTCTTATTGTAACTGATTATTTTACTAGATGGACTGAGGCTCTTACTTGCAAGCAATGAACTTCTAAAGTGGTAATCAATTTCATGGAATCAGGTATCATTAACCGCTTTGGTTGTCCATTAGCTGTAGTTTGTGATAATTGTCTCGCATTTGCATATTTAAAGTTTTCTAACTGGGCTTATGATCATGTAATTGCCATAAAATTTGCATCTAATTACTATCCATAGGGGAATGGTTTGGCTAAGTCTTTCAATAAAAACCCGTTGACAGTCATCCGAAAACTACTAGAAAAGAATCCCAAGGATTAGCACACCCAGCTCAAATTTTCCCTTTGGGCAGACCACACTAGACAGAAGACATTCTTAGGAACCTCTCCTTATCACTTAGTGTATGGCTTGGAACCTATCTCTCCCATCTAGTTGAAGATCCCTACCCTACAATTCATCAATGAATATTATGATGTAGAGGATAAGCATGAAGGCCGCTTAACTGAATTGTTACACCTTGAAGAGAGAAGAGATGAAGCCATAGAAATTTTTTCCAAACATCAGGGTATAGTGAAAAGATGGTTTGATAGGAGAGCCAAGGTGAAAGCTTTTACAATCTCTAACTTGGTTCTCTACTGGGATAAAGCCCATGACAGAAAGGGGGAGCATAGAAAATTTGATAGACTTTGGCTCGACCCTTATCAGATTATAGAGATTCTGGGAGATATTGCTTCTCATTTAAAAACCCTCATTGGAGGAGATATCCCACTACCTGTCAATGGGAAATATTTAAAGCATTGTTTCTAATCTTGAGCTGTTCTCAGCTCTGTCCTTGTACATAAGTAGATTAGTTTTCCTTTCTACTATTGTTTTGCTGCCTTGGTTAGAGTAGTGTTTCTTTTGTTTTTTCCTTACTTGCTTGCTACTTTTGGTTTGGGTTTCTTTTGGTTTTGTTGTACTTGTTTGTTGCTCTAGTTTTGGTTTGCTTTGGTCTGCTTGGGTTGGTTTTCCATGTTGCTTTGCTTTGTGGGGTTGTCCTACTTTCCTCTGGGCTTGTTGCATCTATACAACTGGATACTTATCTGGGTCTGCTCTAGGATTTCTTTTAAAAAATATTATCATCTTTTTGGAGTCATTCAAAGTAGTAGATTTCCTTCATCTGATGTTGCATGGGCTAGGAATTAGTGTCACTTGACTAAGTTGAATTCTGAAATGTATTTGGGTCTTATATCTAAACACAAATCTGAAGAATTCCAAGGTTGCATATCGTCTTCAAGAGGTCTGTCTGGGTGAAAAATATTAAATTTTGCTCTAGTGTCACTATGGTTCTCATCCTTGAGTGTGGGCTTCATTGCTTGCAAGGTGAAAAGTAAAGCTTTAAAAGAAAATCTCAAAAGAGAATATCTAAAGAAAAGAAAAGAAAATATTGAAAATCAAAATAAATGTTCACCTTTCCAAGTGTATCCTAGTATCTCTACTGGGGCTATGGACACCTGGCTAGTGGTAGAGCTATGCTAGGGAGGGTCATAGTGATAACCTCATCGAGGTTATGAATGCCTGACTAGAAGTGAGGCTCTATCCAGGTTGCTTTTGGAGTTAGAATCCTTATGTAGCCCTATCAGATTGAGTTTGGTCCCTATTGCAACTTAGGAAAGAGAAATGAATGCATATGCGCACACTTTGACCCTTGTATAGGAAAGGTTTTCTCTCTTGTGATTTATGAAACCTTGTCTATTGGTAACTTGATTCTTGGATTGAAACCAGAGATTCTGAGTTCTTGATTCTAGTTTGTCATCAAAATGCTCTGGAGCATTTCCCTAGTAGAGTCACCATTTGTTGTACAGTTTTGCACACATGCCCCATTGAAAGTAGGGACCCTCTCTTGGCCGACCCTTTTGGCCCGTTTCTATGCTTTTCCCCCTCTTTTTTTATTATCTTTGGAAACATCTTGGGGTTTTGGTATTTGGTGCTTGCCTTGGTTATGGGTGCCTTTGTGTTGAGTTCATGATGGTTTTGGAGTCTCGTGGATGTCCTCTTTGGGATGGTCTTCTTTTGCCTTATGTTTTTTCCCTTGGTGTTTTTGTTTGGGTCCTAAGGGTTGGTTTTCCTCCCTTAGGTTTTCGTTTATTTTCTTCTTCCTTCTGTTTTGCCGGAGGTGGAACCGGGATGGAATTGAACTCTGAACTTTGGCAAAGTTCACGGTTTAGTTCCCATTCCCGTTCTGGCTCTGCTTCCCACCTTCTCATTTTCTTGGTTACTTTTCCCATTTTCGACCTTCGGGTTGGTTTCTTTCCCTTGGGTCTACTTTGGTCTTCCTTTCTTCTACCAGAACTGAACTAGGATGGAACTTAACTCTGAACTTTGGCAAAGTTCACGGTTCAATTCTCGTTCTCATTCTGGCTCCACCTCCACCTGTTTTTCATTCCATTTCCATCTCCGCCTATTTTCCTTCCATTCTCGTCTTGGTTTTGCCTCCGCCTCTGCCAGGTTTGGTTTTGGTTCTGCCTCTACCTATTTTCATCTCCATTCTTGTTCCTATTTTGTCTCCACCTCCACCTGGTTTTGATTCTGCTTCTTCCTAGGTTTGTGCATGATTTTCTTGCCTTGGGAACTCTAATGGATTGACTTGGATTTTGATGATGTATTGAGCATTAATGGTGGCCCATTTGAATGTAGGTTGGCTCAAGCTGGTGGTTTCTATTGGTGTCGAGGGAAGAATGGGTGTACTTTGATTATTTGGCGTGATCTACCGGTATAGTTGAGTGCTTTGTGGTTGTTGTCAGACAAAACCCATTCCTGCATGAAAGATCAATGTGGTTGGTTCCCATTAATGGTGGGAAGATGTGACATGGTGGAATCAACTTGGTATGGCTCGATCTGAGTCATTCATTTTCCCAGCTTAGATCCGATCAGTGGCTCATTTTCATGATGGTGTTTTACGCACATTATTGTTCATGCAAGTGGGGCATTGATGGTGTGCATGGCTCAAGGGGCTGTAGCATGACCTTTGTGTGATCCTTGATCAATTTGAGGGGGGCTCTTGTTGCATTCATTGCTGAATGGTGAGTTATTGCAGCCTGTCGGGGCCAATTTGGTTGGTGGCTGAGCTTCTTTGTAACCCTAGCTTTGGTTTACATGGGCATGTTCTATAAGTATGGCCTTTGGCCTCATTTGTAAGCGTTCATTCTCTCACTAGTGGATTAAGCAAACTAAGTCAGAAGACTTGTAAAAAGTAGATTTAGCAGTAGAGTAGCATGTTAGAAGATTAGAAGTTAGTTTTACATTTCAAGCAAGTAGTGTAACAAACTGGAATTGTTGCTAATGTGATGATTTAATACAAAGTGAGGATATTGTTTTATGGTTGGTGCCTTCTCTTGAATTGAATAATATTGCATGGTTCTTGTTCTATCTTTTAAATCGCTTGGAAATGTTTGAATATAACTTAGGTTTAATTAGTAATGATGGTGATTTAGTGCTTGGAGTGTTGTAGAAATCCCTAGTTCATACTTTGGGTAGCGTCTTGATTATGGAAATGTTGTGCAAGGTCAACTTGTACCTGATACTCATGTGCTTAGTTAAACTATAGGTATTCATCCAGTTTTGTTGAATGAATGCCCATAGTCTGAAAATCTTTAACACCTTAGAAGATTGCACTATTTTTTGGAAGATTGCAGGTATAGCCTGAGTCGAACATAATTTAGTTTAAGGGATTGGTCCATTCCAAGTATTTCATCATTTGTAGGGTTAATCTTAGAAGTAGTGTCAAAATTAGGACTTATGAAACCCTCAACTTTTGTTGTTTCTTTCATTATTTGGTTAGAACTAGAAATTAAAGCATCGCCATATCTTAAAATCTAATGAGTCTAGAGCTTCCAACATTTGTTCGTAAGGTCCCTTTGTGATTACCAACATTTTCACATTTATCACTGAGTTTTTTCTACTACATTGTCATGACCTGACACCCGTGAGACCTTGGGGTTATCTCCTTGTTCATAGAGATCAACCTTTCAAGAGAGATAGGACAATTTTTATTCTGTCTAAGTTGTTGTTGTGTAGAAACACCAAACAATAGGTCTCTCTTTCCTTTTCCATTTATATGAATAAGTCAATCATTCTTCCATTTCCTCATATCTAGGAATGAGATTTATGATTGTAGTTAGCTAGTTACTTACAAACTCAAATAAGACTCTCCCCATTTTGTATAAAGGCAAGGGATGATTTTATAGTTTATTTAGTTGATTTTGTTACAAATTACTAGCAATTGGTAGTTTCCAATTTTATAGTTATTGAAATACATGTAACAATGACATAATGAAATAAAATCTTCAAGAAGGATTCTATTTCATATTTGGCATTATGCAATGAATTGAGTTTTATGATTCACGGATGTGTGAGAATCTTAGTTAGATCTGGTTTTTAGTTAAGTGAAGTAGTCTTCTGAGCTGGCCACTCAGGTACTGTTATTCACTTTAATTATTTATTTATTCATTTATGAATTTCTAGTAATTTTTTTTTCACTATTTTACATGTATAATGCAAGTAGAATGGTTTATGGTTAGTTAAGATTTTTCAAAATTCTTCGAAGATTAGGAATAGTTATCTTATTATTTTAAGTAATTTTAGATTAGTTTTACACTCATAGATATTTAGAAGTCACCTACAGCTCATGCTATAGGTACCCATAGCAACTAGGTTTTGTAATCATTTTCATTGTTTTTTGCAATTCTATTAAATTTCAGCAAGGTAGAATAGTTTGAATTAGTTAGTATAGAGTAATTTAGGTTAACACAAGCCCATGAAGGCACATATAGTGTTGTACCATCAAAATTTTATGCTCCTTGGTTGATGATTTCATGTAGGCTAGCAATGTCAAGAGGATTGTTCAGCTTGGAACACCCCTAAATTGTGTAAAATTTACCTAGTCCATAACACATTAGTTTGTCTCTACATGAAGAAATGTTAACATCATTTGATCCTATGGTTGAAAACATTGATAATATCTCCACCATAATTCTTTAGGAAAATGATCAAGATTCATCCACTAGTTATCATGTTGACAATTGCTCTACATCATCCAATTAGTTAGAGGACATATCTCAAGAATTTATTCCAAAGAATGATTATCTTCTTTAACCAAAGTCTAGCAATGGTCCTTTCCAAGACATATTGATATCCTTTGACCTCATGGTTGTAGATATTGAAGGAATCCTCAACTCAACACTTGATCTAAATCACCTCAAATATCAAGAGGATATTGAGCCACTTCTCATTCCTAATAAAGATAACCATGAACCCTTTATAAGAAATCCGTCCTTTGAAATTGAACCATGTCAAGAATTTGATCCAAAGCTTGTCAAAATCAATTCCAAAATTAATCAAGATCAAGAATCTATATCTCCAAGATACTACAATGATCTAATGGACACTCTTCGATGTATACAAGATGTCGTAAATAATGATCATATCCATATAACACATACTCCTCCATCTACCCATGATATGTTCTCTTTGGATGGACACGTAGATGATCTTCATTCAAAACAAGATTCATTTACTCTTGACAATATTACATAAGAACAAGAGGTTATTAATTCCTACAACCAAGCTGGGTTGTCAATATCAATATGAAATATATCAAAAATTTAGATTGAGGAAATCATGTATGAAGATATCCATCATTATCCACTCAAAGAGATTTTTTAGACCAAATAGGATATTTTGAAGTCAACAGAGCAACAAATTGAAATAACAACATCTGCAAAGGCCATTTATCATAATATGCTTGCTAAATGAGACATCTCAAAATAGGAAAAATCAAAACATGAAGGTACTACTTCCACAATATTGGGGGCAACTATGTCTCAAGAACATGTCAACATAGGGAGCACTAAGAATCCTTATGATGATACCAATTCCAATACGACAACTAGCCACTTCATGAATCTTCATCCACCCACCACCCCATCCATGAATCAGGACCAAAATCAAAATAAATATTTAAATCAAAGAATGAAGAATGTTATCAAAGAAAAACAAGTTGTGAAGCATAATGGAAAAATCAAATACACATGGATACTAAAAAATACAAAGGTAGATCATCCCTATCAAAATCCAGTAGTCAAAGAAATGATGGGGGAAGATCAAAAAGGGAAATTTATCCATAAAAGAAATACACAAACACAAAATCAAGATTCTCAAGCAACATATAAAGTATATCAAGCAGTTGGTCCTAATTCCATGTACACTTCTGTATCCACCCATCATTGCTCATCTTACCAATTTTGGAGAGTTAAAGGTTCCAAACTATCAACCAATCCATCTTTTATTCCTAAACATACTCCACCATCCACTCCATGTATGATATCCAATTCTCACATTGAGCATGTACTGATAGAAACCTTTTATCATAATGATTCAAAAGGAACTTTATAGCGATGTGTGCACAAAGACACAGTTAACTTTGGTATCAACAAAGTAGATCAGAAATCTCAAAAATTGCATTCAAGTGCACGTATCTTGGCAAAGAAGCTTCTTCAAGAAGGATACCGATGGAACATTATGACAAAAGCATCTACATTATCACCACCAAGTGGTTTAGCATGAGCATAGATCTTTCACAAAAAAACTAAAAGAATAAAAAAGATCATGAAAATAGTAAAGATAAAAAATTGTCCTCCAGTGAAAACCACTATGGCAGCGCTTTGGGAAGGTACCATGATGAAAACTTGGAAAACAGGCGTCATGTGTAGAATCGAGCTTTTGTGTGTGCTAGTTTAGGTGAAAGAATCTTATATCATCCATAATAACTATAGAATTCCATCTATATTATCCATAATAAATCCATTCATCCATGAACCATTTATTTAATCCATTTTTATCCATCTATGCCCATATTCCAACTTATCTTGATCTTGACAAAAAACTTGGTGTACACTTTACACTTGCTTATGGTAAACATCTTGACATCAGTAATTTTCATTGATCCTATCCTACCAAAAATTATCTAAGTCATGAAGCACAATCCAAACGAGAATCCTTTTTTCGAACACCTTATCTTATCATAAGATAATCCTTTGCATCCTTTTGCATGCTTACCATATCCATCCATCCATACATCTATCCAAGCATCCAACCATGGAATTCCATACATTGCTAGATATTGGGGGAAAATATATACATCTTGCTTCGGGAATCAATCTTGATTCTATATCTTCCAGCTTATGTGGTGATCCAAACATTTACAAACATGAAATTAAATTGGTCAAAAACACTTGTGAGCAAAAATTCCAAATCACTAGCCCATTGCATATTTTGATGAGAAGATTTTCCTTATCAATCTTTATCTTTCATCAAACATCAATCAAACAATCATTATCAGTTGCATCTAATTTAAAGTTCAACATCACATCAAATGATTCAAACCAATTGTGTTCCAAACTGATCTTCACAATCTTGATCAATCAAATCCAAACAACACATCATCATCTTGGGATATCCTTCTAAATCCTTGTGTTTCTTAACACTATCCTTGCATTGTTGTGTATCCTCAACATTGTTATCATCATTAATCCATCAATCAGATCAATCAACCCTAGCTTGGTTTTCAACAAGATCCCAAATAGACCACTGATATTGTCACACATATCCATATCCAAATCGTCAAAATCATGCAAAAAATCCAAAACATGTCAAATTGTCAAAAAAGTCAAAAAAATGGTTGTTGAACTACATCGTCTCTGAGTATAAAAAAAGGAATTACAATCATTGATGAGCCCCCAAGACAAAAAATCCAAATAAATTCATAAATCTCAACAAAAAAAAACATTTGAAAACAAAAAACCTAAAAACATCCTCAAAACATTAAAAAAAACATTTAAAGCATCCAAATATTTTAAAAAGAAAATCCATCTGTCTCATTTTGCTTCAACCATGATAATAAATCATCCATAATAAATCAATCATCACCTTCATCCATTGGCAATACAAATAAAAACAACCACAACAATCAACAAAAGAAAACTTCGAATGCAAAATCAAAATTGAAACAAGAAAATTTTAAATGCAAAATCAAACTCTTGATCATTCTCAAACATGTCAATCAAGCCTTATATCAACGGCCTTTTCAAACAACCTATCAACTTTTCGCCATCCACTAACATTTCGTAGGATGCATATTTCCTACAATGGGCATTATATTTGGTAGTTACTTTGGATATGTAGCACCCCTTCGATTTGCTTATGTTTTCAAACAATGCTTTTATTTTGATAGATTATGATACTATGATGTTATTTTATCACTAACATTATAGCGATGGTTTTTATTTTAAGATGTGAGGGTACATTATATTGATGATTTTTTATTATGACATGCTCTCTAGTTAGCATAGTTGATTGTGTGAGTTGATATTATATATGTTCATTTGTAGTTATTTGATGTTTTAGTTTCATCAGTTTTGATGTGACACTGTATTGGTGAAGGGAACATGATTGCATCACTTGCTTGCAAGCATTGTGTGATTCTATGATTTTCTCTTCATGATGTGATTGTTAATGATCTATATACATGTACGACATATGTTTTGATTACAGGATTGCAGGTATAGGACATTGACTCCACCTGGATTCACAGGTTTGAGCATGTCCATTGCCCAACAAAATAGTTGATTGGGAGGTAGTAACAGGGTTTCCTTGTCAAACCACAACCCTAGTCACAGTGTGTCGTCAGTCATTGTTTTGGTCATGCTTGTTGTCTTGTTGTCCCCATTTTCCTTGTCATTTAATTATTTTGTAAGGTTTTCTCTATGGGAAATTAATGTTAATTAATGTTCATTATGTCTTAAATTGATTATTTATTTAAGCGTGATTAATGTTGTGAGAAGCTTTAAATTTGATTTAATTAAATAGATTTAATTTATTGTGTAAAGTAATTTAATTATTTAGATTAAATTATTTTATATAGTGATTAAATCAATTAGATTAAATTTGATATTAAAATTTTTAGATTGTAAAAGCTTTAATTAATTAATTATTTAAATTAATTAAATAAAGTTGTGAATTTAAATTGAATGGATAATTAAGATTAATATCTGATTTTAAATTATTAAATAAAAAAATATCTTAGAGGAAATATCTTCTTATTTGATTTTGAAAGATATTTTGGGGATTGTGACATGAGTTAGAAATTAATAAACTGGTGTTGGGAAATAACTCATGGAGAGAGTAATTGCATTAACTGAAAGAGGGCAAAAGGCTATTTCACAAGAATGAAAAATTGTATTTTGGGGTTGTTAAATAAAAATTGGAAGAAGTTCTCGGGAAATTGGCTTTGGGTTTATTTTCAGCTTTTTGGAAAGAGGATTATTTTGGAAGAGGCTTTGATAATTTTGAAATTTGAAGGTGAGGCTCTACTTCAAACTTTGATTCTACAAGCTTCTGAAATAGGTTATTTGTTGTTCTATTTAAATACAAAATAGAAAAGGCTATTAGAATTAGTTATTGTCATGGAAAATATTGTCTATACAATGAAGAATATTTTATTTGTTTTAAATCTTTGATATGTTTTAAAATTGGAAAAAAATTGTTGTGAAAGCTTTAGAACCTTTATAGGATTGATTTAAAACAATAGAATTCCTTGAAAGATTATACAAAAAATTTGGAAACCCTCTATAGGAAATGATTTCAATCTTCCTGTAGAAAACCTCTAATTGTGTTGGAAAATATCTTCCTGTAGCTAATTATTGTTTTCTTTTCCAATTAGATTTATTTGGCTTGGGAAACTGAAAAAACCATTGGTAATTTGTAAATATCCTCCTATTGAAAAGTTTTGTGAAAAAATTTCTCATCTAGAGCAATTATTTTATATATATATACATATTTTAATAAAAGTTCCTATAGAAGCTTATTTTGGAAAACCTAGATTGAAAACTTTATTTTAAAAAAACCCAGATTGATAAATCCGTACGGCAATTTTTATTAAATCATAGGGTTTTGTAAAAAAAGTATAGTTTATATAAATTTGTGGGCATTGCGGACTACCCCACAACCATCCCCCATAGGGAGGCAGTGTTGTGGAGGTCGCGCCTAGTGCTGCCTTCATAGGCCACGCCCCCCCCATGGAGGGGTCGACTGTAAGTAGAGCCTAGGGTTTATATGGCCCAAGTGAATTTTGTCCGCCCTTTTTAAATACGTTTTTATATATATGTGGTTTTTAATATATAAATTTTGATTATTATATGTGGTTTTAAATTTATATAATATAATATATATTTATATATATATATGTAAGTATATATTTATATATATATTTATATATATATATATATATATATCAATATATATTTAATATTGTTTCTAGAAATTGTAATTAGTTTTAAAATATTTAAATAATATATTTATATATACATAATTATATATAAATACATATATAATTATGTGTATATTCAAATATATATATTTAAATAATTTTTTATAATACATGCATGTAAATGCACGAATTAGATGTTTTAAAACGAAATGATTTAAAAGGGGAAATTGAATTAAAATAATTAGAATTAATTTCTTTATTGACTTTAAATGAAACTGTATTAAGTTAGATTATTTTGAGCAATGTATTATTGTTTTCTTGGAATGGAAATTGGATTAAGGAAATCCTAATGATAGTTTAGTTACTTGCCTGAATTGTTTATTTAATTATGATGTCTTTTGTTCACATAAGTTGGGAAATATGTTAGATGTGATTGTGTAATCCTTCCAGATGTTGTAATATTATGTGGAGGTTGTTGTGATATTTTTTTCAGCCCTTTCTTTTCCTTGGATAGTGCACTTGGTTGTGATTCAGTTTAGACACTCGGTTACTATGAATGGGATGTGTTACCTCTTATAGTATTATGGTTGGGATTTAATATATGTTTTTGTGTCTTTTGTTTATCCTTGGTTTATGGATTAGATCCTTGTGTTGTTAGTAGGGGAGTGGCTCTCAAAAGGTGCTAATGCACAAAGTGGTGCTAGGGTAACTCATGTGAGAGTTAGATAATTCAGTGGAATTTAAATAAAAGTATTAGGGGAAAGCATAGCTTTAAGCACATAACTTGTTAATTGTGCCTCACTCATTGGCTCAAGGGCTCGTTTAGACTTGAGATGAGACAAGAAGGTCTATAATGGTAAGATTATTATCTTGTCCCTTTGAAAGATATTTGATTCAACATCAGTTTGCATGTGGGGTCAAGGGTTGTGAGAGGCTACCAAGATAACCTAAGATGGAGGTCAAGGCCTAGGAAGATTTGCCAAGATGACCCATGCAACTTTGTGATGACACTCCTATGATAACAATTTTTATTGTTCAGTTGATGTACTTGATTCTTTTACTCTATAAGCAATGTAACCTTCATGCTATGTATTGTACATGTATAGTTTAGTCTTGTGATTGCCTATTTCTTGAGGTATTTGGTTATGCCTAGGAAGCCCTTTTATTATCTCCTAGCATGGGGGGTGGGCCTTCAGGTACCACTTGGTTGGGTGGAACGTTCACCTTACACCAGTGGGTTTCTACTTCATTTTCCTAATGGAGGGATCTTCCAGATTAGAGAGCTTGTGCATTCCTATTACTTTGTACCATATCTTGTGTTCTATTGGATCAGTTGGATGTTACTGTATATGTACTACTCCTCATTTGTATTCGAGGAGAATCCTTGTATCATTGTAATTGTAATATTGTTGTATGACCTACCTCATTTTGGAAATGATCCTTGTAACTACTACATTGAATGATTACAATCTATGAATGATTTTAATATGTACTCTATTATCTTACAAAATGAGTTAATGTTATTGGATCTATGTTCTTTATTTAATGAGTATAATTTATATGCCATGAATTAATTTACTTTTATATGTTATGGGCTTCAAATGTAAGCGTTGTCGCTTACCTTAGAGGATGTGTGTGTTAAGTGTAGTTCACTTTACTTATTGTTAATTGCACTTTCAGAAGAAAAAAAAATTGTTACACTTTCATTGTAATTGTGTCATCCTCTAGGGTTATGTGGTGAGGTGTTACACATGGTATTAGAGCCCAAGTTTAAACACTGGGTTCTCTTGGATATTTTTGAGACCATTAATTTGTTAGTTGTGTAGGATTTAAGTTTGTGTTACCTTGTCTTATACCTTGGTATGTTTGTGTAGGATCATGCCACTTAGGAAAGGTCATGGTCATTGCCGAGAAGGCGGCTGCAGAGGTAGTCAACAGGATTCACCTCCCCATGTTCCTCATGACTTAGATCGTGAGGAACAACAAGCTTCCCAAAATGGTCCAGGATGTGGTGACTAGAATCAGGATCCACCAGGGATCAAGGGTGCTTAGTTGTGTCAATTGTTAAAGGAGACTCTTTCTTGCCTTGGGCTGAGGTAGGATAGAGATCATATAGATATTGGTGAGGGAGAGAGATACCCTAGATAGAGATAGGTTCTAGGACAACAAGAGATGGTCACAACCGCTCATATGAGAGACCTACTCAAAGTCATTATTGACTCTTGAAGCAAGTTGATTTGATGCATTGATGTATCTGGTAGGGAGGTCAAGATAGTGGGAGCTCAGAGACCCATATCATCAAGGATAATCTCACCTATGTAGCCGAGGAGATGTGTACATCAAGGTTGTCAGTTGTTTGTAGTGATAGTAGATGACTTGGAGTTGGGAGATACTGAACAGAAGGTTTCACTTGATAGCCACCCCATACTTCAACAAAATGCAGATGTATTTCCAAGCGAGATACCAAGGATGCCACCTCAGCATGACATCAATTTCAATATTGACCTTATACTTGGATCCGAGCCTATTTCATGAGCTTTGTACCATATGACTACACATGAGCTTAAGGAGATTTGCTTGCATCTATAGGACTTACTAGCAAAGGGTTTCATCCACCCTAGTGTTTCACCTTTGGGAGAACCGGTAATTTTTGTGAAGAAGGATGGATCTCTCTAATTGTGCATAGACTACCATCAGCTAAATAAAGTGACAATCGGGAACTGATATCCCTTACCTAGGATCGATGATTTGTTTGATTAGATCAAGGGTGATATGGTCTTTTAAATAATTGATCTTAAGTTAGGGTACCATCAAATACACATATTTGATTCTAAAATTCATAAGATGACATTTCACACTTGTTACGGTCACTATGAGTTATAGTGGTACTGTTCAGTTTGACAAATGAGTCATCTATATTCATGAGCTTGATGAACAAAGTCTTTTGCACATATCCTGATAGATTCATACTAGTATTCCTTGATTACATATTGATCTATTCCAAGAATGTAGAGGAGCATGAGGAGCATCAAGGGCACTTTTTGCAATGTTTGAGAGACAATCAATTGTATGCTAACCTGTCCCAATGTGAGTTCTTTTAGACCAAGTTTAATTACCTTGTAGATGTGATATCAAGAGAGGCTATTTCAATGGACCCAATGAAGATCCAAGTGATTATTGATTGGCTTGCGCCTACTAATGTGGCAGAGATATGTAGTTTCATGGGATTATTAGGTTATTATAGATGCTTTGTTTAGGGTTTCTTGAGAATACGACATCCTATCACTTCTATTCAGAGGAAAGGGAAGAGATTCGTCTCATTAGAGCAGTGTGAGGTAGCATTTCAGACTCTAAAGGAGAGGTTGACTAGTGCAGCGATTCTGATGATACTTGATCCTACTGGATATTTTTTTTCTATACAGATGCATCTTTCGAGGGATTAGGAGCATTATTGATGTAGGATGGTTGAGTTATTGTGTATGATTCTCACAAACTCAAGGATCATGAGTTGAATTACCCCGCTCATGACCTTGAGTTAACAATGGTAGTACATGCATTGATGAAGTGGAGAAATTTCCTTTTGGGGCACAAATTTGAGTTGCATAGTGACCATCAAAGCCTACAATACATCTTTACACAACCTAATCTTAATGCCAGGTAGAGGCGATGGATAGAGTTCCTCTACGAGTATGACTTTGAGGTGAGGTTCATCTAGGGGAAGGAGAACGTAGTTGTCGACACTCTCAGTAGATGGAGACACAAGTTGTCAGAGGTGACTCTTGGTGTGGATTTGAGGAGTTAGATCCTTTCTAAACTTCCTACCAATAGTTGGTATTAGGAGGTGAGATCAAAGATAGAGACAGGGAGGACTCTTGAGGGCAGATTCTCAGGTTATTCTCTAGAGTCAGATGGATTTTTGAGACACATGGGATGCATTTATGATCCATCTTCTTGAGATCTTTGTACCTTGGTTATAACAAAGGCACATCAGGCACCCTATTCAGCTCATCCTAGAGTGAAGAGAATGCATGCGGATTTGTGACAATTATACTTTTGCGAAGGTATGAAGCGATACATAACAAAATTTATGTCGAGGTGTTTGGAGTGTCAGCGAGTGAAGGTTGAACACTAGCATCCAATAGGACTTCTGTAGCCACATTTGGTGCCAAATTGGAAATGGCATATTATCTCATTGGATTTCATTGTTGGGTTACCCAACTCTTCACGATGACATGATGCCATTATAGTGATGGTGGATAGGTTGATGAAGGTAGCACACTTATTGCCTATTCATTCATCCTATAATGCTTTGTTCAATGCTAGAGGGTTCATGGGAGATGTTGTTAGGTTGAACAATATTCCTTATCAGATCATTTCTGACAGGGATCCTATGTTCACCTCAGCTCTTTGGACATCATTCCAGTATGTCATGGGGACACAATTGATTTTTAGTTTAGCATATCACCCAAAGATAGATGGATAGACCAAGAG
The DNA here is from genome assembly GCA_007115665.2 of Sequoiadendron giganteum. Classification (NCBI taxonomy): domain Eukaryota; kingdom Viridiplantae; phylum Streptophyta; class Pinopsida; order Cupressales; family Cupressaceae; genus Sequoiadendron; species Sequoiadendron giganteum. Next base: position 597,936,509 of record CM021105.1, on the reverse strand, counting down.
GGTCAACCAGATTCTTGAGGATATGATACGCATGTATGTTATGGAAAAGAAGACACGATGGGAGGACTATCTCCATTTATTGGAGTTTTCATCTAATAACAACTATTAGATTTTGATTGGTATGCCTCCTTTCTAGGCATTGTATGGACAACTGTGTCAGACTCCTTTGAGTTGGGACCATGAGATGTAGCTAGAGGAGTTACAAGCAAAGGGTTTCATCCACCCTATTTTTTCACCTTGAGGAGCACCAGTAATGTTTTTGAAGAAGAAGGATGGATGTCTATGATTGTGCATAGACTAGCATCAGCTAAATAAACTTACAATCGGGTACTGATATCCCTTACTTAGGATCGATGATTTGCTTGATCATATCAACTGTGCTTTGGTTTTTTAGAAAATTGATCTAACTCAAGGTACCATCAACTACACATATTTGATTCTAAAATTCATAAGATGACATTTCACACTTGTTACAGTCACTACAGGTTATAGTGGTACCATTCGGTTTGACGAATGTGCCATCTATATTCATGAGCTTGATGAACGAAGTCTTTTTCACATATCTTGATAGATTCATACTAGTATTCCTTGATGACATATTGATCTATTCCAAGAAAGTAGAGGAGCATGAGGAGCATTTGAGGCAATTTTTGCAGTGTTTGAGAGATAATCAATTGTAAGCTAACCTATCCAAATGCGAGTTCTTTCAGACAAAGGTTAATTACCTTGTAGATGTGATATCAGAAGAGGATATTGCAATGGACCTTGTGAAGATCCAAGCGATTATTGATTGGCTTGCACCCACTAATGTGGAAGAGATATGTAGTTTCATGGGATTAGTAGGTTATTATAGACACTTTGTTTAGGGTTTCTTGAGAATACAACATCCTATCACTTCTCTTCAAAGGAAAGGGAAGAGATTCGTCTAGTCAGAGCAGTGTGAGGTAGCATTTCAAACTTTAAAGGAGAGGTTGACTAGTGCACCGATTCTGATGATACTTGATCCTACTACAAATTTTGTTGTCTATACAGATGCATCTTTGGAGGGATTAAGTGAATTCTAGATGTAGGATGGTCGAGTTATTGCACATGAGTATCACAAACTCAAGGATCATGAGTTGAATTACCCCACTCACGATCTTGAGTTAACAACAGTAGTACATGCATTGATGAGGTGGAGACATTTCCTTTTGGGGCACAAATTTGAGTTGCATAGTGACCATTGGAGCCTACAATACATCTTTACAGAGCCCAATCTTAATGCCAGGAAGAGGCGATGGATAGAGTTCCTTTGCGAGTATGACTTCAAGGTGAAGTTCATCTAGGGGAAGGAGAATGTAGTCTCCGATGCTCACAAAAAACACAAACATGAGTTGTTAGAGGTGACTCTTGGTGTGGATCTGAGGAGTCAGATCCTTTCTACACTTCCTATCAATAGTTGGTATTAGGAGGTGAGATCAAAGATAGAGACAGTGAGAACTCTTGAGGGTAGATTCTTAGGTTATTCTCTAGAGTCAGATGGATTTTTGAGACACATGGGATGAATTTATGTTCCATCTTCTCGAGATATTCATACCTTGGTTATAATAGAGGTACATCGGGCACCCTATTCAGCTCATCCTAGAGTGAAGAGGATGCATGCCGATTTGTGAAAGTTATACTTTTGGGTAGGTATGAAGCAAGACATCACATAATTTGTGTCCAAGTGTTTGGAGTGTCAGTGAGTGAAGGCTGAACACCAGCATCTGATAGGACTTCAGCAGCCACATTTGGTGCCAAAGTGGAAATGGGATATAATCTCATTGGATTTCATTGTTGGGTTACCCAAATCTTCACGATGACACGATGCCATTATGGTGATTATGGATAGGTTGATGAAGGTAGCACACTTCTTGCCTATTCATTCATCCTATAATGCTTTGTTCATTACTAGAGGGTTCATGGGAGATATTGTTAGGTTTCACAGTATTCCTTGTCAGATCATTTCTGACAGGGATCCTATGTTCACCTTAGCTCTTTGGACATCATTGCACCATGTCATGGGGATGCAATTGAACTTTATTTTAGCATATCACCCTAAGATAGATGGATAAACCAAGAGGGTCAACCAGATTCTTGAGGATATGATACGCATATATGTGATGGACAAGCAGATATGATGGGAGGACTATCTCTATTTAGTGGAGTTTGCATATAGCAACAACTATGAAAGTTCGATTGGTATGCCTCCTTTCTAGGAATTGTATGGATGACCATGTCAGACTCCTTTGAGTTGGGACCATGAGTTGCAGCTAGAGGAGTTACTAGCAAAGGGTTTCAGCCACCCTAGTGTTTCACCTTGGGGAGCACTAGTAATTTTTGTGAAGAAGAAGGATGGATCTCTTTGATTGTGCATAGACTACCATTAGCTAAATAAAGTGACAATTGGGAACTGATATCCCTTACCTAGGATCGATGATTTGTTTGATCAGAGCAAGGGTGCTACGGTCTTTTAAATAATTGATCTTATGTCAAGGTAACATCAACTACACATATTTGATTCTAAAATTCATAAGATAAAATTTCACACTTTTTATGGTCACTATGAGTTATAGTGGTACTGTTCGGCTTGACGAATGTTCCATCTGTATTCATGAGCTTGATGAACGAAGTCTTTTTCACATATCTTGATAGATTCATACTAGTATTCCTTGATGACATATTGATCTATTCCAAGAAAGTAGAGGAGCATGAGGAGCATCTGAGGCAATTTTTGCAGTGTTTGAGAGAATCAATTGTATGCTAACTTGTCCAAATGTGAGTTCTTTCAAACCAAGGATAATTACCTTATAGATGTGATATCAAGAGAGGGTATTGCAATGGACCCTATGAAGATCCAAGCCATTATTGATTGGATTGTGCCCACTAATGTGGTAGAGATATGTAGTTTCATGGGATTAGTAGGTTATTACAAATGCTTTGTTTATGTTTTCTTGAGAATATGACATGCTATCACTTTTCTTCAGAAGAAATGGAAGAGGTTTGTTTGGTCAAAGTAGTGTGTGGTAGCATTTCACACTCAAAAGGAGAGGTTGACTAGTGCATCGATTCTGATGATACTTGATCCTACTATAGATTTTGTTGTCTATATAGATGCATCTTTGGAGGGATTAGGAGCATTCTTGATGTAGGATGGTCGAGTTATTGCATATGAGTCTCAAAAACAAAAGGATCATGAGTTGAATTACCCCACTGACGATCTTGAGTTAACAATGGTAGTACATGCATTGATGAGGTGGAGACATTTCCTTTTGTGGCACAAATTTGAGTTGCATAGTGACCATCGGAGCCTACAGTACATCTTTACACAACCTCAATCTTAATGCCAGGTAGAGGCGATGGATGGAGTTCTTTTGTGAGTATAACTTTGAGGTGAAGTTCATCTAGGGGAAGGAGAATGTAGTTGCTAACACTCTCAGCAAACGAAGACACGAGTTGTCAGAGGTGACTCTTGGTGTGGATTTGAGGAGTCAGATCCTTTCTACACTTCCTACCAATAGTTGGTATCAGGAGGTGAGATCAAAGATAGAGATAGGGAGGACTCATGAGGGAAGATTCTCAGATTATTCTCTAGAGTTAGATGGATTTTTGAAACACATGGGATGCATTTATGTTCCATATTTTGCAGATCTTCATACCTTGGTTACAACATAGGCACGTCGGGCACCCTATTCAGCTCATCCTAGAGTGAAGAGGATGCATGCCAATTTGTGACAGTTATACTTTTGGGTAGGTATGAACCGAGACATCACAAAATTTGTGTCAAGGTGTTTGGAGTGTCAATGAGTGAAGGCTGAACACCAACATTTGGTAGGATTTCTACAACCACATTTGGTGCCAAAGTGGAAATGGGATATAATCTCATTGGATTTCATTGTTGGGTTACCCAACTCTTCACGATGACACGATGCCATTATGGTGATGGTGGATAGGTTGATGAAGGTAGCACACTTATCACCTATTCGTTCATCCTATAATGCTTTGTTCAATGCTAGAGGGTTCATGGGAGATATTGTTAGGTTGAACAATATTCCTTGTCAGATCATTTCTGACAGGGATCCTATGTTCACCTCAGCTCTTTGGACATCATTCCAGTATGTCATGGGGACACAATTGATTTTTAGTTTAGCATATCACCCAAAGATAGATGGATAGACCAAGAGGGTCAACCAGATTCTTGAGGATATGATACACATGTATGTTATGGACAAGAAGACATGATGGCAGGACTATCTCCATTTATTGGAGTTTTCATCTAATAACAACTATTAGATTTCGATTGGTATGCCTCCTTTCTAGGCATTGTATGGACGACTGTGTCAGACTCCTTTGAGTTGGGACCAATTAAAGGACAAAGTTCTATTGGGTCTTCAGATGGTTCAGGACATGGAGCAACATGTGATTCAAATCAAGGAACATTTGGTTGTTGCATAGGATAGGAAGAAAATGTATGCAGATGTGCATCAGGTGGACTGTCAATTTGTAGTAGGTGACCGAGTCTTTTTGTGAGTGCGTCTGTGAAAGAGTCCAATCTGATATGGAAAGGGCTCTAAGCTCACACATCACTTTTTCGGGCCATTTGAGATTCTTGAGAAGATTGGACCAGTAGCTTATCATCTTGATTTCCTACCCAGTCTCTTGTGCATACATGACGTATTCCATGTTTTAGTACTCAAGCCTTACCACCCTGATATATCGCACATCTTGGATTGGAATGACTTATAGGTAGAGGATGGGATGCTAGCTTTGGAGCCTGTGGTTGTCATGAAACATAGGAGAATCACCCTCAAGGGTCGAGATATTGAGTAGGTTAGGGTCCAGTGGGATCTGAGAGATGATACTTTGGCTACTTCGGAGGATGTGAGTAGGATGAGGGATCTCTATCCCTATTTGTTTGCAGGCTTCTAGGAGTAAGCCTGATCCTAGGGGGGAGGATGTAGCACCCTTCCAATTTTCTTATGTTTCCATATAGTTCTTTAATTTTGATAGATTATGATACTATGATGTTGTTATTCGATTGCTGACATTATAGCAATGATGGTTTTTATTTTCAGATGTGATGGTACATTATATTGATGATTGTTTATTATGACATGCTCTCCGATTAGCATAGTTGATTGTGTGAATTGATATTATATATGTTCATCTGTACTTATTTGATGTTTTAGTTTCATCAGTTTTGATGTGACACTGTATTGGTAAAGGGAACAAGATTGCATCACTCGCTTGTGAGCGCCTTGCAATTCCACAATTGTTTCTTTATGGTGTGATTGTTCATGATCTATATACGTGTATGACATATGTTTTTATTGTAGGATTTTTAGGTATAGGACATCGACTCCACCTGGATTCATAGGTTTGAGTGTGTCCATTGCCCAATGGAATAGTTGATTGGGAGGTAGTAACACGATTTCCTTGTCCAACCACAACCCTAATCATAATGTGTCATTTGTCCTTGTTTTGGTCATTCTTGTTGTCTTGTTGTCCTCATTTGCCTTGTCGTTTAATTATTTTGCAAGGTTTGCTTTGTGGGAAATTAATTTTAATTAATGTTTATTATATTTTAAATTGATTGTTTATTTAAGCATGATTAATGTTGTTAGAAGCTTTAAATTTGATTTAATTAAATAGATTTAATTTATTGTGTAAAGTAATTTAATTATTTAAATTAAATTATTTTATATAGTGATTAAATTAATTAGATTAAATTTGATATTAAAATTGTTAGATTGTAAAATCTTTATCTAATTAATTATTTAAACTAATTAAATAAAGTTGTGAGTTTAAATTGAATGGATAATTAAGATTAATATTTGATTTTAAATTATTAAATAAACAAATATCTTAGAGGAAATATCTTGTGATTTGATTTGGAAAGATATTTTGGGGATTGTGACATGAGTTAGAAATTAATAAACTGGTGTTGGGAAATAATTCTCGGAGAGTAATTGCATTAACTGAAAGAGGGAAAAAGGCTATTCCACGAGAATGAAAATTTGTATTTTGGGGTTGTTAAAAAAAAATTGGAAGAAGTTTTCGAGAAATTGGCTCTGGGTTTTTTTTCAACTTTCTGGAAAGAGGATTATTTTGGAAGAGGCTTCGATAATTTTTAATTTGAAGGCGAGACTCTACTTCAAACTTCGATTCTACAAGCTTCTGAAACAATTTCTTTATTGTTTTATCTAAATACAAATTGGAAAAGGCTATTAGAATTAGTTATTGTCTTGGAAAAGATTGCCTATATAATGAAGAATATTTTATTTGTTTTAAAGCTTTGATATGTTTTGAAATTGGAAAAAATTGTCATGAAAGCTTTAGAGCCTCTATAGGAATTGATTTAAAACAATAGAATTCCCTGAAATAATATATAGAAAATTTGAAAAACCTCTATAGGAAATGATTTCAATCTTCCTGTGACATAGATGAAATGAATGTTGTAATCAAAGATGGTTAAATCTAATCTAAACATGCATTAATCTAAACCAAACAACAAAGAATGAGAAAAATGAACTAGAAAGAAATTAAAGTGATAATATGTAACAATCTCAATGAATATTAATCCATTTCCTAAAATTATCTTGATTGTCCTTGTCCATTTTTTCGTGTTCGTATTCTTGCCCTCAAATATTTAGTATGTATGCAAGCATAGCCTTGATGTATGTCTAAGAAAAGTATCAAAGATTAAGTTCTTCCAAAAAAAAAAATTGATTTTGGGAGGAAGAATAATTTCAAAGATCAGGTCAATTTATTGAAATTGGGTGTTTGAATGATCGACTCAGATTCGAAAGAGAGATCAACAATCGAGATTATTGAATATCATGTGATGTGAGATTTGTGTCAGTTAGAACGTGAGTTGGGAAATTTTGTAGGATAAAGATTAAATTAGAATAATAATTTAATCTGGTGTTAAGACTATTTGAAAATAAAAATAATAAGAGTTCAAGATTAAATAAATGATTTAATCTTCAGTTAAAAGTCTTCGAAAATAGAAGAATTAGACTTTGAATGAAAATGATAAAGTTAGAACTTGGAGAATGATTTGTTTGAATGCACACATGAATTAATTAATTAAATAAAGATATTTAATTAATAAATGTGTTCATGCATATGAGTTAGAACTAGTTAATTGACTGGTTGGGATAGAGAGTCCTTTTGCAGAGACGATCAAATATCGAATCCGGAGATAATTGTCGGATTTAAATAGATCTCGAGTCAAATGGTGAGTGAATAATTAGTTAACTGGATGAAAAAAGAATGTGATAGAAAGAATTAATTATGAATTAAATGTTAATTTAATTCAACATTCAAAAATTGAAATGATTTAATTAAATAAATAATTATTTATTTAATAGACTGTCGAAAAGGTTAATTGAATAATTAAATAATTTGAAAAGAATATTTAATTATAGTCGAAATATGATAAGAGGGGTAAATTAAATAATAAATTATTTAATTCAAAAAGAGAATTAATTAATTAGTGACTTAATTAATTAAATATGATTTATTTAATTAATCGGGATTGAATAAGAGTCATAATGAATTAATCAAATAATTAATAGAAGAAAGATGTGTTTAGGAAATAATTAAATAATTAACATTATTTAATCATAACGATGGACATTAGAAAATTATGTTGAAAGTGGTATTTGCAGGCCTATACCAATTTTTAGTGTCTACAGTTTTCCCCTCTTTGATACAATGTTTTTTATCGCATTGCGTCAAAGAAAATTAATTAAAAATATGCCCCAGTGAAATGGAGAATGACGAGGAGGTAGTGGTATGCCCCCTCGAGAGGATAGGCGGGTTTTAAGAACACGAGTGTACTCTCAAAATGGATGAGAAAACTAGAAGATGAAGGATAAAAATGATAGAGGAACATAGATAGGAGTGGTGAAGATGCAGAAAAGAAGAAATGTTAGTGTGGATTAATAAAAATTTTAGTATTAGAAATTTTTGTTAGAAGAATGTAGAATCTTCAATAGTTTGCCAAATTTATACTAAGCTTTTCATTTTATCATCATTGGGTGAGATTGACACAAATGGATAGTACACAACATGATATGAGATAGACCATAGTGTACAAAGTCATCCACTTGTGGAAAATAGATAAACCATAGAAAACAAACAAAGAAAAGATAGGTCATGAGACTTTATTGCTCCTCTAAATACTTCATGGTACATCCTTGAGGAAACTAGTAACATGACTCAAAATCCAAAGTTAAAAAGATAGTTGACAGACAATAGTCAGAGAAAAAGAGTCCTGAGACATCCTTGCTTCTCTATATCCATCAAGGGACATCCTTGAGAAAGCTAGTAACTAGACCTAAATACAAATCTATAAAAAGATAATACAAAATAAGATATAAAGTCATAAAGCCAAATAAAATTATTTCCAAAACTTGATCTTGTGTAATTGTTTTATGTTTGACATAGCTCAATGTGAGGGATGACACATACTGTATAAGATTTTGAGTCTAGTTTTGACTTGGTGACTATCTATGTAAGGCATGACAAAGCTTGGTTTTAGAAAGACACATGTCATATAAGACGTTGAGCTTGATGTTGTTGATGTGACAAGCTACATAAGTCTATGACAATTGACGATGTCTGTTGACAAGAAAGACATATCTTGCTTAAGACATAAGTTGATCACTTTGACAATGTGTTTGATTTTGACTTGATGATAGTTTTGATATGTTTGTCTTGTTGATGCATGACTTGTTGTATTGATAGTGTATGATTTGAGATGATGTACCCTAAAGGACTGACCTAATGCAGCCTCAGAGGCTCATCGATTGATAGTATTGCCTATGTTGTACATGCAAAGTCCTCGTAGTTGGACCAGACTTTAACTGACATAACTGACTGAAAATATGTACTTAAGTTGATGATATGCAATGTGTGTGATAGTGAATGTGATAAACCCTATTGGACTGACCTAGTGTGGCCACGGGGGATTATCTATTGATAGAATTGCCTATGTTGTACACGTAGAGACCTTGTAGTTTGACATGACTACTGACTTTGATATGTACAAAGACTCATGATTTTATGTGTGTAATACATCAAAAACCTAGACAGACAAACCTAATGCCTCGGGGGAACATCGACTGATGGCCTTTTCTACGTCTATTCGTAGAGGCAACATAGTTCAACTATGTCTATAACTAACTCCAACTCTATTTTTGGGATTTTTGAAATGTTTTTTTTTTGTTTTTTGTTTTGGGAGTTTTCTAATGTTTTTGGGTTTTTTTAGGACATTTTCTGACATTGGGTTGCTATGTACAAGGTCCATATGACACAGAATGAGGATTTTCCCCCAGTCGGGAATAAGACATACATGATGGAGTGGGGAGACAGAGTGAACTTGATGTAAATCATTCCAAGTAATGGATAAGACAACCGTTTATTATGAAAGAAGGTGAAAAGTCTGATTGGAATGATGGTAGACGAAGGGGCGAAGTCGACTACACATGGTGTTTGTTTTCTAGGTTTTCACCATGGTACTTATCCATAGTGCCACCAAAGTGGTTTTCACTATTGCATGGATTATTTCTCTTTAATATTTTGTTGATTTTTCAATTTTTTTGGTGTTATGAAGACACCTGTTTTCCAAGCTTTCATCAAGGTAACCAATTTTTTTATTTTAATTTTTTGTATTTTTCCAATTAAGACATAGTTCTCAGAAGCTACGCATAGAACCTCTTTAGATGAAGGTTGTTGATTGGTGACAAAAGTGGTTCTCCTTCAGGGGTAGAGAGTTGATACACTCTTGATCCAAATGCTTCGATGACAATATAGGGCCCTAACCAGTTAAGTTCAAACTTACCTAGTTTTTCTTGTTCAAATTGATTCTTGGGGTTCTCCATTAAGACCAGGTCATCAATGTCAAAGTGTCGATTTAGAAATTTCCTTTTATAGTTGTGATGAAGAAGATTTTGATATGTTTGCAAATGATCTAGTGCCTTTTGTCTTCATTTGTTTAGGAATTCTAATTCATGCAATCTAGATACACGGTATTCTTCATCGTCAATATGACCTTTTAAGGATACCCTCAAGGAAGGAATTTCAACCTCAATATGTAAGATAGCTTCAGATCCAAATACTAGGGAGTATGGAGTGGCATCGGTGGAAGTACAAATTCTTGTGTGGTAAGCCCATAAGGCAAGATTAAGTTTTAAATGCCAGTCACAACCAACATCATTGACAATATGTTTTAGGATTCTGATAAGGGTTTTATTAGATGCCTCGGCTTAGCTGTTACATTGTGGGTAATATGGAGTGGAAAAATGATGTTTGATATGGAATTCTTCACATAGATGGAAAACTTCTTGGTTTTTGAAAGGACGACCATTGTCTATGATAATGGATTGAGGTACACCATACCGACAAATTATGTAGTTTAAGATAAACTTGGATATTTGTGTGCCAGTTATGTAGGTCATGGGAATAGCTTCAATCCATTTGGTGAAGTATTTGGTGGTGGTTATGATGAACTTATGGCCATTGGATGATGTAGAGTGTATGTTACCTATGAGGTCAAGTCCCCATTGGGAAAAGGGCCATGGTGAAGTAATTGGATGAAGCTCCTATGCTGGTGCGCATATCAAATCTCCATGTATCTGACACTGTCAACATTTCTTTAGAAAGATATATGAGTCATTTTCCATTGTAGGTCAATAATAACCTAATATCATAATCTTGTGGGATAAAGTAGGACCACTAGAATGGGATCCACATATACCCTCATGTACCGCTCACAAGGTTTCTTGTGCTTCTTCCACATTGATACATCTCATTAAGGTCTTATCTAAGGTACGTCTATATAGGGTATCTCTGATGATGGTGTATTTGGAAGACTTATAGATAAAGGTTCTATGTTGGTTGTTTGATAGGTCTAAAGGTAAGATTTGGGAATTTAGATAGTCGTATATGTCCTTGTACCAAGGGGAAGTAGGACCAACAATCATACACACCATCATGTAATCGGGGACATCATAGATAGGGACCAACAACTGTTCAACCAAAAACTTGAATTTAGGCACATTGTTAGGAATATCCAATAAGGAACCCACGGTTGCCATAACATCTGCTGCCCTATTCTGAATATGTGGTATTTTTTGAAAGGTGATTTCATCAAAGTACTACTTGAAACTATCAACCATGCATTTGTAGGGGGCAAGTTTCTCATCTTTAGTTTCATAATCATCATTTAATTTCTAGACTACTAGTTGACAATCCCCATAAACATGTAGACTCTTAATCTTCCATTGGGCTGCCATTCTTAGTCTTGTCACTAAGTCTTCATATTCCGCTATGTTATTGGTGCAATGGAAAGCAATCCTGAATGATTTAGGAATAGTATCACTTTGAGGTGTAACAAATAGTATGCTTTCTCCTGAACCACGATTAGTATGTGACCCATCAAAGTATAATTTCCATTTAGTTCTAGTGTCAACTTTGAAGATAAACTCATCAAGAAAGTCTACCACTAAAGGATGGTCTACCTTCATGGGTGCATCTGTTAACTGATCTGCAATTACTTGTCCTTTTATAGCTTTCCTCTCCACATATTGGATGTCATATTCACTAAGTATCATCACCCATTTAGCCAATCGGCCTATTAATGTTGCTTTACTTAGGAGATATTTGAGAGGATCAATCTTTGCGACCAACATGGTTTGGAAATTTAGCATATAGCGCCAAATTGTTTGAGTAGCAAAGACTACCGCAAGATAGGCACGTTCTATATTATTGTAGTTTAGTTCATATCCTACCAAGGTACGACTGATGTAGTACACTACCCTTTCATGACCTTGATCATCATTTTGTGTGAGAAGGGCTCCTAATGCTGACTGTGTTGCTGAAATGTAAAGTATCGAAGGTCTATCATCTATAGGTGGAATTAACACAGGTGGAGCAAGCAATAATACTTGATATGTTGGAAAGCTTCCTGACATTTAGGTTTCCACACAGATGGTACTCCTTTATTGAGAAAATGTTGAAATGGATGTATTTTGTCTACTAGTTGTACTATGAAGCACCTGATGGACTGTAATATTCCCTGTAGTGTTCTTAGTTGAACAATGCTAGCTGGGGGAGGCATTTCTATGCTAGCTTTTACCTTTGCTTGGTCTACTTTTTTATTTTTATTTTCTTTTTTTCTTTTTTTATATTAGACTGTAGGAATCGGGCAGCACGACCCCCTATAAACTGCAGTGTGCCTGGTAAACTTTTTAACATGACCGGCGGCACTGGCGCGACATGCCCTCTGGTACCATGGGGGGCGGGGAGACTAGACCTCATGACCAACCTCCTGCAACAGGAAAGATTTAGCCAACCGAGCTAGGGCCCCAACCCTTTGCTGGGTCTACTTCAATGCCTCTTCTAGAAATGATATATCCTAGAAGTTTCCCTGATTTCACTCCAAAGACACATTTCTTTGGATTTAGTATGACTTTGTAATTTTATAGCCTTTGAAATATCTTGTTTATAACTTTCAAATGATCTACCCTTGTTATTGATTTAGCTATTGTGTCGTTGGCATAGTCTTCTATGAGAGTATGTACAAAGTCATGGAAAATAGTCGTCATTGCATGTTGATACATAGCTCCTGCATTTTTGAGTCCAAAAGGCATAACATTCCAATAGTATGTTTCCCACAAACATGTGGAAGTTGTCTTGTGTTGGTCTTCAATTGCAATTTTGATTTGGTTATACCTGGAGAAACCATCTATGAGGGATCGCATCCTGTATCATGTTGTAAGCTCCACTATCATTTCAATGTCCGGAAAAGGGATGTCATCCTTACATCATGCCTTGTTGATATATTTAAAGTCTGTACAAATGCAGATGCCCCCAGTTGGTTTAGTCACTAGCACAAGATTTGAAATCCACTCTGCATAGTCTATGGATCTTATGAATCCGACATCCAATAGTTTCTTAAGTTCTACTTTGACCAGTAGAGCAATTTGTAGATGCATTTTCCTTAACTATTGTTTGATGAGCTAAATACCTGGTTGTAATGGTATATGGTGAAATATAAGGTCTGGATCTAGCCCAAGCATGTCAACATATGAAATTGAAAATTTTATCCATCTCTTTGTGAAGAAGTCTCGAAAATCTTGTTGCTCTATCTCTATCAAAGAGGTTGCAAAGTATATTACCCGAGGGTTTTCTTTTGTATTTATGTTGACTTCAACAGACTCTTCTACTAATATTGGTGAATTTTAATGGGGAGAATGTTCAAACCTCCATCCTTGGGTGCCTCATAGAGGTTCTTACCCTTAGATACATCCTTTATTTTTTACTATTTCTTCATCCAAAGGCGCCTTTCGATTTTCACTTGGTGACTTGTCATTTTGCTCATTTTCATTGTTTTTCTTTTTATTTTCATTTTTACGACTAGAGGTGTAAATAGACTCCCTAAAATATGCTTTGTCATCCAAGTCTATGGTAAATCCAGCTTTATGATCCCCTCTTGGTATGCCTTCTCAAAGTCCCATGAACTCAGTTATTGCTTCGTCATTCTTGAATATGTCTAAGATGGGTGTACCTTGTTGATCCCAATCGATAAGTTTGGGATATACGAGGGGCATGTCATCATCAAAGTTATCAAATGTGGAGGCTGAAAAGGTGAATATCAAGTGGTATACATGGTCACATAAGTTTTGGACTAACTCCTTTTTGTTCTTTTTCCTATGGGTGGGTAAACTCTGTTGTGGGATTACTGTAAGGGCCAAGTCATCAGAAGATGGTTCGTCAGGTGCCCAAGATGCAGGATCAAGGGTTTCCCAATAATAATTATTAAGGCATTATTCTTTGGACAAGGTATTTTTATGATGGGGACTAGATGGATTTGGTATGGGTTTTATCATTTTTTCAATCTCCCCAAATAACTTATCTAGGTTCATGGTGTTGGTAGAGGAAACGGAATCCCATTCATAGTCGCTTGAGTCAGGGGATTCATCGTAAACTAGGTCAAGTGGTTTGCAAGATATCTTGATGTCTTCATAAGCACTTACTTCCAGTTGAAATGGTGAAAAAGTACTAGAAAATCCAATTCTAAGCGGTTGAAACCCTATCCCTAGGCCTTTTGGTCATGGTGAGATAATGATTGGTTCAGTCCTTCCATTCTAATCTAGTCCTAACCCACTATGTCCATCATAGCCTTTTCTTTGCATTATCATAAAGCCTTTTCCATATTGATCATTAGCTATTTGAATAGATGATGAGGGGTATTCATTGTCTTCTTGGTACAACCAGGAGATAATATCATCTTGGTCCACAACTTCTTCACTTAACTCTCCCCATTTTGTCAATGTCATTGTAGGAGCAACATGAAATGTGACTACTAATTGTCTCCTATCTATTGTGGGTAAACCATATGTATTAGGTGGAGCCAACTGACTAACATAATAGGATGCCTTTATGTGATATTCTCCACAGCCCTTGTCTTGGATCTCAACCTTAGGAGTGGATGGTGGAGGTTGTGATTAAATGGACTTGGTAAGAGTTGATGGATCAATGTACAGGGATAAAGTAGATCATGAAGCTTCTTGATTAACTGGCACCTGTTGTTGTGGAAGTTCTCATAGGGTTGTGCAATATTGAAAAGGATTTGGATCACCATCAATCATGATCTCGATGCCATAATATGGGAATTTAAGACACTGGTGATATGTGGAAGGTACAAATTTAATTGCATGTATCCAAGGTCTACCTAACAAAAGGTTATATGGAAGGGTAAGATCCAAGAGTTGGAAGCTAGTGTCCATAACTACAGGGCCAATCCTAATAGGGAGTCTGACAACTCCTTTGGATGATCTTTCCTCATCATCATAAGAATTAATGACTATACTCTTAGTGGTTTCCACACATGCTTATGATAATCCTAATGCCTTAACCAATTTTAGGGTACAAAGGTTCAAACCTGCTCCTCCATCTACCAAGACTCGTCTGACTTTGGTTTGATGGACTAAGACTTCAAGGTGTAATGGGTCATTATGATTGGTCTTCTCAGTTGAATAATCTTTTTGAGAAAATCTGGCATGATGGGAATTGGTTAAGTATCCTACCATTTCTTCAAAATGATTGACATCTAGGTTGGTAGGGATAGTTGTGCTCTGTAAGGCTTTGTTGAGAATTCCTCGATGATTTGGTGATAAATTCAACAGTTCCAAGATGGATATTTGTGCTTGGGTCTTGTTTAGTTGATCAAGAAAATTATACTTAGACTTGGAAGACTGTGTAGGTGGCTCATAAGAAGGACCTGTAAGAGTTATCTTAGTTCTGCATGTATTTACAACACATTTAGGATGCTTCTTAATGGTGATGGTATGGATATTTTCATTTGCAACTCGGAGGAGATTTATGGTAGTACCTAGTTTATAATCGTACTTAACACTGTTATAATTAGCCGAAGTATTATTTTTAGTTCCTGAACTAGAGGCCTTTCCTTTCCCATGGTCATGTATGGATCTGTGAAGACCTTGTGATCACTATTCTTGGAATGTTTCTGCCCATTGACATCTATAGTTCCATCTTCAACAAAATCTTGTATGATGTTTTTCAGTTGTCAGCATTGTTGTAGGTTATGTCCCTTTGTTTGATGGTACTCACAATAGGCGTTATCATCCCACCATGAGGGTTTAAATTGTCCAAGATCATACTTTTTTGGTTCCAGAGGTTTTAGGAAATTATGTTTAATCAACTCTTTAAAAACTATCTCAATTGGTTTCCCTAAGGGTGTAAACTCACGTTTAGGAAATCTCCTCTATGGTCGTTGTTGTAAATTTTGGAAATTTTTTTCCATTTGATCAGGATTACTCGTCATGTCTCGATTGGGGTCGTAACCTCTAAGTGTGATGATAGGTCTTGCATGTAGGGTCTTAGCATTAACAATATCATCATTTGTAACATTTTTGTTTCTAGACCAGAACTTGTTTCTATTGTTGGGAGCATTTTGATGTTGAACAACTGGATTTCTACTTGGTACTTTAATTTCTCCTTTGTCAATAAGGCCTTTTTCAAGGATAATTCCCTTTTGCACCAAGTCTAGGAAAGAGGTACAAAAATTTACTCTTAAGTCACTTCTCAGTTTTGGATGAAGATTTTCAAGGAATATCATGACTTTTTTTTTTTCCGGTATCTCAACTAGACATCTACTAGCTAAACTTATCCATCTCTTGAAGAAAGTGGTGAAAGTTTCTCCTTCTTCTTATGTGGTATGACATAAGGTAGTTATTTTTATTTCATTGTATGTTGAAGGAAAAGTGTTTGACAAAATTCTCAGCTAATTCACCCCATGATCATATGCCATATGGTAGTTTAGAGAGCCATTCGTGTGCTATCAAGTATGTGGGGTCATATAATATGTCCATGCATGTTGTAGAGAATTCTATAATGTGTTCTAAAGGATTCCACCTCCCATTATACTTAGGAAAATTTGGTATAATGTATCCATGTGGGAAGGGTGTCATGTATAGCACTTTGTTAAAAGGACATGGACATAAATCTTGCATTGAGATAGTTCATTTTCCTGACATAGACATGTTGTCTATCTATTGTTGAAAGATTTTCATTTGAATTTGGAGAACATCTACTTGTGTCAAGGACATGTTGTTGGCATTGTTGGGAGAAATGTAGGTGTTCTGAAATGCTATGTTCTATGACAGATTGTGATTTGGTGAGGGAATATATCCTATTTGAATGTTCTCATTCTGTGTAGGGATATATCCTATCAGAATGTTTTGATTTGGTATAGGAATATTTCCTGTCAGAATGTTCTGATTTGGTATAGGAATATTTCTTGTTAGAATGTTCTGATTTGGTATAGGAATGTTTCTTGTCAGAATGTTCTCATTCAGTATAGTTGTGTTTGTGCCAACTTTGGATCTCTTACTAGTAGTGTTTGTGCCAAAGGGGTTTTATGAAGATGCACCTGCAGTGAATTGTAAACCTTGTGTTATGTTGAATAGGATTGTGTTTACAATTGACAATGTTTGAGTAGGTATGCCAATTGGTATTGTTGCGGTAATTTGAGGAATAGAGACACTTGACGTTATGGTTTGCATTGGTTGAGTAGATGTTGTTTTCAAAGTGTGAACATCAAATCCTGGTGGTAGTGTGGCACCTTCTAATAAAAACTTTTCTAGATATCATTGGGGATAATTTTCCAAACACTCATCCATCAAGGATGCAAACTCAGGATCTTGTACGGTGACATCTATGTCTTCAACATAAATTTGTCCATGTGTGTCTCTAGTGACGTGTTTTTCAATCAAATTTTTGTGTGATCTCTCCTTCCCTGATGGTTGGTTTCCGAAAGGATTGAAAATTTTGTTAGGGTCCAAGATTGTTCTATGTTTCTTCTTAGACCTTGTTTCAACCATGAAAAGTTGCTCAAAGTGAGGTAATGCAAACTATGTCTAAAAACTTATATGTCCTATTTCTATGATTTTGGTAGTTTTCTGAATATAAAGGACATCACTAAAAATTAAGGATTTCTAAAATGGTGTATACTAGGATGACGTATGCTAGGATGGATAGAATTCTAAATTTTCGAGTAGATTATGATGGTAAATGATTCTAAGATGGGTATTCTTGTGCAATTTTTTGCACACACGCCCCACTAAAGGTGGGGACCCTCTTTTTTTGCTTTTTGGTGGTTTTACCCTTCTTTTTTGGGCAGGTTTTCACTTGCTTGGGTTCATGCTTTGATGTCTATCTTGCCAATTGAAGTGGCACACTTCTGATTATTATTCAAAATCTTGAGTTCTAATTGCATTTCAGAGTTTTCATTACTTTTGGGAAAATCCGCTTGGGCTAGATTCTCCTAGTTTTCTTTCGATGGGCGGTGGTCACTGCCTTTTGACCCTGTTTTTGGGAAAATCCATATGGTCCGTATTTCCCCGAAGTCCGTCACCTTGTCAAATTCTTGGGTTTTTGTGGTTGTGGCTATCTTGTCGACCGCATTAATGGCATTTGTGTGGATGTTTTGGGGCTTTGATATATTGGATTTTGGGAAATAATTGATCATTTGAGTTTGTTCATTTGCTATCATTTGAGCTTGAGTCTTGGAGCTTTTGGTGTTTTGTTGGATTATGATTTTCGGAGCCGTTTTGACTGTGCATTTGAGTTTTGTGTGTGTGGATTGTATCCTGCTTGCGTTCGATGGTTATCTGTTGGCATCACTAGTTCCAGTCTTTTTACTCTGATGGTATGTTTTTATGCTCCTTTACTCTGTTGATTTTGAATTGCTTCGCTTTATTTACTTTTCTGTCCTTTGTGTTTTCTTGATTTCCTTGGGTATGCGCATCGTTACTGGGCATTTTGGGGGTTTTCGTTGCTATACCAATCCGCTAGGTTGGTCATTGATGTTTATTCTTGGTATGGTATTGCTTCTTGTTTGCGTGTTTGCTTGCATTGGTCTTAAAATTTTCATCTTAGTGTGTGAGCAAGTCATGCCTAGTTCTAGGTGTTTTCATGGCAGAATTTTTAGGGTTCTTAATCTAGGGCATGACCAATCCTCCTCAAATTGCTGTGAGGAGTGTTCTAAATTCATGTTTGATTCATTGGAGGTCTAGGTTAAGTTGTTTTTAGAGTTCAGGCCTTAGATCCAAAATTATTTGAATCGTTTTGGTAAAAGTAAAGAAGATGTGGATGCGTTCGGGTTTTCAAAATTCTCATGGAATTTCACTTCCTCTAGATTCCCCGGCTTATCCCTTTCTTTCCTTTTTACCACTTTTTCCCAAATTTTGTTTGTCTCGCCAAAATCCACTTCCTCCGGATATTCCCAATGTCCGTAGTTGGTTCGTTTTGCTGATTTCATGCTTAATGATGATATATCTAATTCTCACCAAAATCCATTCACTCCGAATTTTCTCGAATCTTCTGTGTCTCCTCCATTTTCCCAGGTTAGTTGTAATTGTTGTTGTTTTTTCCAAAATATGTCTCTGGCGGATTCTTCCGAATTTTTTGGGGGAATATTGAATTTGATGGTTACGATAGATTTGTTTATTAATGATGTATTTGATAGATTAAATGGGATTATGCTAAGAATCTCCTGATATATTCCTTTTTTATTTGATGGATTAAAATGATATTATGGAAATTAGCATGCTTGGTTCGCTGGAGTCCGCCTGGTCTAGATTTTCTCAAAAATCCTCTTCAGAGTGGAATCCACGAGGGGGGCTAAATCTCAAACTTTGAGATAATAATTTCCTGCACTTTTTGTTTCTTGTGGGCCTGATTGTGATCATCTTTATGTGTTTGTAGGCAAGATCAGGATAGGATGTTGTTGGTTGAGGCAAGGGGAAGGCAACAAATCCAAGTGCAAAGACTTTTGCCATCTTGGATGTAGAGAAAGTAAAATTAGACATAAAGAGCTAGATTCCTGAGAGCAAGCTGACCTCAATTTGGTTAGGAATCACAAATACTAACATAGGAATGTGGGACTCTAAGGAATTTAAGGATTAGATTTCTACACTGAGTCCTCAATTGTTGGCTAGAAGAATTATGGATTATGGATTGGCTCATGTGGCAGGTTTCCCTTCGACAGTGCAGCGTTATAAGCTAGTGGTTGAGTGTGCCAGAAATTATGATAGAGGGATGTAGAGGATAATTGGTCCCCAAGGAAGGATTTTGGCTGGATTTTGTCCTGTATCTATTGCTTCAACCTTTGACATGCGTGATAGGTCCCATGTGGTGGCCTTTGACAAGGATGGTGCTAGGAAATATTATGAGGAGAATGTAGTCAAGTCTCAATAGGTGATTAACTCTTGGCTAGAGAAGCCTAAATCCCATTTTTCCAAGTTGCCTAAGCAAATATTTAGGCTTAAGTTCAAGAGAGAATACTACAATGTCATCACTCTTCTCAGCAGGTTGGTGGGATTCAAGAGTGTAGGTGTGTTCGAGACTTGGATGTTCAATGTAATTGCTAGACTGGAGTAGGGAATTGAATATCACTGGGAAGGTATCATTAGTGCAGTGATTCATGAGTAGTTGTGCAATGTCTTACAAACCAAGACTTTTTCTATGGCCTCTTACCTAGTGTATGCATTGGCGAGACTTCACCCATACAAGGGGTTAAGCACTAGGGGTAACTTTGGGTAAGATGCCATAAATGAGGTATATCCACAGTCACACCTAACTGGAGGGAGCTATAGGAGATCCAATGATGTGTTCACAATGTACATCACTAGATTGCTCCAAGGTGTAGAGCATATGAGAATTTCCGATAAGGCTAAGGAATTGATAAGGAGATATGGCGCATGGATTATCTAGTTCCCAACTTTCTCATACATCAAAATTGATGGTTTTTAGAGGGCTCCCTATAGAATCCCTAGATACCCTACTGATCGTGTCATATTGTTGGAAGTCACTAGACATATTTGTGACTTTGACAATATTGTGAAGGGAGAAATGCACAAAATAGGTTTTGGGAATGACTTTCCCTTAAAAATAGGAATGGGAGAAGTTTTTCCTTCTATTCAGTCTCCTCATGCTGCTGAGGAGGAGATGAGTACTCTTGGTCTCTTTTTCCATTCCAAGAGAGCAAGGTTTGATATCACTGGTGAAGCACAAAAGAAGGCCAGTAGGGAATATAGCCATAAGGCTCACATTGAAGATTACTGGGTTAACCTTGCTGATGAGTTTGAGGTAAGGGAGAAGAAGTTTTCTAGATTGTCGGTGGATTTAGTAAGGCTATACAATGTGAAGGTCATCCCTGACCAAGTAGAAGAGGATGGGAATGTAATCCAGGGTCATGTCTATGAAGTAGTGAAGGATAAGCCAGTGGGAGAAGTTGACTAGTTAGAAGTAGAAAAGACTGAGTTAGATCAAATTATGACCCCGGTGATCAAGTACACTAGGATGTGGTTGAAGCACAAAATGCTAGAGTTGGAAGGTGAAGGTTTTCCATGCACCTACGATTTGATGGGAGACTTAGAGTCTCACTCTAATTCTAAGGAGTCACTTGAACCAGATCCTAAAGGCAAGGAAAAGGTTGATTCCCCTTTTAAAATACAGGTAAGGGAGGTTCAAGTTGAGAGGGCTACAGAGGTAAGCAAACAGAGGAAGCCTATTGCTAAGAAGAGGAGACATCCCTCGAGGAAAGAAGTTGAAAAGAATAAGGAAGAGGAAGAGGAGGTGGAAACTGCTCCTCCATTGATAAAGGAAAGAAGGATAACAAAGCTATCAAAAAAGTAGGAGGAAGTTCCCAAGGCTGATAAGGAGGTTGAACCACTAGTGGTAGAGGTGAAAAGCTCAGGGGAAAAAACACAAGTATACATAAGGAGGTCAAGGACTGCTTCCCCAAGGGATACTGCAGAAAAGGAGGATGTTTCAGTGAGTATTCCTATTGTTGAACAAGTGAGTGCCTCTATTCCTCAAGATGTTGATAACACACAGGAAGAGCCAAAGAAGGATGAAGATCCTAAAAAATTTGGGTGAGGAAGAGTTTCAAGAAGGAGACGTCTACAATGCAGAGGCAGAAATTGACAAGGTAATATAGTCCCATTTGGTGGCATATGCAGACTCACCTATGAAGGAGCAATTAAACAAGTCTCCTCGAAAGGAGGAGGAGATACCAGTGAAGGCCCCATCACTAGCACGAGTTGTAGTGGAAGAATGAGTATAGGAGAAAGTGATTCCAATCAGAGACATTCCTAATATGCAAACTATTGAAAAGGATGCAACCAATGATCAGCAAGAACAAGAGCAAGATAAGAAAAATACAGTGCCTGTTGGGTCTACTATTCCAGGATGGTTATAAAAGGAATTAAAGAGAAAAATGGTGATAGTGGAGGATTCTCCTCCTAATTGGGATGTCCTTATGGCTAATGTGGAAAAGGAGAAAACTAAGAAGCAAGCAAGGGTTGTGTCTAGAATAGAAAGAGTCGGGTTGGGCAGTAGAGTGGCCCTTATTGCTACCCCCATTCCAAATAAAGATAGAGACAATGTGACCACCCAGGATTATCATGTGAAAACTGTTGACTTGGGGCATGCTACTGTGGAGTCAGATATTGAAGAATATGAAGGCTCGAGTGTTGTGATTGTGGGCAGTTTGAAGAAGGCTGTGCAGATGAGGCAAGAACTAGAAAGGGAAAATGAGAAACTTAAGAAGTACTTGCAATAGTTAATGAAACCCTTGCAAGCTATTAGTTCTTTCTCCTCTGCTACATGTTTCTTGCCTCAGGAGACAATCTCAGAGTTTGAAAAGATGAAGGGCAACACACATGCTACAATTTTCTAGTTACAGGATGTCCAAACTAAAGGAGATGATGCTATTAAGATCATTTTTTCAACTACAGGAGATGCAATGAAATCAGTGGATTGGTTAAAGTTTGTATTAGCTCATGATAATATGGATACGGACGTCCTACTATAGAAGGCCACAATGACCATGGGATTCACTAAAGATAAATTGGTAAAGTGTGGGATTCTTCCTTTTCCAAGGGTTTCCGAACCTTGGGAATGGTTTGAAATCCTGCAAATGAGGCAGAAGGCCTTAAAAAAGATCCATAAACAGGTGCAAAAATTTGAGGATGCTCTGACCAGTATCTATGATAGATGTATTTTATTTTTTGAGGTCATGACTAGAAGGAAGAAGTTTTCTCTGAAACATCTCAATTTGGAGCAGCTTAGGAATGGGTGGAGAGATGTTTATTCTCCAGTTGGTGAAGGACCAGGTATTGGACATCAGCTGGATAATATTGCAACTTATATTGTAGTCATGGACAAATATTTAACTAATACGGTGTACTGAGATGGTGCAATTAGGTAGGAAAGAGATAATATCAAGTCCCTTGAGAGAAGGAATAGGGTTTTTCCTATGCCACCTATTGCTGAGCTGGATAGAGTTTTGTTGGCCGTACATGGTTAAGAAGATCGAGCTAAACATAAGGATGGGGAGTAGCTATATAGGGTTACATTGAGATTTGTGCTTCCCATTATTCACACGTATTGGGCCGACACCTTTTGGTATCTTGGTAGTTTTGGATGAAATTGGTGCCAATGGCACATTTCATATGTTCGAATATCTTTGAGGCCAACCTCTTGTAGGTCATGTTTTTATTGTAATTTATCTTTTGGGTCGACCTATCTTAGGGATTTTCTATAAAACAGGCATCTTGCCTCATTTGAAAATATAGATAGGCACATAAAAGAAGAGGGATAGAGAGAAAATAGATAAGTGATATTAGAGTGACTTAGGGTTTATTCTAAAGAAAGTGTTGTAACAGAAAACTGGAGTTGTTGCTACATTGGATGATTTAATATAAGAGAGATATTGTGTTTGGTATCCATCTTGTGGAATTTCATCTAGCATAGTTCTTTTTATTCTATCTTTCAAATTCCTTATAAGTTTATGGTTAAATGATTTGGTAATGCTTAGGGTTTCATGTTTGGAGTGTTTGCAGCGATCTCTAGTCCATACTTTTTGCAGTTAGTTGATTGTTTGCTGCTTTGTAAAGTTAGCCTGGACTTACAATTGTGCTTAGTTCAGTTATAAGGTTTTGTTCATCTCAATTGCAATAGGATTGGCTGAGTGAATTTTTGTGATTTGAAAATATTTAAATACCTTAGAAGATTTCATTATTTCTTTGAAATTGTAGATTCATCTGGGTCAAGGAGAAAGTAGTTTATGAGAGATTGGTCCATTTTGAGCATTTTATCTTTTGACATTTTCAATCTGAGGGTTAGAAGTAGTCTTAGAATTATCTCAGAAACCTTTATCTTTTGTTGTTTCTTTATTATCAGGGTTCCAATCAAGTTTTAAAGTATCAATTTACTGTTTAGATCTAATAAATTCGAAGTCCAGTGTTTGCTTGTAGTAAGGTCCCATTGTGATTACTAGAATTTTCACATTTATGACTAAGTTGTTTTGTTGCATTGTCAAGACCTGACATTAGAGACCTTTGGGTTATCTCTTTTCCCATAGAGATTTACCTTTCAAGAGAGATAGGATATCATATTCTATCTGAGTTGTTGCTGTGCAGAAAACACCATCAATAGATTGGCGCTAGAAGGAGGGAAATGAACAAGCAAACTAGAGCATTTCTTAAATGCCATCTCTCTTGAGAGGCTTAGAAGAAGAGCTAGATCTACTCTAGGCGGAGAATAATTTCAAGAGTTACAAGCCCCTACTAAGTTAGGAAGGACCAGAGGAGGGGAAGAATCATCATCAGCTCACCCACTTCCATCATCCCCATCATCCTCACCTTCATCTAACTCTAAGGGAATTCCTATTCTATAGCCACAACTAGTCATAGATAAGCCATTACCACCCCCACCCCGACCAATGGATTTTATTGCTAATAATACACCCCCATTGATCTTTAATAATTACAATGTCATGCCTAAGAACCTTGAGCACTTTTGCTCTAAGTCTCATACTCATGTTCCCAATAGGACAACAAAAGAGCATATTAGGATTTTCTAGACCTATCTGAGAGATAGAGGAATTAACCATGAGGATGTTGCATGTAGGATTTTTCCTTATTCTCTAGGAGAAGAGGCCTTCTATTGGTACAATCACTTACTTGCTACTTCCATCCATAATTGGACTAAATTAGAAACTGAATTCCTACAAAAATTTAAAATTCCCATTAGTGCTAATGAGTTGTACTTGTAATTTTATTGGAGTAAAAAGAGAAATTAATGAGCCCATAGGATCATTTAATGATAGGTTCCATTAAGCATATACCAAAATCTAGGCACCTTATGCTGGAAATGAAAATATTGCTTTGGAAGTTTGCATTGATGCCCTGGATAGCCTTACAGCCACTTTCCTTAAACAAAGGGCTAATCCTTCGAATACTTTATTGACTGCATATACAAAATCTGTAAAAGTCAGCATGGATTTGAGGCAACATTTATTAGGACCTTTTCCATCCTTAGGACCTTCTACTCACCCTGGAAAAATCCAAGCCCTTAACCAGGCTTTGACCAGTCATGCTCCAATCATGAATCCTGTACCGTCATTGCCTCTGGTTCCCCATCCAAGTCCACCTTTAAATCAAGCTCAACCTTTGGCTTCTTATCCTCAACAAAGAGCTAATCAACCCTTACATCAGCAACAAGATGGCTTCCCTACATACTTGTAGAATTTAGAAGTCTTGAATCAGGCTATTGGTTCTGGAAACATACCCGGATATCCTTCTGGAGGTAATCCAGCACCACCTATTAGTCTAGATAAGGAGAGGTTGGATGAATTATCTGAACAAGTGAAGAGGTTGAATATAGAGGTAACTTATTTTAGAAATCAAAATAGCCAACTTCAGGTTGCTCAGAAGAATATACAATCTAACTATGGTAGGGAGAACAAGAACATTGAAAGAGGTCAATACTTTGACAAAAATCAAAATTATGACAGAGGACAAGGTTCTAATCAAAATTTTGATAGAAGGCAAGGCTCTGGTCAAAATTTTGATAGAAATCAGCAAGGTGGACAATGATTTGACAGAGAACAACAACCTAGGAAGAATAGATCTTGGAATACTGGGCCTAATAATGGAGGAATTCCTACTCCCTTGGACCAAGCCTCTACTCAAGAGAAGCCTCTAAATGGTGTATACCTAGCAGAAGCAGCTTTGTCTAGATGGTGTAGGCTCCATAAAAAAAGTCAACACTTTGAGTTAGACTATGCTGAATTTTAGACTGCAGCTTCTATCTTTTAGTATGAAGTGGAAAATAATTCTACTGGATAGGAAATTGTACCTTTAAATCCATATGATTCTCTAGTATTGGTACTTAATCATGCCCCATTCCCCAAAGGTGAGGAAAATGAACCAGAAGAAGTATCTATTACAACAAATGAGGCAGAGTAGGTGTTAAATGAAGATGAGATTTCCTAGTTGTTTAATGAGGAGAGTGAGAATGATAATGGCCCTTTAGATGGGGAAGAAGTTAATCTTCAAGAAGTTCAGATGTTTCAACAACCAGTGAAGAAATATGATTTAAGAAATAGGCCTAATAGGGGTCCATAGGCTAGAGGTCCTTTCACTACTTCTATCCCTCCTAACAATTTCAATACTCCACCAGATCCACAAGCTAGTAATAATCCACCTTATCCTCATGTGCCAACATAGTACTTGTCGAAGGGGAACAATGTTGAAATATCCAAAAATAAGCAGGCCAGTGGCTACAAGGAATCCCATGTTGACTTGAATGTGGTGCAACTGGGCGAATATGTGACTGAAGAGTTCAAGAAAATAAAGGTAAGTCTTCCTGCCTTTGAATTGTTAAGAGTTCCTACCATTAGGAATGCAGTTTTTGGATCATTTGGTTCAAAAATAACATCACAAGGGGTAGCCACCAACGAGGCTGCTACAAGGTTTTTTCATTCTCAAACACCCAAAAGTCTAGTCCCACCTATAGACAAGAGGGGAGATAAGGATAAAGGTCAGGTTGCACAAGCTGACACTCATCTGAATCTGTTTCAAGGTAAGATGGAAACTCCTCCTTTCCTAATTTTTGTTCATATCTTCGGAAAGAGTTTGCATAATTGTCTTCTAGATTTAGGAGCCTCTACAAATGTTATGCCTTTTTTCTATTTGCAAAGCATTGGGTATTACTCCTATAGCCTCTCAAAAGAAGGTTAATCAATTGGACAAAACAAAGGTAAGTGTAGTTGGGGAATTAAACATGATCCCTACGCAACTTGCATTAGATTCTAGAGTGCAGCAAGTGATCAATATCCAAGTTGTTGACATTCTTGATACTTATGGGTTGATCTTAAGCAGAGATTTCACTAAGGCACTGAATGGATATACATCTATGAACCATTCTCATATTTGGTTACCATGGAAAGGAGTCCCAAACCAGACCAGAATTGAAAAAGAACCTCGAATGAAGTATGTAATCACTGAATATCAGAATTTTTCAAATCAAGTATTGGTGTCTGAGGCTGGTATAGGAAATTATGTATTAGCAGAATCAATTACAATGGATGAAGAATTTTTTATGCTACAGGGTTCTTCAGATGGACACATTCCACAAAATAGCTGTCCTGGGACATTGATTGAACCAGAGAATGAAATAAGTGATCAGGAAGACAGGAAACTTAGTTTGTTAGATAACGTTTAGGAGTTCATCTAGAAGTGCATGGAAGATCAGATACAACTAAAAGGAAGCATGACATTTGAGGAATTATTGCTTCCAAATTGGTGTAGATTCCATGATGCCCCTCATTCTAAGGTGGAATGTGACTTGTGTTAGACTGTTGTCTGACAGATACAAAAATACGTTAATCCAGTTCCACCTAGTGGACTCAAAATATAGGAAGAATTAAATAAAGATAAAGGTAAGAATCGGATGCTTCCTGAAGAGCCCCCTATCCTCAACAAAGAACAAGGTAAATTGAAACTAAACGAACCTGATGGCTGTTGGACACTAATATTCGATGGATCTAAATCCAAACAAGGTGTTGGAGTAGGATTTGAATTAATTAGTCCTAAAGGTAAGAATTAGTGCTTCATATTTAGTGAAGCACTAATCCATGGTTTATTGATGGTGTCAAGGAAGAAAGTTAAGGTATTACAAGTGTTTAGAGATTCAAAGTTAGTATGGACATTTCAAAAGAGATATGGACATTTCTTTTAGTAGTGAATGCAGTCTTGTTCCTATCTAAATTTGCTACATTCCAAAGAGATATGGACATTTCTTTTAAGGATATAATACGTAAGTGCATCATTATTTATATGGATGATTTGACTATTTTTTCCAAGAAACGAGGTGATCACATAACAAATTTATGTAAGGTGTTTCAAAGATGTAGAGAGTTTGGTATTTCACTTAATCTAAGTGCATTTTTGGAGTCACAAAAGGAAAGTTATGAAGACATATCATCTTAGAATAGGGTATTGCTATTGACCCTGAAAGAATTTAGGCTATCTTGAAAATTCAGCCTCCTGCAAGTAAGGAAGAGATAGTCACTGGATTTGTATTGATAGTCAAGCCATTAAATGCTATGTTAAAATAAGAAGAAAAAATAGAATGGAATGCAGAAGCTAAGGAAGCATTTGCAAAAATCAAGAAGGCTATTGTTGAGGCTCCTATATTGATGAGTCCAGATTACAATAAACCTTTTTACATATATTCATTTGCTTTTGATCACTCCTATGCCACAATGTTAACTCAAAAGTCTGATCATGGTGATGAACACCCTATAGCCTTCATGAGTACTCCCTTGAAAGATGCATAATTAAGATACCATAATGTAGAAAAATAGGCCTATGCTTTGGTCAAAGTAGTGAAGAAGTTCTAGCACTATATCTTGAGGAATAAAGTTTTTGCCATAGTCCCTGATCCTACAATGAAGTTGTTGTTGATGCAGAATGAGTTAGGTGAACGAAGGGCCAAATGGGTGACCATGTTGTAGGAATATGATATGGAAATCCATCCCATGAAATTAGTAAGAGGACAAGGACTTACAAAGACAATGGCTGAGACTGGTCTTGATCTCACAGCTCAACATTATTACCTTCAAGAGGTATCTCTATGAGACTGGTATGATGAAATCATTTTCTATTTGTCGAATCAGTAGTGTCTTGATCACCTTAATACGGTTCAGAGGCGAGCCTTGCGCCTAAAGAGTGGAAGCTTTATGATGAAAGGAGCTATCTTGTATAAAAGAAATCATGCGGGTGTTTACTTAAGATGTTTGGGGAAAGGGGAAGTTGCTAGAGTAATGATTCAATTTCATGAGAAATATGGCATAGGCCATGATTCTGCATCATCCACTACAAATCGGATCTTGAGGGTAGGCTATTACTGGCCTACTTTGTTCAAAGATGCACACCAACATGTGAGAACTTGTCACATATGTCAGACTACAAAAATTAAGGAAAAACATGTGACTCTTCCACTCCAGCCTGTCATAGAGGTAAAACCATTTGCTCAGTGGGGTATGGACTTCATAGGTCCAATTAATCCTCCATCTTCTACGGGCCACAGGTATATTCTTACCATAATTGATTATTTTACTAGATGAATAGAAGCTCTTGCTTGTAAATAGTGTACCTAAGATGTGGTAATCAATTTTCTTGAATCAAGAATTATCAATCGTTTTGGTTGTCCACTATCTTTAGTTTGTGATAATGGTCCTACATTTAGATCCCTAAAGTTTTCTAATTGGGCATTTGATCATGGGATTGTTATTAAATTTTCATCCAATTACTACCCTCAGGGTAATGGTTTAGCCGAGTCTTCCAATAAAAACTTACTGATAGTTATACGCAAGTTGTTAGAACAAAATCCTAAGGACTGGCACACCCAGCTCTGATTTTCTCTTTGGGCTGGTTGTACTAGACATAAGGCATCCATAGGAACCTCTCCTTATCACTTGGTGTATGGTTTAGAACCTGTGTTTCCTATCCAGTTGAAAATCCCTACCCTACAGTTTATTAACGAGTACTACGATGAACAAGATAAATGTGAAGCCCATTTGGCTGAGTTGTTACACTTGGAAGAGACAAGAGATGAAGCCCTAGAGAACTTTGCTAAAAATTAGGGCGTAGTAAAAAGATGGTCTGAGAGGAGAGGTAAGGTAAAGGCCTTTAGAATTTTTGACTTAGTTCTCTACTGGGATAAAGCTCATGATCGTAAGGGAGAGCATGGTAAATTTGATAAACTTTGGCTTGGTCCTTACTAGGTTTCAGAAATTTTTGGAGATAATGCTTTTCATTTGAAAACCCTCACTAGTGAGGATATCCCGCTGCCTCTTAATGAGCAATATCTGAAGCATTATTTTCAACCTTGAACTGCTTACAATTCATCCTGTACATAGCTAGAGTAGGTTTTCTTTCTTCTTTGCTTTTTGTTTTTTGCATTGGGTTCCTTATTTCCTTTGGGCTATTACATCTGTACAACTGGCTATTTTCTTGGGATTGTCCTGGAAATTTATTTTATAAATTCTAATCAGTTTTTCAGAGTCAAGTGGTGGAATTCTTTCATCTGATGTCTTTTATACTTGGAATTAGAATTAGTTTTTTTAGATACACTTTGGAATATATTTGGGTCCTACATTTTCACACTAAAATTAAAGATTCTCGAGTTGCATTGGGTCTTTGAGTGATTTGGCCTAGTGAAAAATCTTATATTTCACTTCAGTTCCACTGTGTTCCTCATCCTTGAGTGTGAGTTTTAGTACTTGCAAAGGTGAAGAAGAAAGGTTCTATAAAACAAAGAGAAAAGAAAGGAATTTTTTTTAAAATTTGAAAAAGCTTCACCTTATTAGGAGTATCCTAGTATCTCTACTGGGGCTATAGATGCTTGACTGGCAGTATAGCTATGCTTGGGAGGGTCACAATGATAACCTCAACGAGGCTATGAACACTTGACTGGCAACAAGGCTCTATCCAGGTTGCTTTTGAATTTTGAACTTTTATGTAGCTTGGTTAGATTTGCTCTGGTTCCTATTGCACTTTCAGGATAAGAATAAATGCATAATAAACACACTTGAACCCTGGTATACCAAAAGGTCTTCTTGCTTGTGGTTTCTAAAACTTTTTCCATAGGTGTCTTGATGAAAAGATTGAAACTAGAGATTCTGGGTTCTTGATACTAGTTTATTCATGAAATGCTCTGGAGCATTTCCCCAGTGGAGTCGCCATTTGTTGTGCAGTTTTTTGCACACATGCCCCACTAAAGGTGGGGACCCTCTTTTTTTCCTTTTTGGTGTTTTAACCCTTTTTTTTTGGGGAGGGAGGTTTCTCTTGCTTGGGTTTGTGCTTTAATGTCTATCTTTCCAACTGAAGTGGCACACTTCTGATTATTATTGAAAATATTGAGTTCTGACTACATTTCAGAGTTTTCATTGCTTTCAGGAAAATCTACCTGGGCCGGATTCTCCTGGTTTTCTTTCAATGGCCAGTGGTCACTACCTTTTGACCCTATTTTCAGGAAAATCTATATGGTCTGGATTTCCCCGAAGTCCGTCACCTTATCGAATTTCCTCGAAGTTTGTCACCTTGTCGAATTCTCGAGTTTTTGTGGTCATCGCTATCTTGTTGACCACATTAATGGAATTTGTGCAAATGTTTTGGGGCTTTGATATATTGGATTTTGGGAAATAATTGATCATTTGAGTTTGTTCATTTTCTATCATTTGAGCTTGAGTCTTGGAGCTTTTGGTGTTTTGTTGGATTGTGATTTTCGGAGCCATTTTCACTGTGCATTTGAGTTTCATGTGCGTGGATTGTATCCTACTTGTGTTTGATGGTTATCTATTGGCATCACCAGTTCTAGTCATTTCACTCTCATGGTATGTTTTTATGCTCCTTTACTCTGTTGATTTCAAATTTCTTCGCTTCATTTACTTTTCGGTCCTTTGTGGTTTCCTGATTTCCTTGGGTATGCCCATCGTCACTGGGCATTTTGGGGGTTTTCATTGCTATACTAGTCTACTAGGTTGGTCATTGATGTTTATTATTGGTCTGGTATAGCTTCTTGTTTGGGTGTTTGCTTGCATTGGTCTTAGAATTTTCATCTTAGTGTGTGAGCAAGTCGTGCCTAGTTCTAGGTGTTTTCATGGAATATTTTTTAGGGTTCTTAACCTAGGGCATAACCAATCCTCTTCAAATTACTATGAGGAGTGTTCTAAATTCATGTTTGATTCATTGGAGGTCTAGGTTAAGTTGTTTTCAGAGTTTAGGCCTTAGATCCAGAATTGTTTGAATCATTGTGGTAAAAGTAAAGAAGATGTGGACGAGTTTAGGTTTTCAAAGTTCTCGTGGAATTCCACTTCCTCTAGATTTCCCCAGCTTATCCCTTTCTTTCCTTTTACCAGTTTTTCCCGGATTTCATTTGTCTTGCCAAAATTCACTTCCTCTGGATTTTCCCGATGTCCACGGTTGGTTCATTTTGCCGATTTCATGCTTCATGATGATATATCTGATTCTCGCCAAAATCCGTTCACTTCGGATTTTCCCAGATGTTCTGTGTCTCCTCCATTTTCTTGGGTTAGTTATAATTGTTGTTATTTTCGCCAAAATCTATCTCTGGCAGATTCTTCTAGGTTTTCTGGGGAAATATTGAATTTGATGGTTACGATAGATTTGTTTATTAAAGATGTATTTGATAGATTAAATGGGCCTATGCTAAGCATCTCTTGAGATATTCCTTTGTTAGTTGATGGATTAAAATGATATTATGGGAACTAGCATGCTTGGTTCACTGGAGTCTACCTGGTTTGGATTTTCCCAAAAATCCTCTTCAGAGTGGAATCTGTGAGGGGGGCTAAATCCCAAACTGTGAGATAATAATTTCCTACACTTGTTGTTTCTTGTGGGCCAGATTGAGATCATCTTTATGGGTTTGTACGAAGGACCAGGATAGGGTGTTGTTGGTCGAGGCAAGGGGAAAGCAATAGATCCAAGTAAAGAGACTTCTGCCATCTCGGATGTAGAGAAATTAAAATTAGACATAAAGAGTCGGATTCCTGAGAGCAAGCTAACCTCAATTTGGTCACTAATCACATATACTAACATAGGCATGTGGGACTATGAGGAATTTAAGGCTGAGATGTTTGTATCGAGTCCTCCTCTGATGACTAGAAGAATTGTGGATTCTAGATTGGCTCATGTGGTAGGTTTCCCTTCCACAGTGTAGTGTTATGAGCCAGTGCTTGAGTGTGCCCGAAATTATGATAGAGGGATGTAGATGATAATTGGTCCCCAAGGAAGGATTTTGGTTGGTTTTTTTCTTGTATCTATTGCTTCAACCTTTGACATACCTGATAGGTCCCATGTGGGGGAATTTGACAAGGATGGTGCCAGGAAATATTATGAGGAGAATGTAGACAAGTCTTAGTAGGTGATTAACTCTTGGCTAGAGAAGCCTAAATCCCATTTTTCCAAGTTCCCTAAGCAACTATTCAGGCTTAAGTTCAAGAGAGAATACTACAATGTCATCACTCTTCTCAGCAGGTTGGTGGTATTGAAGAGTGCATGTGTGTTCGAGACCTATATGTTCAATGTAATTGCTAGAATGGAGAAGGGAATTGATTATCATTGGGTAGGTATCATTAGTGCAGTGATTCATGAGTAATTGTGCAATGTCTTTCAAACCAGGACTTTTACTATGACCTCTTACCTAGTGTATGCATTGGCGAGACTTCACCCATACAAGGGGTTAAGCACTAGGGGTACCTTTGGGCAGGATGCCATATATGAGGTATATACATAGTTGAACCTAACTAGAGGGAGCTATAGAAGATCCAATGACGTGTTCACAATGTACATCAATAGATTGCTTCGAGGTGCAGAGCATATGAGAATTTCCGATAAGGCTAAGGAATTGATAAGGAGATATGGGGCATGGTTTATCCAGTTCCCAACCTTCTCATACATCAGAATTGATGATTTTCAAAGGGCTCCCTATAGACTCCCTAGATACCCTACTGATCATGTCATATTGTTGGAAGTCAGTAGACAAATTTGTGACTTTGATAATATTGTGAAGGGAGAAATGCATAAAACAGGTTTTGGGAATGACTTTCCCTTAAAAATAGGAATGGGAGAAGTTTGTCCTTCTATTAAGTCTATTCATGCTACTAAGGAGCAGATGAGTACTCTTGGTCTCTCTTTCCATTCCAAGAGAGTAAGGTTTGATATCACTGGCGAAGCACAAAAGAAGGCCAGTAGGGAATATAGCCATAAGGCTCACATTGAAGATTACTGGGTTAACCTTGCTAATGAGTTTGAGGTAAGGAAGAAGAATTTTTCTAGATTGCCAATGGATTTATTAAGGCTATACAATGTGAAGGCCATCCTTGACCAAGTAGAAGAGTATGGGAATGTAATCTAGGGTCATGTCTATCAGGAAGTGAAGGATAAGCCAGTGGGAGAAGTTGACTGGTTAGAAGTAGAAAAGACTGAGTTAGATCAAATTATGACCCTGGTGATCAAGTACACCAAGATGTGGTTGAAGCACAAAATGCTAGAGTTGGAAGGTGAAGGTGTTCCATGCACCTATGATCTAATGGGAGACTTAAAGTCTCACTCTGCTTTCGAGGAGTCACTTGAACCAGATCCTAAAGGAAAGGAAAAGGTTGATTCCCCTTTCAAAATATAGGTAAGGGAGGTTCAAGTTGATAGGGCTGCGAAGGTAAGAAAATAGAGGAAGCCTATTGCTAAGAAGTGTAGACATGCCTCGAGGAAAGAAGTTGAAAAGAATAAGGAAGAGGAAGAGGAGGTGGAAACTGATCCTCCATTGATAAAGAAAAGAAGGATCACAAAGCTATCACAAAAGTAGGAGGAAGTTCCCAAGGCTGATAAGGAGGTTGAACCACCAGTGGTAGAGGTGGGAAGCTCAGGGGAAAAAACACATGTATACATGAGGAGGTCAAGGACTCCTTCCCCAAGGGATACTGCAGCAAAGGAGGATTTTTTAGTGAGCATTCTTGTTGTTGAACAAGTGATTGCCTCTATTCCTCATGATGCTGATAACACACAGGAAGAGCCAAAGATGGATGAAGATCCTAAAGATTTGGGCGAGGAAGAATTTCAAGGATACCTCTACAATGCAGAGGCAGAAATTGACAAGGTAATATAGTCTCGTTTGGTGGCATATGCAGAATCACCTGTGAAGGAGCATTTGAAAAAGTCTCCTCGAAAGGAGGAGGAGATACCAGTGAAGGTCCCATTACTAGCACGGGTTGTAGTGGAAGAACGAGTACAAGAGAAAGAGATTCCAATCAAGGACATTCCTAATATGCCAAGTGTTGAAAAGGATGCAACCAATGATCAATAGGAACAAGAGCAAGATAAGCAAAATACAATGCCTATTGGGTCTACTATTCCAAGATGGTTAGAAAAGGAATTAAAGAGAAAAATGGTGATAGTGGAGGATTCTCCTCCTAATTGGGATGTCCTTATGGCTAATGTGGAAAAGGAGAAAACTAAGAAGAAAGCAATTTTTGTGTCTCAAATTGAAAGAGATCGGTTGGGCAACAGAGTGTCCCATATTGCTACCCTCGTTCCAAATAAAGATAGAGACAATGTGACTACCCAAGATTATAATGTGCAGAATGTTGACTCGGGGCATGCTATTCTGGAGTAGGATATTGAAGAATATGAAGGCTCCAGTGCTGTGATTGTGGGCAGGTTGAAGAAGGCTGTGTAGATGAGGCAAGAACTAGAAAGGGAAAATGAGAAACTGAAGAAGTACTTGCTATTAGTTCTTCCTCCTCTGCTACAGGTTTCTTGCCTCAGGAGACAATATTTGAGCTTGAAAAGATGAAGGGAACCACACATGCTACAGTTGCCTAGTTATAGGGTGTCCAAACTAAAGGAGATGATGCTATTAAGAGCATTTTTTCAACTACAGGAGATGCAATGAGATCAGTGGATTGGTTAAAGGTTGTATTAGCTAATGATAATGTGCATACTGACCTCCTATTGCAGAAGGCCACAACAATCATGGGATTCACTGAAGATAATTGGTAAAGTGTGGGATTCTTCCTTTTCCAAGGGTTTTCGGACCTTGGGAATGGTTTGAAATCTTGCAAATGAGGCAAAGGC
The DNA here is from genome assembly GCA_007115665.2 of Sequoiadendron giganteum. NCBI lineage: Eukaryota > Viridiplantae > Streptophyta > Pinopsida > Cupressales > Cupressaceae > Sequoiadendron > Sequoiadendron giganteum. Next base: position 597,900,948 of record CM021105.1, on the reverse strand, counting down.
CTTGAAAAAGATCCTTAAATAGGTGCGACAGTTTGAGGATTTTTGGACTAGTATCTATGATAGATGTATTTCATTCTTTTAGGTCATGACTGGAAGGAAGAAGTTTTCTCTGAAAAATCTCAATTTGGAGTAGCTTAGGAAGGGGTGGAGAGATGTTTATTCTTCAGTCGATGAAGGACCAGTTACTGGAAATCAGTTGGATGATGCTGAAACTTATATTTTAGTCATGGATAGATATTTGACTAATAGGGTTCAGTGGGATGGTGCAGTTAGGCAGGCAAGAGATGATATCAAGTCCCTTGAGAGAAGGATTAGGGTTTTGCCTATGCCACCTGTTGCTGAGCTGGATAGAGTTTTGTTGGCCGTACATGGTGAAGAAGATTGAGCTAAAGACAAGGATGGAGAGTAGCTATATAGGGTTACATTGAGATTTATGCTTCCCATTATTCACATGTATTGGGCCGACCCCTTTTGGTATCTTGGCAGTTTTGGATGAAATTGGTGCCAATAGCACATTTCATATGTTTGAATATCTTTGAGGCCAACCTCTTGTAGGTCATGTTTTTATTGTAATTTATCTTTTGTGCTAACCTATCTTAAGGATTTTCTATAAAATAGGCATCTTGCCTCATTTGAAAATATAGATAGGCACATAGAAGAATAGGGATAGAGAGAAAATAGATAAGTGATATTAGAGCAACTTAGGGTTTATTCTAAAGCAAGTGTTGTAACAAAAAAATGGATTTGTTGCTACTTTGGATGATTTAATATAAGAGAGATATTGTGTTTGGTATCCATCTTGTGGAATTTCATCTAGCATGGTTCTTGTTATTCTATCTTTCAAATTGCTTATAATTTTATGGTTAAATGTTTTGGTAATGCTTAGGGTTTCATGTTTGAAATGTTTGCAGTGATCTCTAGTCCATACTTTTTGCATTTAGTTGATTGTTAGCTGCTTTGCAAAGTTAGTCTGGACTTACAATTGTGCTTAGTTTAGTTATAAGGGTTTATTCATCTCAATTGCAATAGGATTAGCTAAATGAATGTTTGTGATTTTAAAATCTTTAAATACCTTAGAAGATTGCACTATTTTTTTGAAATTGTAGATTCATCTAGGTTAAGCAGAAAGTGGTTTATGAGAGATCGCTCCATTTTGAACATTTTATCTTTTGACATTTTGAATCTTAGGGTTAGAAGTATTCTTAGAACTATCTCTGAAACCTTTATCTTTTGTTGTTTCTTTATAATCAGAGTTCCAATCAAGTTTCAAATTATCAATTTATTGTTTAGATCTGATAAATTCGAAGTCTAGTGTTTGCTCGTAGTAAGGTCCCATTGTGATTACCAACATTTTCACATTTATCACTGAGTTGTTTTGTTGGATTGTCAAGACCTGACATTAGAGGCCTTAGGGTTATCTCTTTTCCCATATAGATTTACCTTTCAAGAGAGATAGGATATCATATTCTATTGGAGTTGGTGTGCAAAAAACACCATCAATAGGTATAACCTACCACCCATGGAATAAATATAAGCAATGATCTAACTTTACCAAGGAACCTGATTATAGGACAAAGAGAACTAACAAGGTGAATTTTCCAAACTAGATTGTTGAGCTGAAAAGATTCACTAATAGGATAATAGTGACTAGGTTCAATGATAACAAAAAATCGGAGCATGAACGTATCCAATGACGCAGAAAGTTGTTCTATTCTACGATGTGAAACTTCATATGGGATGTCTAAATGTTTGCAACTTATGATGACATCGACTAAGACGTAAATGAAACCTAATAATGTAATGGTTTTGAGAAATTTTTTCCAATTTCTATCCAAGGTTGATCGTAAGAAACAGAGGCAAAATAGATAATTTTTCTTTCGGACTAAGTTTGCAGTTTTGCAAAAAAAATTGTTGACAGTCAATTGTGGTTCACATTTTAGATAAGTTGATGAATTTGACAAATGCGTTTCAATTTTCAGATGTGGTTAATTGGCTAAACCAGGTCTCGAATGTTGACAGATAGATGCGACCTTTTCTAATAGATGTAGTTTATACTATCACAGATGCAACTCATAAAGCAGATACGACTCACCAAATAGATGCAACTCAGGAAGTATATGCGACTCAGAATATAAACTCTGTGAAACCTAAATCTATTGACAAACACATGCGGTTTTTTGTTTGATAGTTGCGGCTTGAAAAAAAACTTGTGGTTTTAAATATGATAGTTGTGACTTGTAAAGACACATGTGGTTCAATATATGACAGTTGCAACTCAGTTTATAGTTGCGGTTTTCTGATGACAATGTTACGACTAACTTAGTTTAATGATCAAGTTTTGACAAATAGAGAAAAAACAAGCAGATAATACAATTTGTTTTTAGCTTGATGTTTATGAATTTGTTAAAATCAGAATACAAGTACAACCTAGGCTGTATTGGACAGTATTTACTGAGCTCTCAATTGGATTTCTCTAGTTATGCATATTCAAGGAAGATGACTAGTAGCTCCCCTCCATGACACTCAGTTATATGGGGCAGCCAAGCTACTATACCCATGAAACTCCCATGGCATACATTTCATCTCTACACATGAACTGTAAGAATATGAGATGGCTTCATAGGTCTAACCTGCTGTACCATTAAATAGATAGGATTTTAGAAAAAACTACAACAAGGTTTTTAGTAAGGGCATTCCATCTAGTATGGGGAGAGACCATTTATGCCCTTCTCATCAGAATAGAGAGCATGATTTGTGAGGTTTCTCCAAAAATCCACTTTTATATACTTGTTGGAAGTCACTGGCGAAAGCATGCTACCGGTCTGAGTCATCTTGGGGTGAGTACTTTCTCCCACCAAGACAGGCCCAAGTTCTAGAGTCAATAACTATTTCTCTTACACTCAAGATCACGTAAATGAATAAGGGGAGAAGATACTTCGATATATTGAATCGTAAGGGTAATTACAAAAAAGTGCTTTGACACTAGAGAAAGAAAAAAATGGTTAATTTTAAGCCAAATGACAATTATCTAGCTACCAAACACAAAATTTAATTTTAAAAATTTAAAGCCTTCATCAACAGGTCCTGCATGCAATTGATTAGTAGTTCATTGGTTGTCTTCATCATTTATCCTGTAGAAAAGAAGGGGTTTTGGTTTTCAAAGTCTTCTACGCTTCATCCTGCAAAAATAGATCTCGAGTCAGATAAGTTGCAGGAGGTCTCAGATGCAGCTTGTGTTGTTAGATGAATCATGGTATTTATAAGATGCGTTGATTCGTCAGTCAGATGTAGTTTTTCATATGATACCTACAAAACAAAAAATGAAAAAGTGGAATGGAATCACGAAGTTTGAAGTATGCTTCACATCGGGTTCACCAAATGTGACATAGATGAAATGAATGTTGCAATAAAAGATGGTTGAATCTAATCTAAACATGCATTAATCTGAACCAAACAAAAAAGAATGAGATAAATGAACAAGAAAGCAATTAAAGCGATAATATGAAACAATCTCACCAAATATCAATTCATTTCCTTGAATTATCTTGATTGTCCTGCTCCATTTTGTCATGTTGGTATTCTTGTCCTTAGATTTTTAGTATATATGCAAGCATAGCCTTGATGTTTGTCTAAGAAAAATATCGAAGAAAAAGTTCTTCCAAAAAGTGTATTGATTTTGGGAGGAGGAATAATGCCAAAGATCAGGTCAATTTATAGAAATTGGGGTTTCAAACGATTGGCTCAGATTCAAAAGAGAGATCAACGATCAAGATTATTGAATGTCATGTGATGTGAGATTTTTGTCAGTTAGAACGTGAGTTGGAAAATTCTGTAGGATAAAGATTAAATTAGAATAATAATCTAATCTAGTGTTAAGACTGTTCGAAAATAGAAAGAATAAGAGTTCAAGATTAAATAAATGATTTAATCTTCAGTTAAAAGTCTTCGAAAATAGAAGAATTAGACTTTGAATGAAAATGATAAAGTTAGAACTTGGAGAATGATTTGTTTGAATGCACACATGAATTAATTAATTAAATAAAGATATTTAATTAATAAATATGTTCATGCATATGAGTTAGAACTAGTTAATTGACTGGTTGTGACAGAGAGTCCTTTTGCAGAGACGAGTAGATATTGAATCCAGAGATAATTAATGGATTTAACTAGATCTCGAGTCGGATGGCAAGTGAATAATTAGTTAACTAGATGACAAAAGAATGTGACAGAAAGAAATAATTATTTAAATGTTAATTTAATTCAACATTCAAAAATTGAAATTCAATTTAATTAAATAAATAATGTTTTATTTAATAGACTGTCGAAAATGTTAATTAAATAATTAAATAATTCGAAAAGAATATTTAATTATAGTCAAAATATGATAAGAGGGGTAAATTAAATAATAAATTATTTTATTTAGAAAGAGAATTAATTAATTAGTGACGTAATTAAATAAATATGATTTATTTAATTAATCGGGATTGAATACGAGTCATAATGAATCAATCAAATAATTAATAGAAGAAAGATGTGTTTAGGAAATAGTTAGATAATTAACATTATTTAATCATGACCATGTACATTAGAAAATTATGTCGAAAGTGGTATTCACAGGCCTTTACAAATTTTCAGTGTCTACACTTCCTGTAGAAAACCTCTAATTGTGTTGGAAAAGATCTTCTTGTAGATGATTATTGTTTTCTTTTCCAATTAGATTTATTTGGCTTAGGAAACTTAAATTTTTTTTGGTAATTTGTAAATATCATCCTATTGAATTTTTTTGTGAAACATTTGCTCATCTGGAGCAATTATTTTTGATATTTTTATATATATATTTTAATATATATATATATATACATATACAAATATATATACATATTTTAATATATATATATATACATATACAAATATACATACATATTTTAATAAAATTTCTTGTAGAAGTTTATTCTTGAAAACCCAAATTGAAAATTTATTTGAAAAAAAACCTAGATTGATAAATTTGTATGGCGATTTTTATTAAATCCCAAGGTTTTGTTAAAATTTTATATTTTATATAAATTTGTGGGCACTGGGGGCTACCCTATAGCCATCCCCCATAGGGAGGCGGTGTTGTGGAGGCCATTCCTCCCATGGAGGGGTTGGTTCTAAGTATAACCTGAGGTTTATATGGCACAAGCGAATTTCGTCCGCCCTTTTTAAATACGTTTTTTTTTATATATGGTTTTAAATATATAAATTTTGATTATTATATGTGGTTTTGAATTTATAAAATATAATAGATATTTATATATATGTAAGTATATATTTATATATATTTATATATATATGTATATATATGTGTGTATATATATATATACATATATATATATATTTAATATTGTTTTTGGAAATTGTAATTAGTTTTAAAATATTTAAATAATATATTTATATATACATAATTATATATAAATACATATATAATTATGTGTATATTCAAATATATATTTAAATGAATTTTTATAATAGGTGCTTGTAAATGCCCGAATTAGATATTTTAAAATGAAATGATTTAAAAGGGGATATTGTTTTTTATATAGATGTAATTGGGAAATTGAATTAAAATAATTAGAATTAATTTATTTATTGACTTTAAATGAAATTGTATTAAGTTAGATTATTTTGAGCAATGTATTATTGTTTTCTTGGAATGGAAATTGGATTCAGGAAATCCTAATAATAGTTTAATTACTTGCTTGAATTACTTATTTAATTATGATGTATTTTGTTCACATAAGTTGGGAAATTTGTTAGATGTGATTGTGTAAGCCTTCCAAATGTTGTAATATTATGTGGGGGTTGTTGTGATATTTTGTTCAGCCCTTTGTTTTCCTTCGGTAGTGTAGTTGGTTGTGATTCAATTTAGACACCCAGTTACTATGAATGTGATGTGTTACCTCTTACAGTATTATGGTTGGGATTTAATATCTATTTTTGTGTATTTTGTTTACCCTTGGTTTATGGATTAGATCCTTGTGTTGTTAGTAGGGGAGTGGCTCTCAATAGGCATTGATGCACAAACTAGTGCCAGGGTAACTCATGTGAGAGTTAGATAATTCAATAGAATTTAAATAAAAGTATTAGGGGAAAGGGTAGCTTTAAACACATAACTTGTTAATTGTGCCTCGCTAATTGGCTTAGTAGTTTGTTTAGACTTGAGATGAGATGAGAAGGCCTAGAATGGAAATATCATTATCTTGTCCCTTTGAAAGAAATTTGATTTTGCATCAGTTTGCTTGTGGGATCGGGGGTCATGAGAGGCTACCACGATAACCCAAGATGGGCGTCGGGGCATAGGAAGATCTGCTAGGATAACCCATGCAACTTTGTGATGGAACTCCTCCTATGATAGCAGTTTGTATTGTTCAGTTGATGTACTTGATTCTTTTACTCTGCAAGCACTGTAACCTTCATGTTATGTATTATACTTGTATATTTTAGTCTTGTGATTTCCTATGTCCTGAGGTATTTGGTTATGCCTAGGAATCCCTTTACTATCTCCTAGCATGGGGGGTGGGCCTTTGGGTACCACTTGGTTTGGTGGAACATGCACCTCACACCATTGGGTTTTCACTTCATGTTCTTGATGGCGAGATCTTCCAGATTGGAGAGCTTATGTGTTCCTGTTTCTTTATACCATCTCTTGTGTTCTATTAGATCAGTTGGATGCTATTGTATATGTACTACTACTCATTTGTATTTGAGGAGAATCCTTGTATCATTATAATTGTAATATTGTTGTATGATCTACCTCATTTTGGAAATGAGCCTTGTAACTATTGTATTGAATGATTACAATCTATGAATGGTTTTAATATGTACTTTGTAATCTTATGAAATGAGTTAATGTTATTGGATCTATGTTCTTTATTTATTGAGTATGATTTATATGCTATGGATTAGTTTACTTTTGTATGTTATGGGTTTCAAATGTAAGCATTGCCGCGTACCCTAGAGAATGTATGTGTTAAGTGTTGTTCACTTTACTAATTGTTAATTGCACTTAAAAAAAAAAATTGTTACGCTTTCGTTGTAATTGTGTCATCCTCTAGGGTTACGTGGTGGGGCATTAGTGGATACTTATCCTAAGAAAAACACATCCCTTTGGCTCGAGGTATGAATAATATTGACTTTTTTGTTCACTTGATCTTTTCTTGAGATTGTGAGGGTGAAATATGCATATCAAAATAATAAAACAAAACACACATCCATGCAATGTATTACATAAAAGGAATCTAAATAGAAGAATTAAAAGCTTCAGTTATCCTCTTAATTCATTCCATGATTCTTTAGTCTTAAGGACCTCCAAAATTCATGCTCTCGGATCTTATTAATGCTGCACATGAACCTGCAAAGATGACAACTTAAGAAATGAGATGCTATTATGCAATCTACATGCCTATATTTTTGTATTTTTGATATTTGATGCTTGAATTATAAATGATCCTATGATGAGGTGTTGTTAAAATCAAAATAGTGCTAAGACTAATGATGCTATTCTAATGGAAATTGTACATGAAAGATGCTATAACTAAACTATTCAAATTGAGATTTCCATAATAACTCTAAATGAAACCTAAGATGCAAAAACTAACTAAAATGCTTCTCCAAATGCTCTCAAATTGCACTAAGAATTCCACATCATAAGTTTGTTATCTAAATCCTTATGAAAAGTTATAGAAATGTTCTCTATTTATAGATTTTTCAAGGCTCAAGATAATGTGGCAACGATGAATGGTCAATATTGTGATCCTATGGCATCAATGGTGGAGAACGAGGAGGTTGGAGAGAATCAGGGAGATGGTTCCCTTTAATAAAACTCTTTTCCAAGTGTTAAAGAGAATCATGAAGAAGGAGAAGCCATGTGTCCAAATTGGTTCCAAATTAGTTGCAAGTTTTGTTGATGATAATTCATATTTTTAAATTGAGAAAATTCAATTTTATGTAACACATGGTGAGGTGGTAGGTGAGTTGGAGGTGGTTAGAAGAAATATGGAGACATGTGCTAATTTGAATTTTAAAATTCAAATTTAAATAGAAGAGGGAAATTAATTAAAATAAAAAATTATTTTAATTTGTCCATTTACTTAATTTAGGAAGAAAGTGATTTTGGAAAAGAAGAATTAAGGTAATGAACCATATAAATAAATTTATCAATTTATTTATAATAGTAGAGGAATTAGAAATTATTAATTAAATAACAAGTATTTAATTAGTTTTTGCTCCAAACTATTTTTACATGTATACATTTTTCCCCTCTTTGAAGTGATGTGCGCAGTTGCATTGCTTCAAAGAATAAATTTGCCAGATAGTGATGATAAAAATTATGACATGCCCCAGACGCTGATTTTGCAGTGGTGATGAAAGGATGCCCCCTCGAGAGATAAATCAAGGATTTTTGAATATTTAATGATTTTTGAAAATTTTGAATTTTTTTTTTATGATCGTCAGATTTGATGAGGATAACCTGATTTATTTCCTGATAATGATTTAAAGTCCAACCACATTTGTTAATTAGTTGATAAAAAGGCCCCTTTTGAAAAATTAAATAAATGCCACCATAATTACCCCTTAATTAACCCTTAAAAGGTCAAAATGAGTGAAAGATAGCTCATTTGTAACTTTAGCATTTTGAATACTTGAGAGAGAGAAGAGCTAAGATGGATAGGATTCTGCACCACACTCACATATTCGAGCGAGTTCGTTGCCACCAGCGTCCAGCCATGTACGAACCTGCGGTACGTACCCCAAGAACCACTTTTTCAATTTTGAAATTGAATTTTTCCCACTTAAATTTCATTTAAAATTTTGGTATTTTCACACATTTAAGCCCATACGGGTAGTGTTTTAGAACATCCAGAACCTAATATAGTGCATAGATAGAATGTAATACCACATAGGGTTAGGTTTAGGTGTGAAAGTAAGCTAGCACATTTGGTCTCCGCTTCAGCACATTAGGTTGCTAGAATAGTGCATAGGGCATTTAGCACATCAATAGCATAATGCAGTGCATAGGGTAGTTCAAATAGCGCATAGGCGAAACGGCGCATCGAGACCCTATTCCGATGCATCGATGTTGTTTTCTAGTGCATCTAAGAAATGGCGCATAGAAGGCCTATTCTGGCGCATTTGGTAAACTTTCTAGTGCATCTGGTAGATTAGCGCATAAAAACCCTATTTTAGCGCATTGAGCCAAAATTGATGATTTTAAAGATTCCTCCTAGATTTTGATGATTGATGATCACGTCAGCCGATGATAGGATGATGTTGATTTATAGATTGATGATCATCCTCATGATAGGTGGGGAACAATGATAGGATAGATAAAATTGATTGATTGATTGATTGATTATCATCCTCATGATAGGTGAGGAATGATGATAGGATAGGTGCTCCTTGAGATCTAATCAATATCTCATGTGAGCTGATTTGATTAATTGATATGTTGATTGGTAGGATGATTTGATTGATGTCTTGACTTGTTGCTTTACTTTAATTCTAGGAGGGTGGCTTAGATAATTTATAGGTTCGAGAGTGCTTTCCATGGACATGGGACATGATCCCATAGCTTACCCTGGCAGACCTAGCCATTATTGACTAGTGCGAACTTACTTCATTGATTGACATGCCCCAGTACCAGATTAACTGAGGGCTATTGACAACACTTGTAGAGCAGTGGCATAGTGACTACAACACCTTTCATTTGGTGATTGGTGAGATGAAAGTGACACCCCCAGATGTGTATCAGATTCCGAGGATACCAGTTGTGGGTGATTTATTGGTGTATAATCACAAGGAGCAGGGTGGGACCAATGCCATTCAAAAAAAATTTCATGATGATCAGTTTATTGGATATGAGATATCCTGGCGGGAGTTGATTGCGACCCATTAGACCTTACCCTATGTGTTCACAGGATTCATTGGTGGATTTTTGTGCCCTGACCGTAGGTCGAAGGGATTTTCAATTGGCTAGGGGCAGATCTTAGATAGCATGATTGCTCATGGTATGAGATATGCGTGGGGTTTGTGCATGCTTGAACACCTTTGTCATGATTTGTATTTGTTTGTTTACCTTTGGGCCAGTAGTTTGTCGATAGGATGTAAATTATTGTAGCTCTGGGCCAGGGAGCATATAGCTATTACACGGCTAGTGGGAGGTAGGGCTCAACCAGCAAGATGACCGTCTATTTTTGGGTACACAGGGCCACTTGTATAGCATAAGCTACCAAGTTAGAGTACTGGAGGAGATTCCTTGATGACTTGGACACTGTTATATGGAGGCCATATCTTGATTGCGAGGTATGGCCAGAGGATGATATTGAGATACCATATTTCTTCTGTAGCAGATATCTTATTAGCACGACACCATACATTCTTAAGAGATTCATGTTTGGTAGAGTGTACAGATAGTATAGCAAGGTTTAAGGTATGCCACAGGGAGTGGCACACTATGCTTGTCGAAGACAAGAAATTCTAAAGTGGGGGCCAAACCTTGATTATGATACAGCATGTGCAAAGTACTACAACTTACAACTTATTTTATGGTAGTACCATAGAGAGATAGTAGATGCACAGATGATAACAGAGTATGTCGAGAATTTTTACACGCATCCATTTCCACGGATTTCGTGTTTGAATGAACCTGCACTAATTTTGGAGGTTGGGAGGAGGATAAGGGCAACCATATAGTGGGGAGGAGATGGAGGTGAGGAGGAGGAGTCAGATGAGGAGGGGGGAGATGATAGAGGGGATGATGGGGGAGACAAAGGTGGAGATGGAGGAGGCAGAGGGAGAGATATGCCGGATTTTGGGGTTATCCCCAAGGGGAGGAGGTTGACACTATACAAATAGTGGTTAGTGGTATTGAGGATTCCTTCCCAAAGGTAGTAGGTGTAGATAGCTCAGTTGTAGGACCAGGTACAAATTCTTCAAGGGAAAGTGTAGGCATTATAGGCATAGCTAGCTTAGGCATAGGCTCAAGTACAGGGACAAGCACCAACGTAGCTACAGATGTAGAGTCAGATGGTGCAGTTGTAGGTCCAGGTAGCCACCCTCACTACAGAGAGAGATACTACCCAGAGATAGGGAGAGTAGGTAGTGCTAGTGGCAGACAAGATCCAAATAGCTACCGAGGGTGCTGGGATAGGGGACCTAGTTTGAGAGCTGAGAGAGTCCACCAAGGAGGTAGAGTATTATAGAGGCAGGTACTATGAGGAAGTCCCAGCAGAGTAGAGAGTTAGCTATGCTTGCTCTAGATCCGGTCACTCCCAGTCTCATACCACTAGTAGGTGCATGACACAACCACTTTGAGGAGGCCCACTAGGCAGGGTTCCACTAGGAGTAGAGATATCAGGGGAAAGCAGTGATGGGGAGAGGCCTACGACCTCCAAGGGTAGCACCATAGGATCACATGGTCACACTTGATTTATTGTAGTTTTACTTAGAGACATGGATTTGCCACATTTTTGATGTATCATTTCTCAGTTCATTTGATATCATTGTACACTTGACATATTATTTTGAGGTTATATGATATGCAACGACTTTCTAGCAATCTATGTGTTGATTCTTTTATTATGGATGTTCATGATGGATGCATTTACTTTATATTCTATATGATTATGATATCCTATATGATTATGTATTAATGAGATGATGATGATATGCTTTTATGTGTTTATGAATGTTATTATGCAAATGAAATGTAATGCACTTTCTTGTATTTCTGGCATTTTCTATGCAAGTATGTGACTTAAATGCATAAATGCAAGTGAATTATGATGTTATTATGAATGATTTTCATGATGACTGCATATATGGATCAATTATGGATGAATGAAAGAATTCATTTATTATGATCTTGATGCATGATAGTGATTATGAATGATGGTACTATGGGAAATGCTTTATTCTTTTGGAATTTTTCATGATGCAAATGCTATGATGAATGAATGCATGAATCATTTGGAATAGTGGATATTGCAAATGTATGATACCTAATATGATAATGATTTGATTTATGGATGGATTTATGATGATTTCTTTTTATTGATATGATGTGGAAATATCAATGCAAATGAATGATTTTTTTGTTATATCAAGTGTACTCAATCTGGTAGTGAGAGATAACATCATGTTGAGAGGTACCAACCTTGGAAAAATCTATAATGAAAATGTATAACTATCATGAATGCAATTTTATCTATGCAATGTTGTCATCTTATTCATTGTGCTTATTATCATCATTGAGAATTTTATTATGTTGAAAATTGGAACAAACATGGATGGTATAATTAGACCATGATGACCTAAGTACAAATTCCAAACAACTTCCATTGAGATTTGATAATACAAGATAACACAACCATCTAGGTATAATTAGACTAGGATGACTTGAGCATCACTTCTGTAAACAGACGAGTTAATCATGTTCCCATGCAAATTCAGAATGTCATCAATGATACTTTGTAAAGCATGTCCCATGATAATTTTCATAGTAGTAATGATTGACTCACAAACAATAGACAAAGAAAAATATCATTCTCAATCATAACTCCTCTAGTTCATGACATCATCAAGGTACTTCGGAGAATTGATAACAATAATCGAGATGCAATAATTGAACATTTGTGTTAAAGTTATCCAACCATGATTTAGAAGATGATCCTTTAGTGATGATTGATTTGATTTGGTCTTGATTTTATTTGATTTGGATGGTTGAGTGGTTGATCGGTTAATGTTCGATGTTCAATTTTAATGATGTGATGGTTACAGTGATTGCTATTTTTGCCAAGGTATGTCTTTGTTGTTTGCTTGCCTAGTGGTTTAAGTTCAATAGTTGTTTCCCCCTAGTGAGATCATGGTTTTTCCCCCAGTGAGAAATAAACTAGATTAGTATGGCAATGACAACCAAGCCAAGGTGGGACATGACCACAATAACCGGATATGGATGAGAAATTTGTTATATGATAGGTGTGAATGTGCAATGGTATCAAGAAGTGGATGGTCAATGCACACACAAATAGAAAAAGAAGTTGACTTATCACAAATAGCGTTTGTTTACCAAGTTTTCACTAGCTTTTATTTCACTTTTTCAAATTTTATGATTTTTTTGTTGTTACCAAGACGCTTGTTTGCCAAGTTTACACCAAGGTAACGATTTTTTCAAGACTTTTTTTTATTTTTAGGATTTTTTAAGACTTTTTTTTCTTTTTAGGAATTTTTCAAGAGTTTTTCTACTTTTTAGGATTTTTTCATAACTTTTTTTGCTTTTTAGGATTTTTTCAAGACTTTTTTTGCTTTTTTGGATTTTTTCAAGACTTTTTCTACTTTTTAAGGATTTTTTCAGGACTTTTAGGCATGCACCAAATGCATTATGTATTGAACTTCTTTAGATGAAGGTTGTTCATTGGTTCTTAAAATAGATCCCCTTCTTATGTGCATAGCTGATATGCCCCATATCCAAATACTGAAACAATAACAAAAGGACCTAACCAAATGGGCTCGAATTTTCCTTTCTTTTCACGGTCCTGTTGATTTCAGGGATTTTCCTTCAGTACCAGACCACCTACCTAAAATTTCCTAGGTTTGACTTTGTGATTGTAGCTCCTTGAAATTCTCTAGCTATACTCCTTTAGGTGATCCATTGCAAGTTGACAACATTCATCCAACAATTCTAGCTCTTGCAGTCTAGACACATGGTAATGTTCATCTGAAATGAAACCTTTTAAATAAACATGGAGTGATGGTATCTCAACATCAATAGGAAAGATGGCTTCAGATCCATAAACAAGTTTATATGGTGTGGAACCTATGGGAGTGCGGATGCTTGTATGATAGACCCACAAAGCAGGGTTCAGTTGAACATTTCAATCATGTCCAATATCGTTGATGATTTTCTTTAAGATTTTCAGGATGGTTTTGTTTGAGGCCTCTACTTGGTCATTCCCTTGAGGGTAATAAGGTGTAGAAAACTAATGTTGGATACAAAACTTTTCACAGATTTCTTGCATGTCCTAATTCTTGAAAGTCCTACCATTATCAGTGATGATGGATTGAGGGATACCGTAACTACATATGAGGTAGTTCAGGATGAAGGATGAGATTTTCTTTCTTGTGATGGTGGATAGAGGCACGACTTTGACCCACTTCATAAAGTACTCTGTAGTTGTGATTATGAACTTATGTCCATTGGAGGAAGATGGGTGATTTTTTCCTACAAGATCCAATCCCCACTGAAAAAATTACCATGTTGATGTGAAGGGTTGCAACTATTGTGCTGGTGCATGGATAAGATTATCATGGATCTAGCATTTCTGACACTTCTTGACAAATTGAAAGGACCCTCTCTCCATAGTCGGCCGATAGAATCCCAAACGAAGGAATTTTTTAGCGAAGGTTAGAAAACTTGAATGAGTTTCGTAGATACCCTCATGGACTTCTTGCAAAGTCATTTTTGACTCATCACGTTCTAGACATTGTAAGAGAGTTCCATCAAGACATCATTAGTATAGTACATCCACTATAAGGGTTTGATAGGCAGCTTGGCAAATGAAATTATGTTTTTGGTTTCAAGAGAGATTGGGAGGTAATATATTATCTTTTAGGTAGGTATAGACCTTTCGGTAAATGGAGGTATTGGAATCAATTAGGTGGCATATGAGGTAGGATTCAGGATTGTCATAAGTGGGGGTAAATAGTTGCTCCATCATGAACTCATAATAGCTTCAGTTTTCTTGAATTTGGAGTAAAGAAGCAATGGTAGCCATAATGTCAGCAGCTTTGTTGTTAACCCTTGGGATTTGAGAAAATTTGATATCAAAATAATATTTCTTGAAGTCATCAATCATCCTCTTGTAGGGCATCAGTTTGTCATCCTTGGTTTGGTAATCATCATTGACCTAATTAATGACTAGTTGAGAGTCCCTGTCGACTTGTAGCTCTATTATTTTCCATTCTACTTCTATTTTGATGTCAATGATGAGGGCCTCGTATTCCTCCATGTTGTTGGTGCAAGGAAACATCAGGTGATATGACTTTGGAATGGTGTGTCCTAGAGGAGTGATGAATAGAATTCTTTCTCCTGATCCGTGTTGATTTTCTGAGCCATCAAAATACAATACCCAATATTGTGTTTTGATTGTTAGGATATCTGCATTTGGAAATTCAATGTGAAGAGGATGGTCATCATGAATCGGTGCTTCCGCTAGTTGATCAGCGATGCCTTGGCCTTTGATTACTTTCATGTCAACATATTGGATATCAAATTCATTGAGTATCATCACCCACTTGGCTAATCTCCCAATCAAGTTTTCTTTGCTAAGGAGATGTTTCAGCAGATCTATCTTGGCTATGAGTCAACATATAGCGTCACAATTGTTGCATAGCAAACACTACTACCAGACAAGCTTTCTCAATGGGTGTATAGTTGATTTCATAACCATTTAAATTTTTGATGATGTGATAGATTGCTCTCTCATTTTCTATTAAATCTTCTTGTGCCAACAAAGCTCCCAATGATCGATCAATCATGGCTATGTACAATAAGAGAGGCTTTCCTTCTACTAGAGTTGCTAGAATAGGCGGCCTCATTAGGTATTGTTTCAATTGGTTGAAAGCTTCCTCAAATTTCTCGTCCCATTGAAAGGAAACATTCTTGTGCATCAAATGGGTAAAAGGATGAATCTTATCAGCCAGTTGTGATATGAATCTTTTGATTGACTAAAATATTCCTTGAAGGGATCTTAATTGACTGATGTTTTTCAGAGGTGGCATCTCCATTATAGATTTCAATTTTGCAGGGTCTACTTCAATGCCATTTTCTGACACTATATATCCTAGTAGCTTTGCTGATGTTACCCCAAACACACATTTCTTTGGATTTAGGCGGACATTGAACTTCTCTAGTTGAGTGAAGATTTTGTCCAGTATCTCCAAATGTCCTTCTCTAGTGTAGGATCTGGCTAACAAGTCAGCCACATAATTTTCCATAAAGGTATCCATCACATCATGAAATATGGTTTTCATAGCTCTTTGGTATGTGGTCCCTGCATTCTTCAATCTGAAGGGCATGACGTTCCAATAGAAGGTTCCCCATGGGCAAGTTAAATTTGTCTTATCCTAGTCTTCAGGTGCAATGTTGATTTGATTATAACCGGAAAATCCATCCATTAGTGACAATATGTTGTGACCTACTGTTAAGTCTACAATGATATCAATTTTTGGCAAGGGGAAATCATCTTTCAGACAAGCCTTGTTAAGGTCTCTGAAATCTATACAGATTCTTATGTTTCCATCAGGCTTTGAAATAGGTACAAGGATGGATATCCACTCTACATAGTCAATGAGTCTGATGAATCCTACATCCAATAACTTCTTTAGTTTTTCCTTCACCAATAGGGCAATGTGAGGATGCATTTTTCTCAACTTTTGCTTGACTGGTTTAATTGTTGAAGGAAGGGATAAATGATGTATGATAAGGTCTAGATCTATCCCTAGCATGTCTACATCTGACCAAGAAAAGTTGACTTGTTGTTCTTCAAAGAACTTGATAAAGTTAGGATTTTCCAATTATGTCAGTGATTCTACTAAATGGAGAGTTTTCACTGTTTTCGCATTTTTGACATTGATGGACTGTGTTGGTTCAATCAGGACTTTGGGTCTTTCTTGGAAGTTCTTAGGAAGAGTGTCAAATTCCCCATCCTTTGGTGCCTCAAAGAGATTTTCTCCATCGAATATGCTCTTTATTTCTACTCTTTCTTGATCTGATATTGCTATTGAATGGTTTTCACCATCAGATCTTTCTTTTGTTTCATTTATTTTGTAGCTGGGAAATTTGGCACTCCCCTATCTAGAAGCTTCATTTTGATATTCAATGGTGGAATCCATTTCATGAGTAACAACACAAAGGAAATTGATGATGGCCTCATCGTTTCAAAAGGTGGGGACATCAATAGGGTCAACTTTGGTCCCAATCTATGAGTTTGGGATGTACTAATGGTAAGGGATCATCATATGGGTTTAGGTCAGAGGTCCTAAGGGTCCTAATAGAAAAAATTCATCAAATAATACCATGGTGAGGTCAAGTTCTATGATGTTACTCTCTTCTGAGTGATCAGTCTCACTAGGAGTTTGGTCATCTTCACTTGAGCCATTGATATCTTGCAATCCTAATTGAGATGGTCTTCACCCTGAGCTTTGTTCCTCCTCAATTATGGGAGTGTAATTTTGTATGAAATCAATTTCCTTATTATAATAGGTTTCTTTTGATAGTGAATCCCACTCATATTCATTGGAATTAGTTTCATAATGATCGCTGGCTTATAGCTATAGGATTCATTCAACAAATTTTTATTTTAGGTCCTCCTTAATTTCTTCATCCTTTTGATGTTTATATCCCAACCCTATTTTTTCCTTTGGATTTGTTATAATGGGTTGGATGGGTTCTATGATACCTTCTTTCCTTTTGACAATAGGTCCTTGTCCATCATATCCCATTTTTTGCAAGATTGAGAATCCTTTGCCATATTGTGTGGTTTGGACATTAGCCATTGCTGCTTGGGAATCAGTTTCATCCTTTTAGATGCAATTCCATATGTCTTTGTCATAACATTCCTCTGCCTAGGTGCTTTATTTTATGAATCGACTATCAAAAATTGTGATAGGTTGTGAAGATGATTATGATGAGGTTGATGGTTGACCATGGGATTTTGGTGAAATTAACTATGAGAGGCAAATGGATTGTTCAATAGAGTATTCACCTACACCTTTTTCTTTGACTTGGACTTTCTTCTCAAAAAATTTGGCCAAAGTGTTAAGCTGGGATTCAATATTGGTAGATGCAGAGGGGCTAGGTTCTTCCTTTTTCTCAAGTTGTTTGGATGAGGAACTTGGGTGAATTCCTTCATTGTAGGATGTGCTTGGAAATTTTGACAATGGATTGGCTTGACTTGGATCATTGGAGGTGTTACAGGTGGTATCAGGAGCTTCTCAGTTATGAGACACAAACACATCCTAGATAGCCTTAAGTCTATTACAATGTTGGGGACTATTGGAATCAACAAGAATGGTAATCTATTTCCCATTGCAAGGAAATTTTAGACACTAATGGTATGTTGAAGGCACAACCTACATTTCATGAATCCAAGGATGACCCAAGAGTATATTATATGTCAGATCTTTATCCAGAACCTAGTAAACCACATCTTTTTGAATCAGACCAACCTAAATTGGTAGCACTATCAATCCCTTTGAAGCTCTTTCCTCATCATCATATGCTTTGATGGTGATATTTCTCCTTGCATCTATTGCATTTTCAGAGAACCCTAGTGTACATACAATCTTTATTGTACATATATTAAGACCGGCTCCTCCATCTATTAGGACATGCTTGAAACAACTTTTATTGATTAGGACTTCAATATGGAGCATTGCATTATGAGGATGGGTGAGAGATACACCATCATCTTTCGAAAAGGATAAGTAATGAGGCACAACTAGATGTCCCACCATGGCTTGGAAAGTGTAGACTTCCAAATCATTTGGTACTGTTGTATCAACTAAGGCCTTTTCTAAGATCTCCTTGTGGGTGGGTGAGATTTTAAGGAGCTCCAATATTGATATTTGTGCAAGGGTCTGTTGGAGCTGATCAACAATATTATATTTATGAGATGGGGAATTAGGTGGTTTAGAAGTGCTTCCTTTCAAAACATATTTGGTTTGGGCCCTTGTGATCATGTTTACAGGTACACTATCTTGTTTTCCTTTGATCTTGATGACATTAATCTGATTATCTATTGCAACTAGGTCTTGTTGGGTATTATGGGATTGATTAGAGAGGATATTGGTTTCATTGATTAGATTGTTGTTTGCAATATGATCTAGTATGTTATTGATTTTAATGTCATTTGGGTGATCTTCAACGGTTGAGATATGATAGATGGTACCGTCATAAAAATATTTCACACCTTTTCCTTTTCCATTCATGTTAGAAGATTATCCTTTATCATAATTGGGAAAAGGGTTTTTGAATACCCCATGATTGGTATTTTCTTGGGATTCTTCAGTTTGTATGACCTTATTCTCAATAAAATCTTGTATCTTGTGTTTTAATTGCATGCAACTATTGGTTAGGTGACCTTTGCATCGTTGAAATTCACAAAAATGGGCTTTGTTCCACCATGATGGTTTAACTTTGAGTTCAAACCCTCGAGTGTCAGGTAGAGTGATGATATTTTCCCCAAGAATTTCTTTCAATATAGATTCATAGGATTGACCCAAAGGAGTAAATGTTTTGCGGTTGTTCAATGTTTTGTATGGTAGCCGTAGATGGAGGATTGTTATTATTTTGATTATTTTTCTGATTTATGTTCTGATTGGTGTTTTTCTAATTCATGTTCAGATTGGGAGTTTGGTTAGCCTTGGGTGTAACTGTTGATAGATTAAAAATCAGTTTAGCATTATGTGCTTCTCCTAAATTATCATTGCCATTGTTCTTGTATTTCTGCAAAAACTTTGGTTTGTCATTGTTGGAGGAATCATTTGAGTTTTTTTCGTTACAGATTTTCAAAATGCCCCTCTTGACCAAGGCTTCCTCAATTTTGATCCCATTTTCAATTAATTTTTCAAAAGTTGGACATTATAATTCAAGCCTATAAGTCATGTCATCATTAAAGTTGTCAATAAACTCCTCCATCTTTTCTTTTTTGGGTATGGGGTGGGGATACCTTATGAATAACCTTCTCCACCTTTGCAAGAACACTAGGAATGATTCCTTTTTCTTTTGTTTGACATTGCAAAGGTCCTTCATTGTGATTTCATGTTGGATGTTATATGAGTACCAGGTGATAAACATGTTAACTAATTCCACAAAAGATTTGATCCCTGAGGGTAGTTGTGAGAACCATTGCATACATTACCCTCCCAAATTGCACGGGAATAATCTCATTAAGTAAGTGTCTTCATGGGAAAATTATAGGCTCATATTTCTAAACTCCCTTACATGATCGATGGGATCTATTTTTTCGTTGTACTTGTCAAATTTGGGGAATTCACAATGTTTGGGGAATGGTATCATGTTGACACTTGGATCAAAAGGGTAAGGGAATATATCTTGTATTGAATGCCTCTTAGCTTCCCTAGTTTGCATGTTTTGTATTTTTTGTTGGAGGGGTTGTATTTGTTGTGTTAAGGTAGTCATATGGTCATTCATCTTTATTTCCTTTCTCGTTTCAATTGGTATTTCAGTTTCTATCTTCTTAGGAGTTTTTTGCAATTTAGTGATATCAATATCATCGGGTAGTTGGACTCCTTTGTTTGCTAACATCAAAAGGTATTTCTCACCTTTTTTCTCAAAAATCTTCTCCATGAATTTGTGAAAATTGGGGTCTTGTTGGGCTTGTTCTATGGTTTCCTCTGTTATTTTGTCTACGTCCTCTTGATGAATTCCAAAAAATGGATTCTCTTCTCTTTTCGCCATGGTTTCTTGGTTTTTGATTTCCTTTTTCTCAAGTTTTCTCTTTTGCAATCTCGTTAAGATAGGCATACAAGTGATGAAAATTTTCTAAACATTTGAGCAAAATTTTTGGAGTTCTAAGAGGATTGGTTAGAATCTAATTAAGCTAGCTTTATTTTGGGATGAAGAATGATGAATCCTGATGAAGGATGACAAATCCTAATTGTGAAATGTAGTTGCTAAATCAGAAATGGGTGTGATGAGGAGGCACTTTTGAATGTTTGATCAATGATTAGATGAGACATTTTCACTTGTAAATGTCGGTTTTAAAAAGATTGTGATCCCAATTTCTCTATTATATCAACTGATTTGGACGGTTGGAGTATTGTATTACCGGTTGTGGAATGTAAGAATGACAAATGGGTTGACTATGATTATGCCTTTGTGAAAGAGCTCTTCATTGATAATAAGCTTATGAGTATAAAGGCCCTAAGAAAAATCATCAGTATATCCTCTATCAAAGTCATGATATCAATGGATGAAATTTTGATAGTCAAGCAAGACCTTCCCACTTTTGTACAGGAAGTGTCTCTTTCTCAAAAGTTTCTTGTAGCTAAGTGGCCTCTTTGGTTTTCTGATTCTTTTAGTAAGGGGTTTTTTGACAAATGTTGTTGATTTCCAATCCCTTAACATAAAATGACGCTGGTTTTAGATTTAGGACAAGGAAAAGATGTTTGAGAAGGGATGTCTGAAATTGGATGTTAATTGGTAGATGGGAGGTCAAACTTAACTTTTTGTTTGTAGATTTATCGGATGCGCTAAAATAATGTCCCGATGTGCTAAAACTCGGATCCACTACAAAATGGTATAGATGTTCTATGGGAAGGACTGGATGCACTGAAATAGGCAATGGATGTGCTATAATAGCAAATGAATGCGCTACAAGATGGAACATATGCACTATAACAGAGAATGAATGAACTAAAACAACAATTGGATGTGTTATTTTATGATAGCTAGGCACCATAACAACATCAGGATGTGCCAAAAGATGCAAGCAATGCACTAGAATAGTTAAAGGATGCACTATTCTGGAAAATACTTTCTGGTTTTTGGCAATTTGACAAATTTTTCTAGTTTCAATAGTGAATTTTGGGACCGTTTGGTTTGGATTTTCTTTTGAATCAATAGTTGGCCATGTTTGTATGATGTTTTCTTGTATATTTAAAAACACATTGGTAAAGACACATCAAACAAGCACGGTTCCTAGGCTGTGTAAGAAAATATTCTTTTGGACTCCACATGGATTTTAATCCAACCACACTTATTCTTAGCGGGTGATTTAGAAGCTTAGCCACACAGGCTCCCCCTTACAGTGCACTCACTTCTCAAGCCAACCAAGATTCAAACTCCCATGAATCTCCCATAGAATTTTTTTCACCTCTACTAAAAACTGTGAGAATGTGGATGTCTTGGCAATGACCATTGTTGTACCAAAGAATAGATGATGGTAATTTTTGGCTTACTACAACAAAGGGGTTTTAGTAGGGGCATTCCATTCATGGGGGATCATCCATGTGGAAAGAGACCATTACTTCCCTTATTGTCAAAACAATCCTCATGATTCTCAAACTTTCCTTGAAATACCCACATTTATATCCTGGGTGGAAGTCACTCGGCTTTAGCATGTTCCTAGTTGGATCATTCCCTCCTTTTGAGGTGGGGAGGCAGGCCCTCTAAGGTTTAAAAATGTAAATAAAATGAATGGGTCTAGCTTTTTGATCACCTAGTTAAGGGGAGAGCATAATTTCCTACCATTCCAAACACAATAAACATGGTGTAAATTTATCCTTCCTAGTTATGCTAGATTCCTAACTTAACCAAAGGAAATAACAACTAGATTTAACCCTAAAACCACTTGTTAGTCGTTTTAGTCCATTATTCTTTCACAACATTCTTTTATTTGTTTCAGCAAGGTCTCTAGCTACGTGTAAGGTTCCTACAAAATAGAAAAGCACATATTAGTTTCGAGAATTTAGAAAATTTGTAACAAAAATCGAATGTGCCATTAAAGTAATTGAATGTGCTAAAACTCCAACTGAATGCACTAAAATATTGAATGCACTAAAAGAACCAATGTATGCGCTAAATGATAAACTGAATGCGCTAAACTAGAAAAGAACAAAATTAGATTTAAAACCCCCTGATCTATCGAAAGAGCAATGGGATGCATGAGAACAGAGATTCAATGTGTTGAAACAGGAGTCGAATATGCCAAAGGAACAACCAGATGCATTGAAACATGAATTCAATACGCTAATCAATTTTCCAGATATGCCGGAGAAAAAATTGGATGAGCCATTTCAGAAATTCTAACGGACCCTGCAAATAAAAACTCAACAGAAAAGTATATTAAAGAGGGGATAGACCCCATAGTGGGTGCCAATTTATATGTGGGTGAAATATGCATATCAAAATGATAAAACAAAACACACATCTATGCAATGTAATGCATAAAAGGAATCTAAATAGTAGAATTAAAAGCTACAGTTATCCTCTTAATTGATTCCATGGTTCTCTAGTTTTAAGGACCTCCAAAATTCATGCTCTCATATCTTATTAATAGTGAGCATGAACCTGCAAAGATGACAACTTAAGAAATGAGATGCTATTATGCAATCTACATGCCTATACTTTTGTATTTTTGATATTTGATGCTTGAATGCTAAATGGTCCTATGATGAGGTGTTGTTAAAATCAAAATAGTGCTAAGACTAATGATGCTATTGTAATGGAAATGCTACATGAAAGATTCTATAACTAAACTATTCAAATTGAAATTTCCATAATAACTCTAAATGAAACTTAAGATGCCAAAACTAACTACAATGCTTCTCCAAATGCTCTCAAATTGCACTAAGAATTTTGCAGCATAAGTTTGTGATCTAAATCCTTATGAAAAGCTATAGAAATGTGCTCTATTTATAGAATTTTGAAGGCTCAAGATTATGTGGCAATGATGGACGATCGAGATTGTGATCCAGTGGCATCAACAGTGGAGCACGAGTAGGTTGGAGAGAATCAGGGAGATGGTTCGCTTTAATAAAAAACTTTGCCAAGTGTTAAAGAGAATCAAAGAGAAGGAGAAGCCATGTGTCCAAATTGGTTCCAAATTTTTTACAAGTTTTGTTAATGATAATTCATATATTTCAATTTAGAAAGTTCAATTTTATGTAACACATGATGAGGTGGAAGGTGAGTTGGATGTGGTTAGAAGAAATATGGAGACATGCTAATTTGAATTTAAAAATTCAAATTTAAATAAAAGAGGGAAATTAATTAAAATAAAAAACTATTTTAATTTGTCCATTTAATTAAATTAGGAAGAAAGTGATTTTGGAAAAGAAGAATTAGGGTAATGAACCATATAAATAAATTTATCGATTTATTTATAATAGTAGAGGAATTATAAATTATTAATTAAATAATAAGTATTTAATTAATTTGTTCTCCAGACCATTTTTATGTGTATACAAAGATTTATCTTATTGCACTCATTCCAATGACCTCTCGATGATGTCTAACAAAACAATTTAGAGAGAAAGTAATGTGGCATTGATCACTATGTTTCATTTGTTGTGCTTGTGGGATGTTCTTGCAATATAACCTTGGCAAATACTTGCTTTGTTTGGTATGTACAGAAGGTGCTTTGGACATCTTGTTGGCTATTACATTGTTATATTATGCCTTTCTTTGTTTCGGTATAAGATGTTTGAAACTTATGAAGTGCATCCTAGTGAGGTTTGTGTATGTCACATGTGGACAGGGATACTCCTATCTGTTTGTAAATTCAAAGTCCATCTCACTAGATACAATGCCATCCTAGTTGTCTTTACCTTGATGCATCGTATCTATGTGTTTTATCAAACATAAGGAAATTTTTGTTGTTTGTATCCCAATCCCTAGATAAGAAAATCATCATCACTCATCATCATATCTAATAAAGTCTCGACGACTCATGGAATTGTTGGAATTTTGTATCTTCTCAGACTGAAGGGTTCATCCATCCATCTTATTCTTAGTATTCTTCTATCTTTACTAACATTTATATCCAAAATATGTGTGATATCTCAAAATACACATGAGGCTACCCATGGCTAATGACTACCTATACATCATAAAAATTGTCTACATCAAATATCTGATCTTTCTAAAGAATTATATTTCATCCTTTGATAAACATAACTACTCATCTCACATTTTTATTGCAATCTCAATCGCAAAATTGATATTTTCACCCGATCTCTCAAGGGGCCAGTGTAGCAGTGTAATTCCTTCTACTGGGGCAACAGTGGGGCATCCAAAAAATAGAATTCCTTTGAATTTTGAACTCGACAATGTTATTCTTTGAACCAATGTAGCAGGTACCTTGATTCAAAGGTGGAAAATGTAGACACTTAAAAAGTCCCAATTGATACTATACATCTAATTCTGATTAACTAAAACCATTTCCTCCTAAATCACTTCAAACTAACCAATTAATTAAATAATCAACATTATTTAGTTAAATTAATCAAATTCTGATATTAATCAAATAATAAACTTTAATAAAATCAATTCACATTTTTTTGACTAATTTTCATCCCATTTAATTAAATCCCCCTAAGTCCTCTCATTTGATTAAATAAATAAAACTATTTAGTCAAATGTCATAAATCCCCTAACCCACTTGAGTTGATTAAATATGAATTAATTAACTGTAAATCACTCTCTAATCATCATTACCCATTTCTCTAGCTTTTAACTCCCTTAAAGTTAAATCAAATCATGGTCAACTAACCAAGTTGCACATGAAATTCATTTATTTTAATTATCTAATTACCTTATTTATCCTCACAATGGCATATTCTTAGGAATATTCCTCTCAACAACGTCTTCATTTAATTTCCCTCCAAAAGGCTCTTACACACCCATAAATACCTCTTACAAATTCATAAATACCTCTTACATAGGCATTTAATCCCTCTTACGTGCCATCTTGTCTCTTACAAGGGAATTCATTTCTCTTAAATTCTCAACAACATTCCCTTACATCTCCAACCACATTCATTTACTTCTTCTTACATCCTCATTTAATCCTCTTACATCTTCTTTACTCACACATTCCCCAAAATGTGCTCCACCTCCAACCATTAGCCTTGTGACAAGTGTTACATTCCTATTGTCTCTCCTATTAATCCCACATTCACCAATTCCACTCTCTCTTCAACTCTTGAATCCTATAAGTAGAGGATTTCTCTACATAATATGGATCCACAACTTGAGACAATATCACTATAGTCATTTTTATTCAT
Source organism: Sequoiadendron giganteum (assembly GCA_007115665.2). Taxonomy (NCBI): domain Eukaryota; kingdom Viridiplantae; phylum Streptophyta; class Pinopsida; order Cupressales; family Cupressaceae; genus Sequoiadendron; species Sequoiadendron giganteum. The sequence goes on along the minus strand of CM021105.1, from coordinate 597,875,100 downwards.
AGCATTCACCATTTTCATCATATTTGGAGCTTGTTTCATCATCTTAGGTACTTGGAATCAACTACACCATTGGATCTTATCAAATGGATTGGGAAAGGGATTCTTTCCACATCAAAGGAGCACCAATCCCCCTACAGGATGAAGGTTTAGTCATTTTAAGTTGATTACATGTTATCATTGGTTTGTTTATGCTTTCATTTTCATGTTTTCATCTTCATTTAGCTAAGAATATCATAGGGAAATCTAGATTTGGGTTTCTAACATGATTAACTATTGTTTGTTTGTATTGTGTTAGCAAATTATAGGTTTGGTGTTCACACAAATGAATGCAAGATCTAAATATAGGATGAAAAGGACTCCAAAATTAGAAAACTATAATGCTCAAAAGGTCAGGTTCACCATAATGAAACACAAGAAAATAGGTTCATCAAAATGAATTAACAAGATGACGAACCTAATTTCACTAGTATTTCATTCAATTATGAGGGTTATAATGCATAAATAAATATCAAAAATAAAATCTGACTGATATACCAATCAAAAGGTAGCTTTTAAGAGGGTCAAATGTTGTGTACTTATTGCAAAAGTGAATTTTTTTAGGCCTCGCCGAGGACTCATTCACCCTGTGGTGAATGGGTCCTAGCAAGGCCTTTGGAAAAATAGTTTCTAGGTTTTGTTCCTCTCAGTCTACACTCCCAAATCCTTATCAAAGACTACCGGAAAACCAAAATAAATCCTATAGCTCAATTATCATGATTTTACAACTTTCTTAGCAACTTTGACAACTTTTCTATTTTTCTATCTAAATGATCTTCGACCTAAAACCTACAGTCACACATCAAAGGAGATAAAAATATAGTTTTGTTAGGGAATATGAGTTTCCCTTGGTCAAACCCCATTTGGGTAATTAAACCTTATGTTGAAACAATGCATAAAGGAATGATGAATAAAAAAATAATGTGTAATAACTCACCAAATGTCAATTGAAACCTTGAGTACAAATCTATAAATCAGCATGAAGTGGCCTCAAATGAATGTAGATCTTGATCATGAAACTTGATATGAAACAATGCTTGAATTTGATCTTCAATGCTACATCAACACATTAGCTCAACAACATGCATGATGCATTATTTATTTTATTGCATGATGAATGAATATTTGATTGCTGCAATATTCTTCAATAAATTTTCCCTTTAATGCCTTAGAAATTTCTCTTGATCACACTTGATCATAAATTTTCTATAATTCTTGAAGACTTGAAAATTACTAGGTAAAATAGCCTTGTATTTATACATAACTTATCAGTAAATTGCGAAATTAAAATATCACAAGCCAAGATCAAATCTAGGATTTGAAATCATTAAAATACCATGAAAAACATATCCCAAGGGGGGGTCCTAGGTCTAAGTAAGGACCCATTCACCATGTGGTGAATGGGTCCTAGCTCACTTAGTTAGGAAACACTTCAGACAATGTGAAAGGTCATGTGAAAATAGGGTCCTAGGACCTAGTGAGGACCATTTCGACAAGTGGTGAATGGGTCCTAGGTCACTAACCTAGGACACACACCTTGTAAAATTAAGTTTTGTGTAATATCATTTATGAATGTTGGGATTTATCCCTCAAAATATGCAATTAATTGGGCTTGAATTTGAATTAAAGGGGCTAATGAAGGAGAATTAACCTCAATTAATTAATAAGACCCTAAATTAGTGTGAAAGTGTAAAGATACACTTTAGAATGCCCTAATTAAGGCACCATTAAGTCCATTTTATTATGAAGGGTCCTAAACTTAATGTGAATGTGTAAAACACATTATAACACTAAATCAAGGAAATATTTTCTTAAGAACATTTTAATGTTGTTGTTCTAATGGTAGTCTCTCTAATGTTAATGTGATGAGAAAATTAAGTAATATTGGATCTAGAAGGAATCTACATTGAGAATTGAATGTTGGTTTAGAGATTTTGTGTTTAGATCCTAGTCTTGGCCGACCTAACATATGACATACATTAAGTAGATTAAATATACTTTACAAACATTTTCTATAGATCTATGCCAACTTGATATGATGCACTACATGGATAAAAATGTTTTAAATCTTATATGGTGCCGACAAGAGTATTTTTTATTGAATTGTTTTCATCTAATTAGGTCGACCCAGTTGATGAATGACAAATAATTGCATATATATGAGACTCTTTGAAGAAGGAGGAAATAAGAGAAGAGGATGGAAGGAAAAAGAAGAAGTGTGTGAAAGAAGAGAGGTGTGATCAAGTGTGAAGAGGATTAAGGAATATTTGAATATGCAAGCCTAAATGATTTATTAGTTGAGGATTAAAAAAAAATTGTTGAGTGACTACTGTGTGAAGTGATACTTCTTATTCAAAGATTTATTGGAATTGAACCTTGCACACAAAAGGTGTATTCCTTTAGTTAATACTTTTGGTAGTGAGCCATAAATTTTGTATCTTGGTGGTTAGCCATCTTTTGTATTCATACTGTGAGCCTTTCAAGGATAGTGAGTCTTGGTAGTGAGCCATGCAATATACTATATTTGGATATAATATATTGTGAGCTAATCCTCACTATTGCTTTTCCCATTTTGGGATTTCCACGTAAAAATCCTGGTGTTCATGTGTGATGATGCATTGTCTTGATTATATGTTCTTTCTTGTTGATTTTGTTATATTTGTGATAATTTTTAAATGTATCATATGTGAATGGTTTTGTGGAATACTGATTCACCCCACTCTCAATATTTTAGATATTCAACAATTGGTATTAGAGCTTGGCTCCTCTAAAGAAGCCTAACAGCTTGAGGAAGATCCCAAAATTTTGAATATAAGAAATTTTTTTTTTCGAAAGTGACATCTTCTGGATATTTAGAAGAAAATTAAGATATGAAGAATAAGTTGAGGGAAGCAAATTATTGTATCAAGAATTTGAGGAGAAGATATGAAGAAACTAGTGATCAACTAAAAGAAGCACATGATGATATCAATAGATTGCTACAACATTTGGAAGAAAAGAAAAGAGTTGAAGATTGTCAGAAAGTTGAAATTCAAAGGAAGGTGGATGAATGAGTAAATTTTAAGAAAGAAATGGAAATTTTGACATCATATTTGGAAAAATAAAAAAGACATGAGCATAAATTCAGGACAAGCACTACAATGCTTGATGAGCTGATTATTACTCAGAGGCCTGCAATGAATAAAAGTGGTTTAGGGTTTGAAGAAGGACATAGTTCAAATATGAAGCAACCTCCTAGCAAGAAGACTCAATGCAAAGATGGAAAATTCAAGAATAATAGGATTAATACTGGAAGGACTCCCATCTTACAACCTAATGCTCAAAGGTACTTATCTTTTAATGAATTTTGCTATTTCTGCAATAAATTTGGACATAGGGAAAAATATTGTAAAATAAGGATGAATGATACTTTATTATTCTCTGGTAAATATTTTAAGTACAAGAAGATTGAGCATAAGGCTATGGAATGTAGAAATCATAAGTTGAACAAGGAATCATTTAATGGCTACTGTTATGATTGCAACTTATTTGGACACAAGGCTAATCAGTATGAATATAGATGGAATAAAAGAAAATATGAAAAGACGAATGTCATTTCCTGTGATTACAACAATCTAGAACATTTTACCAAAGACTACAAAATTAGAAGAATAAAAAAGAGCTCTCTGAAAAAGAGACATGATCCAATCATACATCCAGAAGAAGTAAGAAAAGAAATGAAAAGAATTTGGAGAAAGGAGGGAGAATTCAAGTAAGTTGAATCAGAATCATCAATTTTATCTATGCCATCCTCTGGTGTAGATACACCCACCAAATTTTGAGTCAGGAAATGCCTAAGGGGGGCAATTATAAAAAAATTAATAAACCCCTCATTGATACTTATTGTCACATCATGACAAAGGTATATTTAATGTGGTAATGAATTCAAAAGATTTCATGCAAAGAGAATTTTCAGACACATGTGTGGAGAATGAAGTTCGTAGAATTTGGAAGGATGGAAGTGCAAACAAGTTTTAAGGTGATCTAATTACAATCCAAAGCATTTATTGCAAAATAATTTGGAATGAAACAAATAAATTCAGAAGTATTAAGGAAATTGCATTCAAGAGACATTTGTGAAAAGGGAGAAGCATGCATGGGGATAACTTTAAGAAACCCCCCCCTCAGTGAAGGTGTAAAATCTTCATGAATCTTTCCTTTTATTTGAAAAATTTAGTAATTTTCCTTGGCGAATCTTATGCACATTATTAAAAAAATTGTTAAATTCTAGAAAATCTTAATGAATAATTTAAAAAAAAAAAAATCACATTGGCAAATCCTATTGAATAATCACTAAAACAATTAATTATAATGGCAAATCTTTCCTTTAAAAATTTAAATAGTTGGTTGGTGCAGTTCCCCCACTTTTTTTTTTTAAATTAATGTTGAAGTAGGGGCCCGTGGGTGGCAGCCACCGGTGGGGTGAAGGGGGTAGAGTCCCCTTGTGGGTGTCGAGGGGGCAACACCCCTCGCAGGGTCTAGGGACAGCGAAACATGGATGAGGTGTTTTTAAAACATCTCACTTGAAAAGTAAGACTAAATGAAAATTGAAAATTTTAGCATTGATTAGCTTTTAAATCGGATGGTTGTAAGTTCATTCCATGAGCGAATATCGACGTGAGTGAAAATTCATCGGTGGGACACTTAGGGTGTCTCGCCGATACATCAATGATGACGTATGTCATGAACTATTGGCAACAGTGAACGGTGGAGATCAAACAGAGCTTTGATCGGATGTCTTTCTAAGATCTTGGCACAAATATTGTAGATTCCCTTCATGATTCTCCAGAATTACACAAGTGGTGTACCTGTGCCTTGGTGGGTCCTAGGTGGAGTATGGAAGCCCTATCGACATGAGTGAACATCATCGGTGGGACACTTAGGGATGTCTCGTCGATGCAATGATGATGACGTATGTCATGAACTATTGGAAATAATGAATGGTGGAGATCAAATTTTAGGCCTCAACAACCTTTTTAAAAGGCACATGCATATAAAGTCATGGAATTGACTTGCAACCATTCAATTAAAAAGATAATCGATGGAAATAAATAAAAAACCTATTCAATGCTAAAATATCCCTAAAATGAAAAGGTAAATTATTATTAATGGAGATATTTCCCAAAAAATAATTTTAGGAATATAAAATTAATGGCGAATATAATTAATATTTGTAATTACAGTATAAACTACTGGTGAATCAGTCCAAATGGCGCATCGTTTAAAAAATAATGCATTGGCAAATTAATCGAGACAAATTTAATTTTTTGTAAAAACCTGGCAATTCAACATCCTTTTTAACTTGTATTATTCACCATTTTTGGAGGTCCCAATTTCAAATATTCACCAATTTGCGAAGATTCACCACTAAAGTTTTCCATGAGCATGTAGAGGAAGCTTGAAGAAATTAGAGCAATTTGATACAAAAAAATTTAGGGTTTGGTGAAGGAAGAGGAAATTGAAGTGGATTCAAAGTGTACTCCAAAAGCTAGACATCTAATCCTATTCTTTGTTGACAATTACAGAGGCATTATATGTAATCAATCTTTCTCTTTTATGCAATGGATAATTCAAATATTATGAATATTTCGGATAAATCACAAGTCAAATTGAGGAAATATTTGAAAAATATTTTGAAAGAATCCTTTAGTGCATTCTCTAGCATTCATCCTAGAGTATTTCCCACTAAAGATATCTATACATACATTTATGGTAAAGTTGAGGAAATTTCATTGGTTTGTTTAAGCATTTTTTGGAAGGATGAGTTGGAAGAAAATCATGATGCATACAAAATTTTGGTTGAAAATAAGTTCAATGTATGGTGAACATTCCTACTATTCAAATTTGACAAGAAATACATTCGAATAATTTTGAGCAGGATTCATGATGAATCTATGTTGATTAATGAAGCACACTTGGTAACTAGAGAAGCAATAAGAGATATAACTGGTTTTTGTTCCTCTGAACCAGCTCCCAAATGAAAGACTATGAATGTAAAAGAGATATAATTGAGATTATTGGTGCGACCCTCAAAAGGAAAAGAACTTGTTTTAATAATAATTGAAGAACAAATCATTCGGTATACTACAATGATTATAGCACACAATTTTTTCCTACCTAGAAATGACCACATAGTTTCTATTGTTTTTGTTTACACCACTATTGATATGGTTAGGAATAGTATGGATTATGACCTTTGTGAGTTACTTCAAATGCATCTATTAAAGAGCTTGAAGGAAATCAAGAAGAGCAAGAAAAATACATTTTGGTACAGAACTTTGATTGTCTACTTACTCTTTTACTTCATGAAAGAGTTACTAGTAATTGGAAGGATATAATGGACAAATGTAGAACTTATTGCTTAGTAGATCAGGAACATCATGATAAATCTTGGTGGTTTGGATTCTCAAGAGACTACTCTTGCTGAATTATTTGGAACATTTCAGTTGAAGATGAACAAAAGAACAAGAATTCCAAAATGTGTGAGTGAGAAGTACTTCAAAAATATCAATTTCCTAGTTTCTACAATTTTTTGTTATATGGAAGCAATTGAATCTAGACAGGTGTGGATTTTTAAACTAAATTATGAAGTGACAGAGGTTGAGATCGATCATTATGCAAAAATAATTTTAGAGAGCCCCAAGAATCCCAATGAAGAAGATATTTCTATGACTGAAGCCTCTAGAAGTGCAACTAGAACAACAAAGAAGAGAAAAGGTGTTGTTATCAAACAAGAAGTCATAGAAGAGAGTGAATCAAAGAGAGATCAAGATGAGCATGAAAGCACAAATATTCAAGGAGCATTAAAAGAACCACATAAGGTAATCCCTAGTGCTAACTTCAATTCATCTGTATCAATTTTGGAAAATCTTAGAAGCATGATTAACTCCTTAAAAGCATATGTCTCTAGACTAAAAGTTCAAAGAAGAAATAGGTCTACAAAAGGAAATTTAGAAAATATCAAGAATAAATGTGTAGATGCACATCTCAAAGTGGTGAAGGAATTGAAGGATGCATAGGTTTGTGAAAAAGAAGCTCGGGAATTAATTTCTTACTGTTTGAATTGGTCCAATAGTACACTAAATATAAGAGATGAAATAAGAGTGAAACTCAAATGAGTACTCAAGAAGATGTACAACTTGGAAAAGGATATAGACGATTAGAGATGGTCCTACATTATGCAACTTTAGGAAAAACTATTTTCCCTACAGGATCAAAGAACAAAAGTAATCAATAAGTTTGTGGCACTTAGAGATATGGTAAAACTTAGACACATTCTTGTATCCAGTGCCCTTAATAGTATTGGTAATATATCAGAAATTAATCTTAGTCCCAGTACTTTGAAAGATGGTATAAATTCTTTGACTAAGCTTGAAATACTATACAAGACTCTTGTAAGTGCAAAAGATGCATTGGAAGAAGGAAAAGCTTCATGGAAGGATACCCTGAAGAACCTCAAAGGTTCCTCTTCTTCAAGTTAATACATTTATTTTTGTACACATCATTTTTGGTCAAATTTTGATGCATACACATATACCAGACCCCTACACGACCTTTGCCATTGATGTCAATGGGGGAGAGATAGAGAAATAGATAGAGGAATTTTTTTTTTTTTAGAATGATAATTTTGAAGAAGCATTAATCTTGAAAGGGGGAGTATTCAGTTGCTTTATATCAGAGAAAAAAAAATTATATGCATGTTGCCATCAATGCCAAAGGAGGAGATTGTTTTTAATATGGATTCTTGCAACATGAGTATGAAGTGTATACAAATTTATCTAGTTGTTCCTTTGTTTTCATTGATGTCAACATGTGATAGCTATACATGAAGCTTATTTGGTATACCGAAAGCTAATCTCTACCGGAAGTATTATTTGCTGATGAACCAGTGCATTGTTTTTTGAGTCTAGAATTCACTACAAGAAAAGATATGACTCTGATCTCTTAACCTTATTATTATGACTCATTTAGATAGCTATATCTAGGATCTTGAGAAGTTTTTTGTTGAGAGAAGAAAGTTATCATTGACAGAGTTTAACTCTATACCCTACAATTGTTTCACTACTCAACATATCAATGTGGGAGACTCTACATTTACTTAAGAATAAAATTCTAATGTTGCGGTTCTAATAGTAGTCTCTTTGATGTTAATGTGATGATAAACTTAAGTAATATAAAATATATAAGGTGTTTAATTTGAGAAGTGAATATTGGTTTAGAGTTTTTGTGTTTAGGTCCTAGTCTTGGCCAGCCTAACATATGACACGCATTAAGAAGATTAAATATACTTTACAAATGTTTTTTATAGATCTATGTCAACTTGATATGATACACTATATGGATAAAGAAAAATTAAATCTTATATGATGCCAACAAGAGTATTTTTTATTGGATTGTTTTTATCTAATTAGGCTAACCTAATTGATGAATGAGAAAACTTGCATATATATAACTCTTTGAAGAAGAAAGAAGTAAGAGAAGAGGATGGAAGGAAAAAGAAGAAGTGTGTGAAAGAAGAGAGGTGTGATCAAATGTGAAGAGGATTAAGGAATATTTGAATATGAGAGCCTAAATTATTTATCAGTTGAGAATCAGAACAAAATTATTGAGTGAATTCTTTGTGAAGTAGTACTTCTTATTCAGAGCTTCATTAGAACTATACCCTGCACACATAAGGTGTATTCCATCAGTTCATACTTTTGGAAATGAGCCATAACTTTTGTATCTTGGTGGTTCACCATCTTTTGTATTCAAGTTGTGAGCCTTTCAAGGATAGTGAGTTGAAGCAAAGAGCCATGTAATATACTATATTTGGATATAATATATTGTGAGCTAATCCTCACCATGGTTTTTTGCATTTTGGTTTTTCCACATAAAAATCTTGGTGTTCATGTGTGATGACTCATTATCTTGATTCTATGTTCTCTCTTGTTGATTCTATCAGATTTGTGATAATGTTTAAATGAATCATATGTGAATGGTTTAATGGAATACGGATCCACCCCCCCTCTCAATATTTTGGATATTCAACCCACCTTACCAGAAAGTAAGGAGGTATGATAGAAGGGCAACCACCAACAGCCAAAAAGGATCAGACATCAAAAACTAGTATTAACCCTTACACCTGAACAATTTGTGAAGTATGCACAATGGTGAAAGCCTAAAGGTAGATACCCTAAAGGGTTCTAGGTCATGTGTCAAAAAGATTTTATATTTGATCATTGATTGGATGTAGTCAGTCACAATTTTCTTGAGTTATAAATTAAGGCTTTGAAGTCATTGTGGTGATTGACCCCTTCACCTAGTGTTTACAAGATTAGAAAATAATGAATTTAATTTTTCCTAAGTCCAAAGCCCTAATATTTTACCCTTGCTATCCTGCAAGACCCTTGGTGGAACTGACTCTTTAGTTTTTTGGGCTGCGATGTGTTGACATGTGTCCATTATGGGACCATGCATAAGAAATGTAACCAAGAGATATCTATAGTTGAGGATTCATAGTGAAAAAGTGATCGGATTACTCCCACATGCCTACACCACTCAAAGGTGATGTCATCAATTTCCTATGGGATTGCAGGATGATGACACATGATCATGAAAGCATTGAAGTGATGGTTAGTGGAGTATGACATAAGTGGATAGATGGAATCCTACCACTATTTTGTTGGAGGGTTGGTGAGTCCATGCATTGGCATTACAAGAATGTGGTATGATGACACGTGTATATGTTAACATTGGTCAAAGGGAATCCAAAGAGGAATATTCACCTGGTGACCTAGGTAAAGATCTATGATGCTGTTTTAAATAAATTTAATCCAATGATTGTATTTTAAATTTGTGATAGGTAATATGAAGTGATGGAGATCTATGGTATAGGTTTAAAAGAGATTTGATCTGACAATCATGTTTTAATATTGATGTAGTTAAAGGAGGATCATTGGATTGTGGCGTGAAGGCTAGAGATCAATGACCCTAATTCAAAGATTTATTTCTCCAATGTCTAGGTGATGTGGTTCACAAAAAAGTGGTGAATGCAACCATAACCAACACAAAAGTAAAATTTAATTGGCTCAACCACTCCATCTACTTAATCTGATTGGTGAAAAATGTATAGATGACGACACATTGAAGAAGTTAATTAGAATTTCAGCCATGAATTAATCATGCAAGGAATATCATTTATTGCATATCTAATCTAGGATTTGCAGGTTGCTAAGAGTAGAAAATATCTTGTATCAAGAAGAGGATCGAGCATATAGGAATATGAAATTAAATGTAGATCAAAATCTAAGATTGATAGATGCCAAAAATAGAAATTGCATTGAATGATGTTTGTGGTTGTTTGGCTTGAGGAGAGTTGGATTTTTGAAGAATCTAAGTAAGAAAAGTTGAACGAATAAGGGATGAATGGATAAGGTAGAGAAGAGTGAGTTGTGAGAGGGTATTGCAGAACAGAGGTGAAGAAAAGAGGTGCATTCTTAGGTTAAAGAAGAACCAGTATTTTCTACATATGAACTCGTAATGTTGTAAGAATTTGTTGCCTCAAAACATTATCTTTGGTGTGCAGTGTACCGAGAGGTTGGTGCCTCAAAACATTTTCTTAGGTGTCAATTTACCTATAAGCGGGTGCTTACATAACATATGTAATATCTTGATTGTGAGGTTGGATTTGAGTAGTAGACTCAAGCAACTTTTCTCACTATGGTTTTTCGCTTCTAGGGTTTTTCATGTATATTTGGCATCCTCTTATATGTGTGTTATTTTTCTTGATCTTTAATCTTGTCTATTGTTTTAATTTGTTAAAAAAATTGTATACACTTATTCGCCCCCCTCTCAATGTATTGGTGATCTTTCAATAGGTATTTTTTTTGTTTTCTTATTATTCTTAGTGTTATATGTGTGATCAATTGTGTGGTGACTTTCTTGTTGCAATACATCTTTGTGTAGATGATTACTTTGAACTTGACTTTTTTTTGTGAAGTATAAGATATAGCCATGATATTTTAGAGGTCCTATATTGAGAGGAGGTTGAGAGGGAGGTCCAATAATCACTTGTGGGTTTACTATTTCTACCAAGTTAGCTACTTGTTGACGATCTTTTATCAATGGGGGATCTAATATCAATTTTGAATATTCATCTATGGAAGCAACCTTACTATCACTAATTACATCCTTTTATGCCAAGATATCCTCCCAAGTAGGAGAGGTATTGGGAGAGAGATAAAAATGATTTTTCATGATTAGGTAAAGTATGAATGAGTGCATCCTCTTGCACCAAGATATACTCACAAGTAGGGGAGATATTAGGAGTGGAAAAACATGTGTGCCAATGATTGCATCATCTTGTGTCAAGATATACTCACATGTAGGACAAATATTAGGAGAGGGAAAAACATGAGTATCACTTATTGCATCCTCTTGCACCAAGGTATTCTCACAAGTAGGAGAGATATTGAGAGAGGGAAAAAATGAGTATCATAATTACTTGAAGAATGAAGACTAGGTAAAATTTTAATAAATATAATAGTGATTATAATCTTTTGCACCACAATGTTCTTATTGGTAAGAAAAATCTTGGTTGGTTGAAGGCTAGCGTATATCACTTTTTACAACATGGAATGGGGTTCAAGGTAATGTCCTGGATTATTTTTTAGACAAGCCATATTTTGTTATATATCAAAAGAATATTTTTAAAATAAAAATATTTTTTATTTTCCTTTTATTAGGGTCAATGCAATAAATTAAGTGAATTAGGTCCAAATTGTTAATGCATAGAAAAATCTATAAGTTTCAAGAAAAACTAGAAAAAAAAAGAATTAGATCTCAACAAAGATCACAAATAGGTTTTCACATTAAAAAAATAATGTCAAAATGAGTAGTCAAGGGTGTTGGGCACCCTAGACTATAAATCAAGGTTTTTAAAATTTTAGAACATGTACATGTGTGTAACAGTCTGAAGGTCTATTTTTGTGAAAACCCATGTTTGAAAACTATAAGAGTTCAAAAAATTAATATGCCTTAAGTAAATGACACATGCAAGCATGAATGAGGGATTTGAAGCTTTCAAAGGAGGTAATGGATAAAATTAGCTACACAAATGAGTGCCCCTAGGAGGTATGAGTTTCTAATCAAACTGATATGTTATTGAAAATGCAAAAAGAATGTGTTTAAATTTATGATTTGGTAATGAATAAAATTCTTTAAATTCTCTATTTAACAAAAATAGTGTATAAAATTTACAAATTGAAATGAAAAACTAAGATCTAAGCCATAAAAAATGAAAAATAGATCTAAAATAATGTAACTAAACTCAAATATTTTTCATTTTTTTTCTACATTGATTTCAACAAGGTTTCTAATGCTTAATGAATACAAAATTCAAATGCCTTTTTAAGAAAAAATGAAACATATGCAGTTCAATAACAAGATATTCAATTAATATAGGTTTTAAATTAATTTTCATGATTTATGCTACCAAATATAAAAAATTGCAAGTGTAGGATATGTTAGGTTCACTAAAATATAGAGTAGGAAAAGTGATCCTGGATCCAACTACGATTAACTTCTTTTTACTTGAATTCACATTTGAAAATAAACTAACTAGGGTTGATGATTAGCTTGGTATCACAAGGGAGAGCCACTATCATAGGGTTTGTGTTCTCTTGATTTAAAAAGATGACAATTTTTATGTGTGTTTTAATAAGCCTATTTGACATATACCCTAGATCTAAAAATGTAATTTATCTCATAGACGAAAATGAAAAGTAACAATACAAGGAGAGATCTAAGAATGAGATAAAAAGAATAACCTATGAAAAAAATTTGAGCTTGAATCTCAAGGACAAGGGTATTGGGCACCCTAGACTGAGATAATTTCTTTTGGGATTTGGGAACATTGAAATTTAGGTTGTAGTTTACTATATGTTTCTTGTGATTTTCAACCAAAGAAACTTCCAAATCTAACCCACACACATTAAAAAAGGGGGAAATGTTATACTATATAGGAGCTTGCCTAATTCAAACCCCATTTTTTTATTTCTACCTCCATGTACAGCGATTGATGATGATCAAGAGGGCATACCCTAGGTCTAGAACAAGCCAAAAAAATAGTAATTGACTGAAATTATAAATGATAAATGACAATGTTACCTTGATGTAAAATCCTTGATCAAGTGATGTCACACCACAAGTTTCCACAAATATTTATTGATGGATTCCTTGATTACTTGATAGACCTAAAAAAATTTAGTTCACAAAACATAATAGATTGATGTCACTAGCATGTAGAGGATAACTCAATAATTCTTCATAATTTGGCATGATTGATCATAATAGCTCATAGCTCATAATTACTTCCTTCTTCCTAATTTATTGCAAACATTATCTTTATTGATGAAAGAGTTGTAATAATACTACTAATTCTTCCCTTGAGTTGCCTTGATTGATTTTAGGATGCTCAATTTTCTTAATAAAAAAATGTTAGGATATAAAATGGCAAAAAAGACTTGTATTTATATGCATTTCTTTGATTTATTGGTAAATTATGTTGCAAGTATGAAGGTTTTGTCATTGATATCAATTGGTTGTTGTTTTCATTGATATCATGGAAGTTGGTTAGTGATTGTAATTGCCAAGGATATTGAGAAAATTGTAATAGAGAAGGTTTGCAATTTGTACATGCATAATTGAGATGTTGAAGAAGTGCTATGAGTACATGGAGTTATCTTATGTTGCTATGTCTAGATATGTGTTATAAGTGAAGTATGTGATACAATGATGTCTCTAGTACTTGGGTTCCAAGTGCTGTTGAGAAAATTTGATATATACGGAAATCAATGTCATGTAGGTATTCATTGTATGCTCTGGGATGTGCTTCATATTGCTTCTATGTTTGTGCAATTCTGACATATTGTTCATGATTGTTGGTAGTTTCTATATCTAGAATTTGGGCTTTTGGATCATCGTATAGTGCAAGATATTTTCACCAGTATGTGAATTGTGCATTTTAGTGTATTTGGCTGTGGTCCAGGACAAATATAATTGCTCCAAATTTCTCTAAATTTTGGTTTCATGAATTTCAATTTTGAGAATAAGTTAATAAGGTCATGTTCAAGTGAATTTTGTTGTCCAAAAAGATTGGACCATGTGAAGGATGTGTGTGCTTAATTATTTTTATGTGTTTTTCAAGGGTGTTGGCTGACCTTGTGTTAAACACTAGTTGCAAATTTTATGGAAGAATGGTGAGGCATGTTGGGACTTATTTAGGTCCTCATTAAGTATGCATTTAGGTCACCCTCATTCTAATTGTACTATAGAATGCTTTGGTTCTGACCTAATTTGAATTTATAAATTAAAAATTATATATGGCCAACTTTGGAAGGGTTTCAAGGTTAAAGATGGTTTAAGTACAAGTTGAGATGTTTGTGAGAGACAAGATAGAGGAAATATAGATGTGAGATAGATGCGAGTACGTGTGTGTGATGAAAATTCGAGTAGATTAGTGCAAATTTCAAGTGTTGAGTTCGTAAAGGTAGTAAGCTAAAGGTGTACTCTAGCTTTCAAGCATGTAAGAAAGTGTGTGTGTGAATTATGGTGGAATCTCTATTGTATTGAGATATTTTTCTCTCTATAACAATCCTTTTCTATATTTTGTGTCATTCTATGGTAGTGAGCCCCTCTGGGAAGTGATCCCTCATTGGACAATGAATCCTATCTTGGTAGTGAGCCTTTATGGAAGTGATCCTTTATATTCGGTTTTGGAATTATTTATATTGTTAGCTAATCCTCGCCGTTGTTTTTCCCTCATTGGGCTTTCCACATAAATCTGGTGTTATTGTGTGCATGGTTTTATTACTTTCAGTTTCTATTTTTGCACTTAATGATTCAACACATTAACAGAGTAAGGGTTTTGTGAATGCTAGTTGATCTAACTTCTAGTGAGAGTTTTAAAGGTTAAAATTGCTACAACTGATTCACCCCCCCTCTCAGTTGTTTTGTTCAAAAAATTAAGTATCGAAATCCAACAAATTAAATTAAAATTTTAAATGTTAAAATGAAAATACCGACATGTTTTAAATTGAGCAAAAATAGGTTGGATAGGGGCAATGGGTGCTCTAGTCTAGACCTATTATTTTGAGGCATTTTTTACATCATTAAATAAATAATAAATATTAATTTCCAATTTAAGTCCGATTTCCCAAAATGATTAGAAAACAAACAAATTAAATGAAAAATTAGGTCCAAGTGCATAAGGAGGATCTAAACCTTGTGCTAAATTTTCAAGGATGATAATTTATGATGCTACAAACATAACCCTACTATTCTCTACCATCTCATGAAAAAGAATACTATACATCAACTTGGTAATTACAAAATAGCACAAAGAATTCTTGTTCAAAAAATAATAATCTAAAATAATAATTTAACAACCACATTTTATTTTAACAACCTTGAAATAAAAACCAATACATGAATATAATATTTCTAATCATACTACCACCTCAAAGGAAGGTGTAGCAACCATATAAGCTACTTTAGTGGTGGAAAAAGAAACTATGATTTTCCTCTTACTCATTCAACAAACTACACCATTAAATAAAGAGAACAAATAGCCATTAGTTTACCTTTGAATATCAAATTTTGATATCTAATGTTCATTAATAAATCCCTTTATATTCAATACCTTCCCTACATCATTAGTAAACCATGATAATAAAAGAAATAATTATAAGCTCTACACAAATATCTAAACACCCTTTTAATATAAGTCCAATAATATTTACTAGGCTTAGACATAAATTTTCTAAGAGCTCCCACTACTTAGGAAATATTCAATCTAGTGCAAACTATTACATACATTAGGATACAACCAACACTATCATAAGACATCTCAAAAATATCCTCTAAATAATGATTAGGGTCAATAATAAATGAATGTTAATTTGTTTACAATCCTACATAATGAATAATATAACTAAGAAAAATATTTGTATGTATTCAATTCCTATTGATATCCATAACAATAATAAATTTGTAATCCCCTAAATACTTCATATTAAATTTAGTAGAAAGATAAGTTTTGAAATCCCTAATCATCCCCTCAATACTAGTAATTATTTTACATCCACAAACAAGAAAATGATTAAAATCTAACTATGCACACTTTAAAATGTCTTCATGGATCACATTGGATAACTAACATCATTTCATTTTAAAACCCATCCCCTTTTCACTTAGTTGATTAAATTTGTCTAGCTATTTAATTAATTGTCACATTTTCATCTATTAATCTAATTGACCTAATTAGGTTAATTCATACCCTTTCATGCTAAAATTTTGTCCTATTAAATTGAATAAATAAAATTATTAAATTTAATCCCTAAAGTCCTCTTATTTAATTAAATAACCCTAAGTTATTTAATTAAATGTCATATCGCCTTCCCCTTTTCATTAAATCATTTTATTTAATGAATGTCGTCTAAATACCCTAATTTGCATAATTGAAACTTTATTTAATTATCAAATTACTAATAAATCTAATCCCGCCACTTGTAAATGAATATTCCAATAGAATATTCCTTCCCTTTTGTACATTCAAACTTTGTTTTAATTTTCTAAAATATCTATTTCCCTCACCCATGATAATATCCCAAAGAATATCCTCTTTTCTCACTCATTTGAAAAATGGAATATTCTTACAAAGCTTCATGTGCAAGTTAACTTGTGACCTCTTGTATAGTTCAAAAGTGTATTTGTTTGGATGAATGTAAGCAATTGGTTAAATATCAATTTGCATTTTCAACCGTTGATGAGAATCCATGATCCATGCCTCCATATTCTTTCCTTTTTGACCATTGATTAGAATTTTCAATTTTAGCCCTTCATTTTTCATTTGATTTCCTATAAATAAAGCACTATTTGGAGATAAATGTATCCTTTTTAACAAAAAACTTATGCTATTAAAATAATTTGCACTTGCACTCATATTTAACATCATTTTAGCTTTATTTACTTGCATATTAGCTTAGCTTCCATTAGTGGATTCCATGATAACATAGATGCATACATTTAGCTTATTTGTTAATTTGGATTTTAATCTTTTGAAACTTTTATACATTTAGAGTATATTTTCATACACTCATATCGATCATCTTAGCATAAATCATGTTAAAATAGCTTGCATCATGTTTTTGATTGATTAAGTAGGGAAAGGGACTTGACCCAAATAGATTAGTAAAACATTATAGAGAACAACAACTAGTCAAAATAGTAACAAGAAGGAAGTTGACTAGAAAAGCTTCCCCAACCCCCCACGAAAAGCTTAACCAATTCCCTCAGAATCAAACATTTCAGACATATCAGAGATATCAAAACAATACATAGTGTCCGTGTTTAGATACCACCACTTAAACCTATTATAAGTATTAATACTTAAAGTAATGTCCATGCATAAACTAGAACTATTATAAAAAAAAGTATGATAGTCTAGGCACTAAACGCCAACATTAGTAAAAGGACTGCCAAAAGTATCACTAGAATAAACCATCGAAGCAGAGAGAAAAAAATAAAAACAATGACCAAGGATTAAGCATCCTTGATCAGATTCCAAGCTTTCAACAGGTCTTCAACCGTGTCTTCCACTTTCTCTTTAGGATCCATCTTGCCCGCTAAGTTAGCAATCTCCATCAGCTTTCTCTTTTTTTGCTTCTTGATCTTTCCCTGACCCGATATCATAGCCACAATAGCCTTCTTCATTACTGCATCCACCACCTTGCAAAGACTCTTCATAGCTTTTTCAAGAGTCTAGAGTCAACTATCCTTGTCATCTTCTTGCATCATATTTTCTAGCCATTCCAATCTCTCTTCTATCCTTTTGATTTTAACATTAACATCTCCATCAATCTTCTCTTTCTCATGATGTTTTATTTCCATCACCTCTTGATCATTTACTAGATTAACATTTTCCTCCATCCCATCATTATCCTCTTCATCCTCATGAGTATCCTCTTGATACAACTCCCCTTTTGCTTCATCATTGTTAGAAACTTCCTCCTTTTTTGACGCAGAATATTCCTGCTCAATAGACTCTCCCCCCAAACTGTCTAGAATTTCCTCCATAGAGGAATCCCCATCATCCTTCACCCTATTTTTTCCTTTTCTTTCCTACAAAACAAAAGAATATTTCTCCTTCAAATCTTTAGACTTTTGGCTATTACCAAACCCTTTAGAAGTAGCCATCACAAGCCTAGTAGAGCTTCTACCAATTGGTGTTGAACTCCCAGGGTTCTTGTTATCATCTGAAATAGTAATAATGTTGGCTTCCTCCCCCAATTCATGGATTAGCAGCTTCTTTTTTTTATTCTCAGCAAAGCCGATAAAGGAAGTGCTCCTTTTTTCAAGAGTGACTTTTAGGAGATCAAACCATAAAAGGTCCTTAGGGTTAGGTGGCTTTTTAATGGGCTTTTAACATGCATGTGAGGATGACTCTCAATGATTTCAATTTTCATTGAACCCTCATGGGTAGGGTTTTCAATCAGTTGGAGCAGAAAATTTCATTGATGAGAAGTAGGAAACACATATTTTTAAATGGATCTAATTAAGGATTGGTGCAACAATGGATTTTCATCATTGGTAAGGCTCTGACTCAAGGAAGAGAACATGAAGAAAGGAAGATTTATATTTTTGAGATGATGAATATGGTTGAGGATAGGGAAATATTAACCATGCATAGATTGGAAATGACCGTCTAGGGTAAAATACTTCATAACAAAGAAAAAAAAATTGTGGTACGGGGGAGGGAGTAAAACCCTAGAATAGCCATTGTGGAATTGTTTAGCCTTCTCCTTATCCTAAAAAATTTCACAATATAGTTTTGGTATTTTTCATTTCTTACTTTTGCCACCTTCTTTCCTTCATAGGCTAGTCCCATCAACTTTACAATGAGCTTCACATCCACTTTTAAATGAAAACCACCCATTTTAACTTCAACATCCTTCCAATCATTAGAAAAATTGTAGCTGAGCTTCTCATTACACCCTTGCATGCTTACAAAGTAAGGATTGAAACTAGCTCTCTTGAGTAGACCCTAGAGCTCCACATTTTTCTGCAGCGGGTCATATTTGCATGGTTTTTTTTGCTTCCTTGGGCCACGCATGATGGTCTCTTCGCAAAGGTTGTTTTTTGAGAGCAGGAGAAACTTTGTATAATGCCCTTCTTCATTCTCAACAATGGAAACCAAAAATTCAAAAAACTTGGTATTAATGGTGACCTTGTGATTTTTGATTTGAGGATATGTCGACTCTAAACTATTAGTTGAAAAATTGAAAAAATGCCACTTATCACCTTTATGAATCAAATCATAATTAAATCTGATAGCTCTGCCACCCTTCCTAATGATAATTAAATTCATTTTATTTCCAACCTTACCATCGTCGCTTGCACGTGTCAATTTGTCTTTTCCAAAATCAACCTTTAGATTTTTATCATTGCAAAGAGCACTCATAATTTCTCCATTTAAATCTTTCCTTCCAATTCACAAGCCATTCTAAATAGACTATCATTTCCCTTTCATTCCAATTATTACTTTGGGATTTGGTGTACCTTTTTCCTCATGCCACTCCATCCATCCTATCAACACACTTGTATTCCACTTAGGAATCCCAATGACAGATGGACCCCCAAGGCCACAACCCTTTTTAATTATAGCTACTCTAACCATCATTAATCCAAGCTTCATATTTGTCCTTATTTTTTTAATTTTTCCTAGGCCAATACTTTTATTTATTCAGAAAGATTAGAGAAGGCCAATAATTTTATATCTTCTTGTCTCACACCTAGGTTAGCCAAAGCATCCACAACCCTATTCCCCTCCTTAAGTGTATGAATGATTTTATATTGTTGGAATAATTGTAACATGTTTTTACAATCATCCAAAATATCCTTTATTTCTTAGGGATCTTCAACATTGTTGTTAAGGTAATCGATAATAAGTTTGGAGTCCCCTTCAATAATCACTTTTTTTTACCCATTATCTCTAAGGTAACCAATTCCAACCCAAGTAGCACATGCTTCAGCAAAATTGTTCATTGTTGTTCCTAGAAATTTGTTGTATCCCACCACATAAATGTCACTTTCATCCCTAACCACTCCTCCAACTCTATCTACTCCTAGATTCCCATTTGAGAAACCACCAAAATTACATTTCACCCTTCTAGGATCAGGGGGAATCTAAATAGTACTTCTTCACATAATCTATTTTTCCCAATTCACATTGTTCAGGTCCTAGGAAATTCCCCACTGTTGCATTATTATTAACTCTTGATAAGTAGGCCCTTTCTTAGCCTGGGTATACTTATAGCTTTCAATATTTTCTTGAATCTATTTCATTATACACATACATAGCTCCTTAGTTCTCTTAGTTGTATCCCTAAAAACCCTATTGTTTCTCTATTTCCATAGGCCCCAAACCAAAAATGGGGGTACTTGTCCCCATAAATCAAGAATTATATTATGGAAGTAGGGGATAAAGCTCCATACTTCTACAAACATTTTAAAAGAGGTAGGGAATACCCAATCAATCTTAAGAGTCTCAAGAAAAAAATTACATACCTCTTGAGCATAAGGGAATTGAAAGAAAAAATGAATGATACTTTCTTCATCTTTCTTGCAAAGATAACACCTATTAACCAAGTACCAACCCGTTTTCTTAAGATTATCCATAGTCAAAATTTTCCCATGTATAATTGTCCACCAAAAACAGTTAATTTTCAGGATTAAGATTTTTCTCCACACTTTGGTCCAGTTAAATTCCTCTCGATTCATAGGTTTTTGATCCATACTCTTATAGGCTAACTTAACAGAGAATCTTCTTGTAGCAATTTTGGTCAAAATGCATTCATCCATCCTATTTCTTGAGAAGAGGTCTGGGCTTCCAATTTGATTCTTCGGTAAGTCCAATGCAAAATCCCAATTTGGTTGCCTTCCACCCCGTAGAACAACTTTATCCAGATACTCTTTAAGGTCAATCCATTTGGGTCTTAGTCCTTCCTAGTCTAAGTAGCTAGAGATATTTTTACCAATAATTCCTTTTAGTCTGATTTTGATTTGTTGCAGGTCTTTAGTAGCTGATAAAGGGGCATTGATAGCCCAAACATCCTCCCATAAATCAATATTCAGCCCATTTCCAACCCTAACTTTTGCTCCTTTATGCAAAATTCCTCTAGTTTTTAGCAGATTGTTCCAAAAGATAGATCCATAGGGAAGCTCCTTCTTCTTGAGAAAACAACTATCTTCCTTATTGTTTAAGTATTTGGCTCTAATAATCTATACCCAATATGTTTCCCCTTCCAATAGAAACCACCCCATTTTATCCACCAAAGCTTTATTGAACTTTTTTAATCTATGAATCCCCAAACCTCCTTCCCTCTTTGGGGTACACATAATTTCCCACCTAATGAGAACTATTATTTTCCTATCTTCCACACGTAACCATAAGAATCTCCTTTTAATATATTCAATTTTTTCCACTATGTAGGGAGGGATATTGAATATAGAAAGGTAATAAACAAGTATATTCTTAAGAGAAGCCATTAAGAGCTAAATCTTGCTAGCAAAACTCAACAATTTTCCCTTCCAGCTAGCCAATTTCTTTTAAATTTTCTTCATAATATAATTCCAATAGTTGTTGTTAGGCTTTCGAGAAATTAGAGGCATCCCCAAGTAAGTAGCAGGCAAGTCTGCCTCTTGACATCCAAGGATATTTTTAGCTTTGTCTTCTACATCCCGACTAGTATTAAAGAAGTAGATTTTTCTTTTTTGATCATTTATGAATGGGCCTGAGATCTTAGCATATTCATAAAGAATATATTTCCATTATTTTTATTCAACAATAGAATCTTCCCCCATAAGAATAATATCATTAACAAATTATTGATGTGAGGTGAGGGGTAAAGAAGAAGCAACACAAAATCCTTTTAAGGTTTTATTAGCCAAATTTTTATGTATGTTGCACCCTAAAGCATCAACAAAATTGAAAAACAAGAAGGGAGATAATGGGCCCCCCTATCTCAAACCCCTTCCTAAAGAGAAAAACCCATGAGGAATCCCATTCACAAAGAATGAGTACTTCGAGGTAGTAACAAAGGCTCTAATCAAACTTAGGAATTTACCATTGAAGCCAAATTTTTCAAGAACAACAAAGAGGAAGTTCCAAGAGAGCCCATCATAAGCTTTAGAGATATCTAATTTCAAAACCATACCCTATTTATTAGTGTGGTCCATAGAGTGCAGCACCTCATGGGTATAAATTGTTGCATCCAGTATTTGTCTTCCTTGAATAAATCCCTTCTAATTAACATCAATCATTTTATTCAATACTAATTTCAACATGTTTACCATGATTTTGGAGAAAATATTATAAGTAGTGCTACACAAACTTATTGGTCTATAGTCATTCATAGAAGAAGCCTTAGTAGATTTGGGAATTAACACTATGAAGGTAGTGTTCATCTGATTTGAGAGCCTTCTTGATCTAAATAAATCCCTCAATACATTGAAAAGATCTAGAGAGACAATGTCCTAGTAAACCTTGAAGAAGCTTGGGGGAAATCCATTCGGACCTGGTGCTTTAAAAGAACCAAAAGAGAAGAAAGCCTCCTTCACTTCATAGAAAAAACCTTGGATAAATCACTTAAATCCTGATTTGTGATCACCTTGGGAATTGTTGGGTCTCAAAAACATAAGTTTGAACCATGAGAGGTTGCCAAGCTCTCACAATGCTTTTGGCCAACATACAAGGCCAATTGTTGCAATTGAACCTTCTTCTCTTTAGGTTCTGCTAGACCAAGGCGGGTGAACCTATGTGAATGATGTATATTGAAATGTATTTCCTGGTTGAGCAATCTATCCATAATGGAAAATGGAAGTTAAATGCTGAAAACCACTACAACTAATCCTACTCCTACTGCACAAAAGAAAGGATTTGAATAAGCTGTTTGATATGAAATTTTATCTCTGGGTTGAGGTAGATCAGTGCCTTCTGTCCACATGGGCAATGGAGTCAAAAATAGAAAATGATATGTGTTCTCCTCTTTGGCTTAATTCTAGTTGTTAGGAACTTTGAAAAATGAAACTATATGTCTGGCATAAAACTTTATTAATTTATGATTTGCATAAATTGTGCTAGAATGTTTCTTAACCTAGTTCTTCTTTAACTCCCCAAAAGAAATCTTTAAATTACTAACCTATTTAAAAGAGTTTAAATCTGACCTACAGACATCAATCAACTAAATCACACAAAATGGGAATACATTATGATAAATTAGAGATACACTTGATATGTTGATTTAAATAATTAAAGAATCTCAAGTTGGAGAGAACTATATAAAAGAATATGATTTAACACAACATAACAACTGAACACCAAAAGAGAATATCACCAATAAAATTCATTATCTCCATTGATCTATTTCAGGAAAGGCTTTGTACATTGTTTACATTCCCTAGTCTGAAAAATCTAATTCCTACTCTAATCCCCTCTCTGGAACTGATTTTTTAAAGTATCTATACAATACATACCAAGCATTGCAACCATTCACTTTCTGGTAAAACTGTTTTAATTCTCAGACATACATTTAAAATATTTAATTGGGTTGCCTTATTGGAAAATTAAATATTTTAACTATACTCGAGCTTTTAATTTTACCTTAATACATTTCCCACCTTTAATTTTAATTTCCCATGGCCTTTATATTTACATTATATTAGCGCCTCATCCCCACACTAATTGTCATGGTTTCCACTTCTTCCATCACTCTACCATTGCTTCACTCTCAACTCTCTGTGGTATAACGGTGTCACTATCTCTCACTACCATCTCCTACTGCCTTACCGCATTCAAATTTATGTCTTCATGAGGTTTCACGGTGCTCTGACTTTGACCGCTCCCCTGTCACTTGTCCCCTTACTGCTCAACTGTAGGTTCATTTTTAACTAGACATGGTGTAGCAGTAGTCATTTGCTAACCACCACCCATGAATGCCTCACTACTTACCTTCATTCTACCGTGCTACCGTGGTCACCCCTCTGAATGATGGTGGTACCGAAGTAACCATGATGACTATTGCCTTAACAGTTATCTCACCACTCACCCTGACATTGCAGTCACTCTGTTGACCACGTGCGGTGCAGTAGTAAACCTTTCTCCCTCCACCATGCCACCACAGTCTTCTTTTTTACTGGTCATGGTGTAGTGATAGCCTTTGACTAACCTTGGTGACCATTTATCATGCCACCACGATGTGTTTGAATACCACGGGTGGTGCGGTGGTAAGCTCCCTTTGCTTGTTCCACAACCACTACTACCATATCGTGGGCCCCTTTGTGGGAGGCCGTGGTAAAGCGGTAAGGACATAAAAAGTAAACATTAAGGTAGCGGTGTAAGGTATAAGGTGTATTAGTATTTTGGATGGGAAAAATGATTTTTTATGAAATAGGTAGGAAAATGATGGGTGTAAATGGAGAAAAACTTAGGGTATTTTCATGGATTTTTATGGAAAATTATAAGAAAATCCTAGGAATTTTTATGGAAATTTTTGGTTCTAACAGTGGTTGTTGTTGGGGATGAGTGATTTTGAAAATCACTATGAGAATCCATAATATCTTTGGGAGAGCAGACCAAGCAAAGGACATGAAAAATGAAGGCAATGGCAGATGAAGGTAATAAACAAATGAATGACATGAAAATGGAGCAAATGGAGAATGGAAAACCCTACACTACTGTACATGGAAAGAAAACAATGTTTTCAAAAAGGGAATTCCTGATAATGTCCATGTATTGGAAAACCCAGACCCTTCAAAAAATACTGTGCATGGAAAAGAATGTTTAAAGAGGTTTGTTAGGAATTGTCCATGCATTGGCAATCCTTAATCCTCTATGTCTGCTATGGTTCAAAAAGAAAACCATAAGGGATGGCCCCAGGCCACCCCAAAAGAAGAACCTGTACTTTCCTTTGTCATAGACCTTATTCTGTTTAGAGCTCATGAGGTTTCTTTTAAAATTGTCCATTCCATCTACCTTGCAACATGCACTATCATTAAAAACTTTCAGGAAATAATTGTATTCAACTTGACACATATTCATTTCACCACTTTGAATTTCATCATTCTTATTAACATATGACAAATCTTTGTCATCTTCAACATACAAAGTGTATCCATATTTAACAAAAAATTCATAGGCTTGATCATTATCATATGTTGCTGAATGATCCAACAATTGCACTGGGACCTAAAAATCTGAATGCTTTTCTTGAAAATCAAAAAATTCTATCTCATCAACATCTTCTAAAATAATCAAATCAAAATTACTTTCCATTTATTTTCTATCACCGGTTGGCATTGACACATACCTATGATCCATATAGTCCTTTTTATACATACTTGAATCAACAAAATTTGAACATTCATCATCAATGATATGCAAACCAATATCCTTCTCTTGCAGGAAAATATTATTTAAATCACATACCTATTCTTGGACACAAATGGATCTTTGATCAGCTTGAAAGAGCTCCTCATCACTGTGAGAGATGCACATGGGGTCATATGAACTGTTACACATAATATCTTCACTGTCAAAGTAGATATATGCTAGAGCCAAAACTTTAGAATCATCTTTATGTGCATACTTCTGGTATTCAAGAGTTAACAAATCTGAAACTTTCTCACTACTGAGTGAACAGGTCTGTGCTTCCATATCTTCTACCATATCTCCAACCTCTTGATCTTCATAAGAACTACAACAATCACTCAGTTGTTGATCAACATCCACAATTTCATCTTCACAATTTGAATCATAATCAGTTATGCAGGAGAAACTCTCCATATCTTCATTGTTGGAAGGCATGATATCTTCTTCTATTTCAGCTTCTGAAGCATTATTGGTAGTATCCACATACCTTGTCCCAAGAATGGAATCAATAAATTTATTCACCACATCAAAGGCTTGTTGTTTTAATGACTATGACCAATAAATTGATTCAAGCTCTGATGCTTTTAAAAATTATGCAACAAATGTGGGTCTTGTAGGCCTAAAATGAGGAGGTAATTGCATACAGATGTCTGTCATCCTATTTTACATAGAGTTTACATCTTCTCCCTTATATCTCCTTATGTCAAAAAAGGCATGCACAAGACTTTTGCCTCTCTCTTGAATTTTGAATATACTCATCAAAAGTATTTTATTGTGAATAGAGTACATTACCTTTATTACCAAAGTTCTCAGTTGCATCATGTGGTATTTGTGGTGTCCAAGACCTCCTGGCATTTGTGTCTTCATTCTCACTGCATGATGACCTATTTGGTGATGTACTTGGAGCACGTTTGACTCCCAATTGCCATAATTGATGGCTCAATTGTAGCGTCTATTGTTCAAATTGTAGCCTTTGTTGTCTCAATTCCTTCAACTCTCTTATTGACTATTGTCTCCTTTCCTCTTTTGCCATTTTGACAAAATATTACTGCTTCACAACATCCATGCATTATTTATCAAATGAAACAAGGTTGCCACCTACTTTTCCCAAAAGTAGCAAAATGAAAAAAAATGATATTATTTTGGTTTTCCCCAACAGAATCCCCAAACAAAAATGTGAAACTTTGTTGACTCTATAAATGGAAAGGATAGAAATTTTTCTGAGTAATTCCCCAATGGAGTCACCAAACTGTTGGGTACCAAAAATGCAAGTTTGAACCACGAGAGGTTGCAAAGCTCTCACAATGCTTTTGGCCAACGTACAAGGCCAATTGATGCAATTGAACCTTCTTCTCTTTAGGTTCTGCTAGACCAAGGTGGGTGAACCTAAGTGAATGATGCAGATTGAAATGTATTTCCTGGTTGAGCAATCTATCCACAATGGCAAATGGAAGTGAATAGATGAAAACCACTACAACTAATCCTACTCCTACTGCACAAAAGAAAGGATTTGATTAACCTGTTTGATATGAAGTTTTATCTCTGTGTTGAGGCAGATCAGTGCCTTCTGTCCACATGGGCAATGGAGTCAAAAATAGAAAATGATATGTGTTTTCCTCTTTTGCTTAATTCTAGTTGTTAGGAACTTTGAAACATGAAGCTATATGTCTGGCATAAAACTTCATTAATTTATGACTTGCATAAATTATGCTGGAATGTTTCTTAACCTAGTTCTTCTTTAACTCCCCAAAAGAAATCTTTAAATTACTATGACTTATTTAAAAGAGTTTAAATCTGACTTGCAAACATCAATCAACTAAATCACACAAAATGGGAATACATTCTGATAAATTAGAGATAAACTTGATATGTTGATTTAAATAATTAAAGAATCTCAAGTTGGAGAGAACCAGATAAAAGAATTTGATTTACCACAACATAACAATTGAACACCAAAAGAGAATATCACCAATTAAAATTCATTATCTCCATTGATGTGTTTTAGGAAAGGCTCTCTATATTTTTCACATTCCCAAATCTGAAAAATCTAATTCCTACTCTAACCCCCCTCTCTTCAACTAATTTTACAAAGTATTTATACAATACATACCAAGCATTGCAACCATTCACTTTTTGGTAAAACCGTTTCAATTATCTGACAAAAATTTAAAATATTTAATTAGGTTGCCTTATCGGCAAATTAAATATTTTAACTATACTCGAGCTTTTAATTTTACCTTAATAAAAAATTTTCCTTTACTTTTAATTTCCCATGACCTTTATATTTACTTTATATTAGTGCCTCGGCCCCACACTAACTGTCACAATTTCCACTTCTTCCACAGCTCTACCATGGCTTCACTCTCAACTCTTTGCGATATAGTGGTGCCACTATCTCTCACTTCCATCTCCTACCACCTTATCGCGTTAAACTTTTTCTTCACAAGGTTCCATGGTGCTCTAACTTTGACCTCTCCCCTATCGCTTGTCCCCTTATTGCTCAACCACGGGTTCATTCTTAACTAGCTGCAGTGTAGCAGTAGCCGTTCTCTAACCGCCACCCATCGACGCCTCACTGCTTACCTTCATTTGACCACTCTACCATGGTCACCCCTCTGAACAATGGTGGTGCTGCAGTAACTATGATGACTTCCACCCCACCGTTTATCTCACCGCTCACTACGGCACCGTGCTCACTATGTTGACCGCGTGCGGTGTAGCGGTAAACCTTTCTCCGTCCACCATGCCATCGCGATCTACTTTCTGACTGGCTGTGGTGTAGCGAGAGCCTTTGACTAATCTTGGCGACCATTTACTATGCCACCGCGGTGTGTTTGAATACCACACATGGTGCGGCGATAAGCTCCCTTTGCTTGCTCCATAACCACTATCGCCATACCACAGGCCCCTTTGTGGGAGGCCGCGGTAAAGCGATAAAGACATAAAAATTAAACATTAAGGCAGCGGTGTAAGGTATAAGGTTTATTAGCATTTTGGATGGGAAAAATGATTTTTTATGATATAGGTAGGAAAATGATGGGTGTAAATGGAGAAAACCTTAGGGGTTTTTCATGGATTTTTATGGAAAATAATAGGAAAACCCTAGGAATTTTTATGGAAATTTTTGGTTCTAATAGGAATGACCATCATAAATTCATCTAGTTCAGAGTTATCAACTTCAGGCAATTTTAAAAAATTTCAAAAGAAGGAAACAACCTCCCTAGCAATTTCTTCTTCACTGTCGAGCCTTGTCCCATTAGAGGTATTAAGAAATTAGATCCTATTTCTTCCTTTATGATTTAAGGTAGATTGGTGAAAAATCTTAGTGTTTCAATCTCCTTCTCTTAACCATTAGATTCGATATTTCTTCTTTTTTGTTTATTTTATACCATTGCACTCTCAGCTACCTCTCTTTGGTAGAAATCTCCTCATCAATAATTCTATCCTCCATAAATTCTTGAATCTCCTTAATTTTTATGTTTAAGTCCTTCTGCATGGTAAAGATTTTCCTAAATGTGTACTTGTTCCATCCCTTTACCTTTTCTTTGATCCTTTTCAATTTTTGAGTTAGTCTAAACATTGGAGTGCCATCACAAGATAAATTCCACCACTTTTAAATTAAAGATTTGAATTTAGGATGGAGCAATAATATTATTTCATATCTGAAGGGATAAGGCCTCTTAGTCATTTTATCCTCCCATTCCAAAAGGAGAGCACTATGATCAGACCCTATTCTTGGAGAAGTAGTAATGGAGAGATTTTGCAATATATTCTAGTTTAACTTGTATCAAGTGATTACCCTATCTTCTATTGGACCAAGTAAAGAGATATCCAATTAGAGGGATATCCATTAATATAAATGAGTTAAGGAACCCTGAAAGATCCATCATGCTATCAGAGAAATCAGTTAAGCCTCCACTTTTTTTCTAATGGGTATAATAGGGAGTTGAAGTCTCCTCCCAACATCTATAGCTCATATTTACTATTACTAATAATTCCTTCCAACATATTCCAAAGATCAAGCTTGTCTAACCTTGAATTGGGGCCATAAATATCGACCAAATTCTAATTGATTGAGGTATCCCTATCTTCCAGACTAGTTAAGAGACTATTTTTGTTTTTCACCTTCAATCATCCTACAAACCTAGAAGAGTTCCAACATGTAGCAATCCCTCCTGATGCACCCTCCACATCACTAACTTCATAACCTACTCCAACAAAAATCCATTTTATCACTTTCACAAAGCTCTCCTTTTTCATTTTCATTTCCTAGATCAATAAGATATCCAGTTTTACATCAGCTAAACAAGCCTTTCACACATGTTGTTTATAGGAGCCATTAAATCCCCTGATATTCCAAGAAAAAACTCACATTACCACAAAAATGGGATAAGGAGCCTCAGTCTGATACTACTTAGTGTGGGAGAAAGAATTCCCTCACTTATTTTTTGTTTTATTCCCTACCAAAAAATCAAGATTTCTCTACTTATCGATTGCCACATCTCTTGTTGTTTCCTTGTTTCTTGATTCTTTTAATTGCAATTTACTCACTTTATTGTTTCCTCCTACATTTGGTGTGTTGTCCTCCTCCAAATTTAGGTATTTTATCATGACTTCAGAGGATGGGGTCAATAGCATTTTCTTTTGGCTAACAATCTCTCCTTCCGGTAACTCGCCATGCTATTCTCTTACCCTTTGGTCTTTAGGTGAGGAGTTCATATAGTCCTCCATTCCTCTGTCTAGTTCAAATGGTTTCTCCATTGAAGGTTGGGAAGGAAGCACATAATCTATTTCCCCCATAAACACTCCTTCCAAATTCTCCTTTGGAGCTTCCTCATTCACACCTAGGTTCTCCTCTTTTTGTTCTTGAGGAGGGGTGGTGGCCTTTTTTGAGAGCCTGAAGTCTTTATTCTGTATTATGGTTTCCTACTCCTATATTATGTTAATAGGAGCTACATTCTTCAAAGGAGTGTTCTGATTTGTTTCAATTTGTGGAATCTTTGATTCTAGAGGTGCTTTGTTACATGCACCCTCTAAATGCCCAAACTTATTACATCCTTGGAAAAACACCATTGTGTTCTCATACTCTCTGGTGCTATAATTTCAATAGCAACCCAAGGAGCCTAACCAGGTTGGGGAAAATTTCCCTAGATCCATAGAGGCATCAAACCCTAGTTTCCACTTACATAAGGACAATATATTCTTAAAGCTTCTATCAAAGGCTCACGATCCACTTGTGAGGACCTTTATCATATCTTCAGGGATAAAAAAGGTAAATTAAAAAATCCCTTTAGGAATTGCACTAACAGAAACACTTCCCTTGAGATTCCAAGTGTCAATGGCCCACTTGCGCATGTGATCAGTATTGAGTCAGTCAGAAAAAAAATTCCCAACCAAGGATAGCTTCAAACCCTCCAACACATCATTTAAGATTGCATCAGGGAAATCCACTTCATCCCCCTCAACAATACAAAATTTTGAGGAGTCCTAAGTTTCCTTAGTCAAAAAATTTCCTCCAAATAGCTTTTCCACATACTTGTGAGCAGAATATCCTTACCCCCAGGAGAAGAAATAGATTTTTTCAAACCCCTAGGTGATGGAACATGCAAAGTATCAGGTGTAATTTTAGTTCCCCCAGAAGGAGAAGTCACACCATTCTAGAAAGGAGCATTTTTCATGGGTGGGGGAGCCCAGATGGGGTCCCCTCTAGGATGATTCATCATACTTCAAAAATTTGAAAAGGAAAAGAACATGTAGTTGCAAAGCTAGAGTATGGTTAATAGCTTGCATCATGCTCATTTACCTTTAAATCATATTTTCATACACATCTATTAATGGTTTCATCAGTTTTCTTCAATATAATTGATTGAAACAAGCTCATTATCCAAGGAATTGAGAAAGGATTTCCATTCCACATCAATGTGAAACCACTCTCCCAATAGGATAAGTTTCAATGTCTTAGATTATAAGTTTGTCAAGATTTCATGATTTAGAATGTTATTTTTAATGGCTTCTTTGTCTTTGTTTATAATGAATGATCTTATTGTGATTGATGCTTAGTGGGTTAAATATGCCTCGAATTTGTATGGATTGGGTATAGTTAACCTTCACTATGTCAGTGGTCACATTTTGGAATTAGGAGGGTGAACTTTAATGTTTTTTGTGTTTTTTGGAGAAATTTTGAGTTTAATCTCTTAAATACATGATTTTCCTTAGTTTTTAGTGAGTTCTATTTGACTAATCTTGCAAAATGATTGTTGAGTTTTGAAGATCTAATGTTTAGCTTTCCAAAATATTTTACGATTTGAAAATTGATCAAGATTTGAGGAAGTTGTCATTATCTCAAGTTGTTGTCCATCATTAATTTTGTTGTTTTTTTTTAATTTTGGGTTTAATTTCTAAAATGCATGATTTTCCTTAATTTTTAATGAACTCTATATGACTAATCTTGTAGAAAGGTTGTTGGGTTTTGAAGATCTCATGTTTACCTTTCCAAAACATTTTAGGAGTTCAAAATTTATCAACATTTGAGAAAGTTGTCATTATCTCAAGTTTCTGTTATAATCTAATTTTATAAAAATATTTCTCAAACACTTGAAAGGATAAAATGAATTAGCTTTCAAAGTTGGATAAAATTGAACCAAACAACCTCACATTTTCTTTAGATTTTGACATTTTCTTTAACTTTTTGATTTCATTTGATTTCTAACATGTCTCTAACTTCTTGTTTTGGTTTTTAGACTAACTAGGTTATGCAGGTTTGGACAATACAACTTGAAGAAAAGAAGCATACTATTATCATTTGAACTATAATTGTAACAAGTGTTCTGACACTCTTGGGGCAATTATAACCCATTAAAATTTATTTTTTATTTCACACTTTAGGAACACAATAATTTTCAATTGGGTTTAAAAAGAACATGCAAAAGGGACTAAAATTGAACCCTCACTTCATCATTTTACTTTGGCCCTAAAATTGAACAAAGGTAACTTAAAATTTTGTTTGGTGCATAAGATGAATTCATCTTAGCTTTAGAGGTTAAAATGAATGGGACCTTGCTTTGTTGTGACACACTTGTAGTGTGTATCCAATCCCCTTGTGCTTCGTGCAATCTTGGGTGAAGAGAAACACTCTAAGTGTACTTCGTTGTTTGTATGCACTTATAGTACATATCCAATCCCCCTACGTTTAGTGCGATCTTGGATGAAGAGAAATAATTAAGTACAACTTTATGCTTTGTGTCACCTAATGAGAGCCATTTATGTCCCATTTTATTCCATATTTTAGCTTATTTCATATACCTTCATACCCTCTTCCACATTCCATTTTCATTCTATATCATACTATTTCCCCATTTTATGTTGCATATGATTAAATATGTATAAGTGGTATTTAATAGAGTTTTGGATAAAATATGGAAATTAATGATTGGTTGTCTTTATTAATAAGCATTGTGATTTTCAGATTTGGGAAATAAATCTTGCAAGATGCAGATCAGAAGAACTTCCTATCACCTTTTATGTAGAATATCTTCCTGTCACTTTATGGTCAAGAACTTATGTGTATTACTTTGTGACAAATAATTTATTTTTGTTATCTTTTCAAAGGTGATGTTAGTATCCAATGTGGATTTGGTTACCCCTTTAGTGCCAAATTTGAATAAGCACAAGAAATTGTGGTTATTTCCAAATGGATATGCAACTACCAGCTATGACGAGGAAATTGAAAACCTTCACTATTTATTGCAACAAGAAAATTCGTGGTCCACAAAAGATGGAGAAGATGCGCTCAGTCAAGGCTCGACATGTTCTATTCTTGTGGGATAAGGGAGGAAACCCCTGCTAAGATATTTGTTGCTAGATAGCTGGAGAAAAATCTGTAAACCTTCATCTCATTGCTATTTTCCATATAAAGAGAAGAATCTATTATAATAGTTGTGCTTGCCAGTTGTGTGGAGGAGTAAAACAAAAGAACATCTTCTATTCTCATTTGTTGTTATATAAACACGGTTTTAATCTGTAGGTTAGTGATCCATATATTTGTTTCTTTTAGCTTGTTGGCTACAGGTCAAAACAAATAGATCTTCATAGGTTGTTATAAGTTGTGCATATATAAGTAGCATAGGGCAGCAACGAAAGAAAATTATGTACCATTTTTATAAATAAATAAAATCCTTTACATGAACAAAATTGTGTAAGAGAAGTGCAATTTGTTTCATAATTTGGTGGATTGAGGAGGCAGGGCCCATTGCTCAGAACGCCAGTGATTTCTATAATTTATTTTTTTAGTAATGTGATTTAATTTTCTGCAATTATTTATTTTCGTGTGTTTTAATCTTTTGCAGTGTTTTATTTGCAATTTGGTTTCAAATTTTTTTTCATTAGACAATCATTTCAGCTATTAAAAGTCTACCAATTTTGGTGTGTGTATTTGAAGAACTCAACGTGAATTATATTATGCATTTATGAGAGATTTTTTTGTTGTTATTTTGCAGTCAGTGACAATTCATGTCCTGTTGTTTTTATAATAGTTTCTGACAAGTTTCTAAAAGTTAAACCAAATCTTCACTTAGGAAATTTATGCATGTTCTAGCTGCATTTCATCCCCACTTAGCTCACGACTTTCACCCCTTCAATTTCTATATATCCATGACACCTCTCACAAGTTTATGCCCCCAGATTGACACATATAGACCAAACTGAAATTCATTATAAAGCATTAAATATTTCTTATTATTTTTACCCAGTGTTGGCCTATCATCACCCTTAAGAGAGGACTTACTATGAGACACACCCCACAATGGTAAACTCATAGGAAATTTCTTGAAAACACATTTACTAGAGAGTTGTATTAAAGGTTGGTAAATCGCAAGAAAGTGCCTTCTATCCTAGAATGTATAACACACTACACCTAGTACCATGCCTTAAGTGAAATAGGAATGGTAGTAAGAGACTTGAGTGGAAAAGAGGGTGTGTATATGGTTGGGTGTTCTAGGTTTGTTACTAAGAACCAAATTGTTTAGTTACCAAAAATCCTTATGATTGTTGGTGCAAGAACAATCGCTTTGAAGCCACCCCACATGTTTACTATTCATTGTTGAAACAAAAAAATCCTTAGGATCTTCAGATCTTTAGGATTTTGAGATTTGGAGGTCTCGAGAAGTGTGTGTCGTGGAGGGGATCTAGTGCTGCCAAATCTCTAACTATTCACAATGTCTTAGTGTTTGGAGAAATCTAAGTGGGGACTCAAAAATTATGGTCATTCAAACCTACGTGGTAAATGATTGTAAGTCAGTTTAATAATTTTCTTGGTTCCAAAAAATTACAAAAAAACATTCACAATTTTCCTCCAAATTTCAAACCCTTTGGTCTAAGCATGGATACCTTTTGAAATAACCTTGATATTAATGCTTGTCCTAAGGATTTTTATCCTTATATATTTTTAAACTTCTTGAGTTACATCTCAATCCATACTTTACAAAGTTAATATAAGCAACTATGGACTGAATTTCATCCTTTTCACAAAATGGACATTAGGATTTTTTTGACATAGAGATTTAGTTTGAAAACATAATCAAAACAAGTGTTTGTGGTAAAATAAATTCACTTAAGCAAGATAAATTAAGAAATTGAACCCCACATGACCATTTGGAGACTGATTGCTCCTGTTGAACAACCTAAGCTTACACCTGCTATTATTCAACCAAGATTTGAACTTATTGAAGGAGAATAAACAAATATCCTTAGTAGTTTGAGAAGATTCACTTTTGAAACAAAAGAAACACCAACCTAGTGGAGAAACACAACAAATGTCATAGATGAAGAAGATGGTTGATATTGATACTAGAAGGTCTATATTACCACCACTCGTGTGGCAATAAATATTCTCCTTTATTCCATGAACTTGAAACTTTTCTAAATGATCTCACGCAAAATCAAAATCCCCAAGAGAAGGTCTATAGATCATCATTTCAATCTTAGGCGTCTTACTCCAAAATCTCTCAAAAAACACCTTACAACACTTCACTAAAATAGAACCAAGTTGATATACTACTTCTAAAAACATGTTTCAAGGAACAATACATAATTGTATATGTTCTTTTTTGGTCAAATTCTTGGTCTTTTTCACGATAAAAAACCTATCTAAAAACATTGGGTCTTTAGGGTTTGAAAATTTTAGAGGTCTAGCATATTTTTCACTACCTTGGTATTGTCAAACAAAGGTTCACTTTAGAACATTGGGTCAAAACATTTCATCCTTCACTTCACCAAAATTTACAAAAATTTCAAATACACCAACACTTTTTGACTTAAACATCTATCAAACCCATCCCTAGCTTAGATACTTTGTATGTGAAATGTATCCTTTTCCATGCACTTTGTTAAGTTAGTTATGATCTTTGATCTAGTTTATCTTAAAGTTCATAATTCTACCCTAAATATTTCCATGTTCATCAACATCCTTTATCCCAACATCAAAACATCAAACTCATGTCAAAAGTGTTGCCCCAATTTTTTTGCAAAGATCACTGCACTCATCTTTTCATCCCCCATTATTATCATTGCTCCAAAAATACTCAGAGTTGCCCTTTTACCTATATTTGAGTCAACTAGAGAGTTCAAAAATTACAAATCTGAACACAAATATCCCAGAGGTGACCCCAAAATTTATGGTAAAGATAAGATCACAACACAAGAGAATCATGGAGAAAACTAAAGTCACACTTACCTCAAGTGATCCAAATCCTCTAGAATTTTATCCAAGAAGTCAGGTTACCCCATCATAACAACCTTCATCACCATCATGGCCATATTAGATAGAAGACATCATGAACAATCCGTTTGGACTTACTAGGGAGGAAATCATGGAACATCAAGCCTTGGAAAATATAATTCCTAATTCTCCATCTTTTGTTGCACAATCATTAACCCAAGGCTTGAATTCATCTACTATTCTGACAAATCCATTCCTAAGGCTAAATCAAACATCAACACCTAGTATTGCAGCTAGTCTTTCCAAGGACTTTGGTCGAACTCTTCCATTCAAAATCAATACACTTGTGGGTACCCTCAACACCAATCCATCCACTACTTGGACACCACCATTTGACACTTCTACCATTCCCAAACACCCCCAATATCAATATCAACCACTTAAACTTCATGAATCCATGACAACATGAACATATCAAGGATACCCATCTTCATCCATCCCCACAAGTACCACAAGTGTACCCAACATCCCTCAAGGAAGTGTGGATCAAGTGTCTCAAATCAACCCAAAATCTCATGCTAACACCATAATGAAAACTCAACCCTTACCACAAATAGAGACATCTTTATCCAATCCCCCAATTGGTTCATTGCACCATTGGTTTCACAAAATATGTCCATCCCATCCATCATCAACCCAAATCAAAACAATCCCTTGGTGATGAATCCCATCAACCTAGGTAAAACTTTTCCCACATCCCTAGCACAAGAAAATTATCAAGACATTGGACAAGGGAGAATTTTTAGTCAATGGACTCAAGGTCCTAGTATGTCATTACCTTCGTCATCTTTCCCAGAAGTCCCTTTTACCATGCAAAATAAAATGGGGCCTCACACTTACATTCCTTCATCTCAATTCATTATCCTCCAAGAAGTGTTGAGTCAAGGGAACCCCAAACCTCTCATCACCAATCTGCTACCCATTCAAAACATCAACACCCATAATCCATCACAAGTGTCCCAACAACCAAATGACCCTACATTGCAAGAACATGCATTAGATTTACAGTAAGCACAATAGGCTTATCAACAATCCATCCAACAACTTCAACTACAACAAGCAACCTTAATGACATAGCAATCAACACAACAACAAGAAGCCTTAGTGTCACAACAAGTAGCACAACAATAACAAGAAACCTTAGTGGCACACCAAGCAACACAACAAAAAATAGCCTTAGCGACACAACAAGTAGCCTTAGCAGCACAAGTAGAATTAGCACAACAACAATAACAATTGCATCAAGCATCCTTAACAGCACAACAATAGAAAGCCCAACAACAAGCCCTTGTGATGTAACAACAACATCAAGCCCAACAACAACAAGCCTTACTAGCTCAACAGTATGCCCAACAACAATAACAAAAACAAAAACAACCAAGTTCCTACTATAATCCTTAATAGAACATCATCAATACAAACATGTTAGGAACATATACATCAACGCCTCAATCACCTTCACATAATCCCATAATACCATATACACCATACAACACTTTATCATATAAGAATCCCACATATAATCCATCCACCATCTCATAATACCCAATTTATGTTCCTCCACCAAACCCACAAGATGATATAGCGTAGCAGCTTAGGGAATTGTCACAATAAATGCAAGATATTCGAATGGGAAAGACAAAGAAACCTCATACATAGAATATATGTCCTTATCCATTTGATCAAAACATCACAATTGTACCATTTCCTCCTAGTTTTGAAATCCCCAAATTCAATAAATACAAAGAGAGAGGAAGCCCTGTGGACCATGTCAAAGAATTCAATGTCATGTGTATGGAGGTGGCCTATAATGATTCCTATTTGATGCGTCTCTTCCCTCGAAGTTTAACTCATCCTACAATGGATTGGTTTTCTCAACTACCACCGAGTATCAAAAATTTCCAAGAAATCACTGATAAGTTCATTGATCACTTCTCCTTTAATATTGACATGGACATAAGTCTAGAAGAACTGTACACTCTCAGACAAACAAATGAGTATCTCTCACTAACTTCTTACAACGATTGAGAAAAAGAGCTAATAAGAGCAAGTGGCGTCTTCTTGATGAACAAAAAGTGGGAATCATTATATCAAATCTAGATCTTGATCTATCCTTCCACTTGAAAATAAAGTGTATCACATCTTATGATGAGCTTTTCCATAGAACCCTTAACATCGAGAGAGCTCTAATCTCATAGGGAAATACTCAAGCTTACAATTTCCCATTGACTAGTTCAAATGACAAGCCTCGTATCTGGGCTAAGAACAAGAATGTAAAAAATTATGGTGTGGTAGATGCCAAGGTGGTCTTAAGTGCTCCTAGGAAAAACAAAAATCAAGTTTCTAAAATTCAATAAACTATACAAAAAGTGACACCTTCTCAAAACAATTAGATCAACAATACTAACATGCATCAGATGTGAACCCCTAACAAGAACAACTATCCTAAATGCAAGTACAAACAGTTATCAGAACCCATCAAAAACCATCATGAAGAAATTGGTAGACTCAAACTTGATAGCACTTCCCAACTTTGAAAACTACCAAGAACCCCAAGAGAACCATCTTGGTACAATGAGCATGATCTTTGTGACTTTTACAAAATCAAAGGACACAAAATGACAAACTGCATGAGGTTGAAAAATATTATTCAAGACCTCATAGAAAATTACTCCATATCTATTGAAGTACCAACGGGTAACCAGATCTTAAGATATACAAGAATCCCATGCCAGATCATAACCAAGGTAACAACAATGGGAAATCTAAGGATTACACAAATGTGCAGCATACATATTCCAACATAGTCACTTCCTATGATAGAATCGTTATTTCCATCACCATCAAAGGACCTATTGTGGCGTGTGGAGTCACCACATGACTTGGAAAAATCACAATCTAGGGCACAACCTACTTTTCCAACATCAAATCCCAGCAAGTACAGTCTCCTAAATCAACTTAAGAAGACCCCCATGTAGATATCAATCTTTGAACTATTGAGAATATCCCCCACACATAGGGAACTATTAGAGAAAGCTTTTTCATAATCATTTGTCCCTGATGATATTGATACAAATCAATTTCAAGCTAGGGTAGGGCATATCACTAATCAACTTCTCACCTTGTCAGAAGAAGACCTACCATCATCGCCATCTCATAACCACACTTTACACCTTGAGGTCATTATTCACAAGAATAAGGTCAAAAGAGTCTTGATAGATGGAGGTTCTAGTATAAACATTTGTACACTTCAATTGATCAACAAACTAGGCTATTCAGAGGATACTACTGAGAAAGAAATGAGTACCATCATCAAAGCATATGATGACCAAGAGCGGGTATCACAAGGCATCATTGCATTACCCATCCAAGTGGAACCTATCATTACAGAAACTACATGCCAAGTGTTAGACCTTGACCTTCCCTACAAAATTATGCTTAGTCAACCATGGATCCATGCCCTAAAAGCTATAGCCTCGACCTATCATCAATGTGTAAAGTTTCCTTTCAAGGGCATAGAAATTACCATCCATGGAGAGCCTAAGCCTTTTTACTACTATAAGAATCTTGAGGAAAATTTCTATAAGATACCCCAAATACCCAAGAATGGTGAAGGGCCTACACCATCTACCTCATTTGTTGACCCATCATCACTTGCATCTACCTCAAAAATGAAAAACCTATCATGCAGAACATTCTTGACATCAAAGTAGTAATCTAGGATGATGCGTTTATCTTAAGAGAGCTACCTCTTTCTCCTCAATCACTTGGGAAACCCACATATATCCACAAAGAGCCCGAGATAATCAAGATGGTAGCTAATACCTTCACCAAGTGGGGGGATCTGAACCAAGAAGATATCAATGAAGAAGATGTCTTTAAACTACTCTATCAGGATGAATGACCTGTCCTTGCTCTTCCCATGGAAGATGATAACAAAGGCTTACAACTAATGAAGGGAATGGGTTAAACAAGAATGAGAAACTAGGTAAAAATGATAATGGTTTGCTAGAACCTCCCATTCTTGAGAAATGACTAAATAATGTTGATATAGGTTGTACTACTAGCAAGGCTACCCTTATTGGAAAAGGTACTTCCGCTAAATGGGTTGAGGCTTCCTCTTGGTTACCTACATCATGTGATATGACCTTAGATGACTTCCCCCTTGATGTTTCTAATATATTTGAGAATAACTCCCTCTTCATGATATCCATTACATCCTTTGCTCCAAGAAATCAACTGACTAAACTATGCATAGTATACCCACAACTCATTGGCATGGACCAACAAGGACCATCAATTCTTGATTTATTTAAAAACAATGAAGAAATCTCAAAATTTATGGGACTTCATGAAAAATTAATATGGGAAGATCACAAAGGAGGTTTTGAAATAGAGCTAGACATAGGGGCATACTATGGGGAGACAATTGAGTCCTTTAGTCACAAAATAGATGAAATGCAAAGAACATGTAGATCTTTGAGTGAAAACCACACTATGGAACTTTCTAATCCTAAAATAGTAAAAAGAAAGGATGTATCTTAGGGTGAAAACCTCTTTGAGGAACCCAAGGATGAGGGATTCAATCTCCCCCTTAGTGGAATGAATCTAGAGAAGTCAACAATGCCAGCAGAAAGTCCACTCGAGTAAATGTGGGAACAGTAGAAGCACCCAAGATGACTTTCTATGCTAAATCCTTGTTGGATGAAGAACATAAAAACCTAGCAGCATTCTTGAAAGATAAAAGAGCCAACTTTTCATGGTCCTAAATTGATATGTTGAGGCTTGATCCAGAAGTAGTTGTACATCACTTACCAGTCTATCTTGAAGCCAAACTAGTGAAGTAGAAAATAATGAAGATGCACCCTCAGATAGCACTCTTGGTGAAACTAGATTTACAAAAGCTTCTTAATGTTGGATTTATCTAACCTATAGATTATCCTAAGTGGGTTTCCAACCTAGTACCAATCTCAAAACCCATTGGGGGCATCAAAATATGCACAGATTTGAGATACCTAAACAAGACATGCCTGAAGGATGATTTACATCTTCCTAACATTAACTTCATCATGGATTTAATAGTTGGGCATGAAATTATATCAATAATGGATAGTTTTTAGGATACAATCATATCATGATCACCAAGGAGGATCAACACAAAATTGCATTCACTTGTCTATGGGGAACCTATTGCTAGAATGTAATTCCATTCGAGTTGAAATGACCATCGTCTTTCACAACATGATCCAAAAAATAGTTTAAGATTATGTGGATGATATTTTGGAAAAATCAAATAAAAGGAGTGAGCACATACAAGTCTTAGGACCCATCTTTGATAGACTTGAAGAAGACAAAGTAAGACTAAATCCAAAAAAGTGTGTCTTTGGGGTTACATTAGGGAAACTTCTTGGCTATATCATCTCATAAAGAGGGATAGAAATTTATCAAGAAAAGGTAAAATACATCCTCAACATGGAACCACCACAAACACTAAAGAACCTGAGAGGATTCCAAGGAAGATCGCAGTCCATGAGAAGATTCATAGCGCAACTATTAGACAAAATCCACCATTTTTCACATAGTATCCAAAAAGGAATAAATTATAAGTGAGATGGGAAGTGTGATAAAGCTTTCCAACAAATAAAATACTATCTATTGACACCTCCAGTTCTTATTCCACCAATACCAAACAAACCATTGATCCTATATATCTCAGTAGCACTAGGTGCTCTTCTATAACAACATGATGAAAATGGAAAGGAAAGGGCTATCTATTACATCAGTAGGATCTTGGTGGGCTATGAAATGAACTACTTATCCATTCAAAAATCATGCCTAGCAATAGTTTTTTCTTCACAAAAATTCAAACACTACATGTTGTCACATCAAATCAAACTCATTGCAATGATC
Source organism: Sequoiadendron giganteum (assembly GCA_007115665.2). Taxonomy (NCBI): domain Eukaryota; kingdom Viridiplantae; phylum Streptophyta; class Pinopsida; order Cupressales; family Cupressaceae; genus Sequoiadendron; species Sequoiadendron giganteum. The sequence goes on along the minus strand of CM021105.1, from coordinate 597,832,873 downwards.
GACCCATTGAAATACCTATTATCCAAAGCAACTGTCACTCGATGAATGGCTAAATGGGTGATGATCTTAACTAAATTTAACATAGCATACATGGAGTGCAAGGAAATAAAAAGACAAGTGATTGAAGAACAACTAGAAGACACAACCTATCTATGTTGAGAACCCCTTGATATCTAAATTCTTTGATGAATCAGTATTCCTTGTCAATCTAACTAATCAGTTGAAGATGTACTTTAACGGATCATTCACCCAATATGGATTAGGAGCATATATTTTTTTCATCACCCCTCAATGTGATTGCATCCCAAATTCATGTAGGCTATCATTTCCATGTACTAACAACATAGGTGAGTACAAAGCTCTAATCACAAACCTAAGGATAGTGGTTCAGTGGTAGATACAAGAGAAGAAAGTCTGTGGAAACTCACAACTGGTTATTAACCAAGTTAATGATGACTACCAAACTAAGGAAGATAAGCTTACTCCTTACAAGAAGATGGCAGAAAGTCTCAAAGATCTTTTCATAGACATAAATTTTGAGAAAAATTCCTTGCATGAAAAATAGAGGAACAAATTCCATGGCAACAATTGGATCATTGTTAGACTTGTCGAACAATGTCCTCCAATGTGAATTCTTTGTGGAACAACTTCTCGTGCCGACTATTGAAATCCCTGAATCTGAGTTTGTGTTTGTCGTTTTTGGTCCTAGATCCCCATGGTATCATGACATATTAATCTACCTAAGCAGAGGAACCCTCCCATCCGTTATCACCTCCAACCTTAAAAAGACCTTTGTGAAAAAGGAATCCCGATTGATGATCCTAGGTGATACCCTTTACTGTCGAAGCATCGAAGGGACATTACTATGATGTCTTAACTAAGAGGAAGCCTTAACTGCTTTAAAAAAAGGTGCATGATGGCATATGTGGTTCCCATTCTAGTGGTATGACTTTAGCTAAAGAACTATTGAGGATGAGATACTACTAGCCAACCTATTGGCAGATGGTCAATGCTCCCCTCGAGATTCATGACAAGGAATAACCACTACCCATGGATCCGTTAACTCTAGAAATTGTATCAGGCATTAACAAGTCAATTTTTTTGTGCAACGACAACTATGGGTCAACAAGTGGTATCAGAGCCAGAGGTATCGAGTTCAAATCCCCTTGGGTAATGTTGGGGGGGAGATTTTTGGCAGATGTTCAACGCTCCCCTCGAGATTCATGACATGGAATAACCACCTCCCATGGATTTGTTAACTCTGGCAGTTGTATCTGGCAATAACAGGTCGATATTTTGGTGCAACGACAATGGTGGACCAACACAACCATGAATAAAAAAGCTAATCAGTATATGTAGAAATGTGTCCAGTGTCAACAACATGGAGATCTGATTCATGCTCTAGCTCAGTAATAACAACCAATGGTCACACCTTGGCCTTTCTCGTAGTGGAGACTTGATCTCATAGGAAAAATCACTCCAACCTCATCCAATGGCCAAAATTTTATCATAACAGCCACTAAGTACTTTACAAAGTGGTTTGAAGCCATTCTGATGACCTACATAAATGGGAAGAAAACTGCCAAATTTATCCTAAATTACCTAATTTGTCATTATGGTGTTCCATAAACCCTTATCTAAGACAATGGAATTCCCTTCAAAAATTAGGATGTGAAAGTGCTATGCCAAAGATTCAACATCCAATACTAATTCTCTACCCCATATTACCCCCACAGAAACCCTCAAGCTAAGGCTACAAATAAAACTATTTTGAAGATCTTAAAGAAAACAGTCAATGAAGCTGGTTCTGACTATAATTTTCAATTAAATCCTACTCTATGGGCCTATCAAACTAGTATCTTTGTGCCAATAGGTGTAACCCCTTTATCCTTGGTCTGCAGATCAGAAGCCATCTTTCCTATTGAGGGTGAGTTCCCATCACTACAAGTATCACTACTGAACCTAATCTCCGATGAAGAATATAGAGTATCTCGATTGAATGAGCTGGAATTACTAGAAGAAAATCATCTTGACACCCTTAATCACTTGCAAGTATATGAAAATCAACTGAAATGGAGCTATAATAAGAAGAACAATGTCAGTCTTTTTAGGTAGGGGATCTTGTCTTAAAATAGAATCAGAAGAATCTTCCTAATCAGGACAATAAACAAAATTTTGAGCCTAACTGGTTGGGTCCTTTTGTCATCATAGAAAGCTATGGATCAGGAGCATACTAGCTATCTACACCTAAAGGTGAACCCTTGAAGGAACCAACTAACAACTTGCATCTTAAATTGTTTTATGCCTAGTCTTGGAAGGTATAAATATGAAAATACAAACAAATCAAAAAATGATCAAAATCTAAAAAAATAAGAAAAATGATTGAAAAAATAAAGAAAAGAATCATCCTCTAGTGAAAACCACTTCAGTGGTACTTTGGGCAAGTACCTTGGTGAAAACCTGGTAAATAGGCACCTTGTGTAAATAAAGCACCTCCATCTACCTTTGGCTCCTTATCCTTTCATTATTTTCATCACCCTCCTTTCATCACCTCATTCATCCTATTTATTCCATCACCCATCCACATCCTTATCATAGCTTGATGTTGAGAAGTATTGTATCCCCTTAAGTACTACTTGGCATATTCCTAAGGTCAGTTTTTACTGTCTATATCAAGGCAATCTATCATATCACACTAGGGCAATTCGTTATGGATCATATCGAGTTCTTATATATCTTAAGTTTATTGGAAATCTCTTAAAAATCCCAAAAAAGTCATAAACATTCATTAGAAAATCCAAAAACACTTGCAAAATTGAGTTAAAATATCAAAACATTCAAAAATTATAAAGGAAAAATTGAAAACATTCAAAACACATCAAAATTCCTAAAAAGGTCAAACATCAAAAATCTAAAAATAGTACCCTTGTCAAACTACGAGTCTCTAAGCTTAAATATCAGCAAGGCCATCATTGATGTACCTCTGAGACACCCTAGGTAAGTCCTTTAGAAGTCCATCATAATAAATTGGCATTCCATCAACTGTTGATATCTTCATCTTTCAATAAGTCAAGTCAGTTGAACTATAAGGATTCTACATGTATAACGTAGGCAAGACTAATCTTTTATTAGCTCTTTAGGCCCCTATCCCTAGGATAGGTATTTTAGGTTAGGTTTTTGGTCGAAAAACTTAACAAACCCCTAACCATTAAAAAAAATTAGAAATACCAAAATATTTAAAAATTGAAAATCCAAAAACATCAGGAAACATTCAAAAGACCTAAAAAGCCTCAAATATCTTCAAGAAAACCCTAAAAATCCTCAAATAATAAAAAACCCAAAACATTCACATAAACAACTCAAAAAGACCAAAAACAACCTCAAAACATTTTTAAAAATACCAAAAACATTGAAATATTCCAAAAAATCTAAAACCGTCCATCCCATTTCACTTTCACCCATAATAAAACCTTCATCCATAATAAATCAATCATCACCTTCAATATTTGGCAAAACAAATAGAAAACAAGTATAGTGAGTCACAAAGTGAGAACCTAAGTGTCAAAATCTAAAGTCTAGATCATAAGTAAACGAGTCAGTGAAGTTTGTATTACCAACTTACCATAAAGCTCATCATCATCCTACATCGAACCCATTTGATCAACATATTCTAGGATGTATCCTTCCTGTGATGGAAATTAATATAAAAAATCATCGTATCTACATTTTAAAAAGTAAATATATATAGATAACACTGATTGTATTTCTTTGATATTTTCTTCTGATTTCACTTAATGACCCATTATGAGGACCTCTCGATGATGTCTATCAAAAAAATCTAGAGAGAAAGGAATGGGGCATCAATCATTATCTTTCATTTGCTATGCTTGTGGGTATTCTTGTAAAATAATCTTGGTGAATACTTGCTTTGTTGTGTGTAAGAAATTTGTCTGGAGTACATTATTGACTATTACGTATGCTTTGGTCTGATATATTCTAAAGCTTCTAACTTACATTCTAGCAAGGTTTCTGTATGTCAAGGTTTGAACAAGAACTATCCTATTTGTTTGCAGAGTCAAAGTCCATTACACTAGATACAACACTATCCTAGTTATTAATACCTTGATGCATCATATCTATGTGTTATATCAAAAATAAGGAATGACAAAAAATCATAATCTCAAGATATGAGCAAATCATCATCATCATCTCTAATAAATTATCAATGGATCATGGACTTGTTGGAACTTTTGAATCAATCTCAAAATCAATGGTCAATCCATTCATCTTATTATTCTTATTCTTCTATCTTTACTATGTGTGATATATCAAAATATGCATGAAGCTACCCATAGCCAATGACTGTCTATACATCTTGAAATCTGTGTACACCAATATCTGAGATAGCATGCTAGCAATCCCTATTCCATTGGGGTACAATGGGGAATCTATATCTTCTTTAGCTCAACAATCTAAAAAAAGTTCAGCTCTTTGATTCAAAAGCAATCTGAAATCTTAAGCATCTCAAGCATAAGTCTAATTTTTACCTATCGTGAGCCTGATCAAAACACTTTATTCTCTGATTGATCTCTCGAGGGGGAAACCAAACATCTTTCAAGCATATTAATATCAAATCATCTAACAAAAATTTTTCCTAGCCTTTCTAGCAAATCTTGATCAATTTATCAAATCAATCATCATTGGGATATATCTTTCCCTACCAATCCTCATGTTATTCAACACAATCCTTACATTGTTGTGAATCCTCAACAAAGTTATCAATTAATCAACTTCAGCTTGGCTATCAACATCTCAAAGAGATCATCGATATCCATTTTTGCATCATCATCATCATCAAAATTAACATCGAAATCAACATGAGTGTTTGAACCAATACAACAAGTACATTGCTTCAAAAAGGGGAAAAATGTAAACACTTAAAAATGTCTCGATGGATCGCATTGACTAACTAACATCATTTCATCCTAAAACCCATCCTCATTTCACTTAATTGATTAAATTAGCCTAGCTATTTAATTAATTGTCTCATTTTCATCTATTAATCTAATTGACCTATTAGATTAATTCATCCCCTTTCATGCTAACATTTTGTCTTATTAACTTAAATAAATTAAATTATTTAATTTAATCTCCAAACTCTTCTTATTTAATTAAAATACCCTAAATTAATTAATTAAATGTCATATCACCTTCCCCTTTTCATTAAATCATTTTATTTAATGAATATTGTCTAAATTCCCTAATTTGCATAATTGAAACTTTATTTAATTATCAAATTACTAATAAATCTAATCCCCCACTTGCAAAGGAATATTCCAAGGGAATATTCCTCCTTTGCACATTCTTCCAAAATGGAATATTCTTTCCATTTTTACACATTAAAAATTTGTTTTAATTTGCTAAACAATTTGTTTCCCTCACCCATGAGAATATCCCAAAGAATATTCTCTTTTTTCACTCATTTGAAAAATGGAATATTCTTACAAAGCTTCATGTGCAAGTTAACTCAAAACTTCTTGTGCAAGTTAACTTATGACCTCTTGTACAAATCAAAAGTGTGTTTGTTTGGATGAATGTAAGCCCTTGATTAAATATTAACTTGGATTTTCAACCTTTGATGAGAATCCATGATCCATGCCTCCATATTCTTTCATTTTTTACCATTGATTAGATTTTTCAATTTTATCCCTTCATTTTTTATTTGCTTTCTTATAAATAAAGCACTACTTGGAGATAAATGGATCCATCTTTTAACAACAAACTTATGCTACTAAAATCATTTTCACTTGCACTCACATTTAACATCATTTTAGCTTTATTTATTTGCATATTAGCTTAGCTTTCATTAATGGCTTATATGATAACATAGATGCATACATTTACCTTATTTGTTAATTAAGATTTTAATATTTTGAAGATTGAATACATTTAGAGTAGATTTGCATACACCAATATGGATCGTCTTAGCATAAATCATGTTAAAATAGCTTGCATAATGTTCATTTAACTTTAAATAAAGTTTTCATACACATCCATCAATGGTTTCATCAGTTTTCTTCAATAAAATGGATCAAAACAAGCTCATTATCCAAGGGATGGAGAAAGGTTCGTCATTCCACATCAATGTGACATCACTTCCCAATAAGATAAGTTTCAATGTCTTAGATTAGAAGTTTTTCAAGATTTCATGATTTAAAATGTTAGTTTTAATGGCTTCTTTGTCTTTGTTTACAATGAATGATCTTATTGGGATTGATGCTAATTAGGTTAAATATGCCTTGAATTTGTATGGATCAGGTGTTGTTAACCTTCATTATTTCATTGGTCACACTAACCTTCAATAGTTTTGGCATAAGGATAGTGATATTGTTCACTATTTTAAATTTATAACCAAATGATCCTTTCATTTTTAAATAAAAATATATAACTTTAGATATAAATACCACCATCAAGATCTCCATACAAGAAAGTGTTTTTAACATCTATTTTCTTAATCTAAAAATCATATGTTGTAGTAGTAAATAATAAAGATCTTATGAAATATATTTTAACATGAGATACAAATTTACCAAAATTAAATACCTTTATAGGAGTATTCTTTGGGTTGTAAATCTAACCTCATACCTCTTTAACCATCCATCTATTGTATTTTTTATTTTATACACACATTTGCAACCAATGGGTTTTCTTCCCTTGGGAAAACTAACCAAATCCTAAGTTTCACATCTGTTTAAGGTCACCATCTCCTCTTGTTCAAAATTCAAGGTAAAACTTGCAGCAATATGAACTTAAGTATGTGTTTCCAAATTTGAAATTATGTATCCAAGATTACCAATATTATGATATGTGATTAGCAATTACAACAATGAAAGATAAATCAACTTGATACCACAAGTTGAGAATCACAAGTGACGCAAGATATATGCGGAGAAATCCTCTTAGGAAAAAAACTCCACACTCAAAGAGTATAATGTTTGTATTAATCTTCAAGGAAGTACATCAATACAACAATCCTCTCTGGATTCGAACAATGTCTTGTTACTCTAACAACCTACAAAAAAACTCTACAAATCACCATCTCAATGCTCCAATATATAGAAGTTTGTGGGAGAGAAAAACACAAATGGTATCCCAAAACAAGTAAAACAACCTAGAAAAATCCACACCCCCTTAGTAGATAGCCTAAAAACATGGTGAAAAATATTAAATGCTTGCATAGCCAATAAAAATTGGTCAATACTGAGTGCTCCATAACTCTCTGATGGCTCTGACGGCTCAAACGTAGAACATGCAAGCTTGGGTGCCCAACTCAAGATAACATTAAATAACATGCAAGAGAATGCGCTTCTAGGTGGTCCCCACCTAGAAGTTGGACACCCAAAAGAAATATGATCCTGGGATGCTTTATAACTGTTATGATCATAGTCATAGTATGAGCTAAATAGACCAAATCCACACAAATTTAAACAATATTTATATAACTAAGCTACAATCCCAATGAAATACTTGAAAACCATTAAAATGAGGAAGCCATTAAACATAAACAACAAGAAATGAATAACAAAAATATATTCTAATGCCTCAAACCTCATCCCATTGGGGTATTGGTACCATATTGATGTGGAATTGATGGCACCTTCAAATTTTGCAAACTTGAAGTGCATGTCCTTTCAATGTGTTGATAGAGGCTAGGTCGGCATACTGCTCAATCTACCCTAGAGCCCATCTTCGCTGATTAAAATTTTTCAACTTAGAGGTCATCTTGAAAATCCATATGGTAGAATGTTTCTTGGTACATATGGTAGTGCACTTACTCAGTTTCATGCTTCTAGGATGAATTTTGATAGACTATTTAATCCTTTTCTGACTGCAATTGGGATAAATTTGGTTTTCAAAAAGTTGCAATTTTTACAATTCTAAAGGTAACATATTTATTATTTGGGTCTAAAACATCTCTAGTCCCATTTTCATAAACAAATAAGACCATCTAATGCATTATTTTAATGTATTTTTGTTGCGGCGAACATATCCGGTGGGCCAATTTACAAAGGAAATACCTAAATTCTAATTGTTGGGAAAATTCTGATCTAAAACCCATGTTTTAAATAATTGATTATGTCCGCTCACAAAATTAATCGGCTCCAGGGGTCTCTATTTGTTTGTAATGAATTTTCCCCATTTGGACGAAGGACGGAATAAAAAATTGGTATTTTTTCCTAATGCTGCAAAAGCTAATGTTTAAAATATTTTACATATTTTAAATGTTATTAAAGTGAAATGCAATTGGGGGAGTTTTAGAGAAAATTAAATATTTTTCACGTTTTATAAAGTTTAATTTTATAAACTTCACGGGTAGAGCTCGAAGGAGGCAAGGAAGGCAAGTGTGGGAGTATGTGGGGAGGTGAATAAAGTGTTTTAATACTTTATTAAAACTTTGTAACTTTGCAAATATTAAACCTTTTAAAATGTTTCATTTGTGTGTCACTCAATTGTTGCTGCTATGAGAGTTTGTGTGCGAGGAAGCGGGCAAGCATAAAAGTTGCTTCTCTTGTGCATTAAAACTATTTCTCATCACATGCAATGTCATTTGGAGGATTTTTGGTCTTACATTTATGATAGTTTCACTTTTCATATTTTCTATGAGCATATGTGGAGCTAGAAATGGTGTGTTCTCACGTTTTTTGGTTTTAGACTGAGTTTTGATGTCATTTTTTAGCTACAAATGGTGGTTTTTACTTCCAAATGGATGCATGAACCATTTCCCATGCTTGGGAAGCGATTTCAGTAATGTCTTATGCCTTTTCTAGTTGCCTACAAGCTCAAAAACGTCCTAGATGCAATTATCATGACCTGCAATTTCTTGTGGCCAATTTTGGAGCTGTCTTTGAGTTGAAATGTGTTGTCATTACTTCCCATTTGTTTTCTAAGGCTGATATAATGATTGGATGATATTTTTTTCATTATTGAAAGGGTTTTTGAAAGCTCAAACATGAGGAAAATGGCCTATAATAATTTTTCATGCCCATACACGTTTTAATGCATTTGGTATCAATTAAAGTGCTCAAAAAGAGATTCATATGCTTTGCAATAAGCATGTCTACTATGGGAATGTGTATAAAAATTATAGACAAAATACACATGAAGAGGGATCACAGACTAACTATTTGACAAAATATCAAACCAGTGGAACAAATGAAATGACTACAAGTTGGTTGTTTAAAATAAATGTCAAGTTAATTACAAGGATACAAGGGTAGAAATGAAGGCTCTATGGCCCAAAATGCTCAGTTAAAATGCAAGTTAAATGGAAATTTTAATTGCAAGTAAATGGGTTTTGACTCTAAGGTGATTTTTTTAACTTACTGATGCAGGAGCATCCAGTGGTGTAAGGGCAATCCTACATCACCCAAAAATATATTTACTTTCATTTAGATTTTTTTTGTAGATGTTTTTGCATTTCTGGATACCCTTTTCGTCGAAGAAGAATTCCCAACTTTCAGAACTGCTTTTCTGCTTTTTCTGCTCAACTGCTATTTTTAGTAGGTATGAATTTGAAGGCGTGAGGAGACAAAAATTTAAGGGAAGCTTCAGGACATAATAATAAACACTTTGGTGAAAGAATCAGATCAAGAGCATTTCCGGTTCAAAAGTTATTCAAGTTTCAATTTCTGCTTTTTGCCTTATGAAATCTTCGGAGCTAATTTTGAGGTACTTAGAGGCTCCGGATGGGCCTGAAAAATTGGCGGAATACGAAAGTGGTTAGCCTTTAGGCCCCACTTTCCGGCAAGAGATCTTCGCGAGAGCTTTCTGAAAAGGTATTATCATTGAAGATCTGACGGTTAGATCTTGAGTTAGGGCTTCCGAAAGTTGGTGCATAATTTGAATCCCGTTTTTGGCTCCAAACAAAGAAACAGGCTATTTATGGGCGAGTTACTATTTCTTTTAGGCAGTTTTTGGGGAAAGAAGATCGCATGCTGCGAATAGGGGAATTTCTGTACTTTCTTTCTGTAATTTGCATGTATTGCAAAACTGGAGGGTTTGAGATCCTCTGCATGTAGGAATTTCATACTTTGAAAATAATAAGATTTGTTAGTTTTTCGGTGTGATTTTCTGTGTCTCGGGTTGCACCCTCATCACTTACCAGATAAAAATGCAGTAGTAACACTATTTTTACAAATAGGGTATAAAGTTGCATGAGATTTGCAAATGTAAGAGGACAAGAACTTTTCAGTGGAAAGAATAAAGATAAGAGAAGTGGGAAAATAATGAACAAGAGAGCATTCTTCAAAAGCTAGTTTATTGCAGATCTAAAGGTTTAGTTCATGACAAGTGTCAGACAGAGATTCAATATGAGTTTATTTTCTTCTTTATATTGTAATTTGTGTCTCATTTGTACGGGTTCCAATTTTTTCCAAGTCTTGGGATATTGTAATTTTGCATAGGGTTGTCTCTAGATTAAGATTTCTTCAATTTTAGGGTTCAATGGCATAATCCATTTTGTAATGACAATTAAATTAGTTTGCAACTTTTTGGAAGAACAATGTCATATTGTGTTATCTCCAAAATGTATGCATTGTATTTTTAATCAGATTAATAAAAGATTATGATAGTTTTTGTTGCACATTTATTGCAATAAGTGTGTAGATTGATGGCTTTTGTTTAAAGAACAGGTTAAAGTGTGTTTTCAATCAAATGCTAAATATATTGTATTGCATTCAGGATCTATAAGAATGTTGTAGATATGTCCTAATGAGACTTCATTATTGTAAAGCAGTAATGATTTAATAGTCACTAGTTTTGTGTTTAGGATATTACCAGATAAGTTACTTCATTCTGACTCTGTTATGGACAAGGCATTGGTCTAGTGTATTTCTACAAGTCTACAAGTCTATACAAGAAAATCACTCATGCAATACACTCATTATTTTTCATCCAAAAAGGCAATGATGACTTCATTTTAAGCACCAAATTGAAGTGTATGTTTGTATTTTTTAATTTTAACAGATATCGCAATAGTGAGGATTTATGGGTTCAATTTTAACTAACTTTGAAAGATTTATTGCATTGTATATTTTAAACCCAATTTAAATATATTAGTTCTAAAACATGGAATGAAGCGGCATATGAGGGGTTATATCATCCCCTAAGTGTCAAAAAAAAATTACAATAAGAAAAACTAAGAAAAACTGAAATCCAAAATTAAAAAAAAAAATAGTATTTTGTAGGTTCTAGTAAATCTCATTTTTGGAGGTCTTTGAAATGGAATTTTGGGTGTAAACTTGCATCGGTCCCTAAAAATTGATTATCAACAACACTCAATTTTTAGGGATTGAGATATTACTCTTGGAGACCTTTCCAATGGTGCAAACAAATTTGAATTCTGAGTACCGAGTAGAAAGTTATGACCACACCAAGTTGGGGTAAAATCTACAAAATCAGTTAGCCTCACAAAAAAACTAGAAGTCAGTAAAAGAATAGAGAGTATATGAAACTAAAAATTTAAAGCACAAATGAAAAGTTGATTCACTATTTAACCTACAAAAGCGTCGTTCTACAATAGCGTCGCTCTAAACCTATCAAATGCATCACTGAAAGCTAAATGTCTCTGGTCACCAAAAGTGTAGCCTTGACACTTTTCACTCATTTGGGCCATTTCTTGTGGTTTTTGGCCTAGTTTTTCCTAGATTCTAAGGTGCCTTCCAAAGGTGTTGTGAAGTGTTGTAACACAATTTTCTCACTTTTCGAGGACCCTTTCATCATAATTCAGCTAAATAACCTCTTTTTACCCCTTTCCAAGCCTTAGTCTAAAGTATTATAAGGTGAACATGTAACCAACCCTCACACGTTTCTAGGCTTGTCATCACTAAATCAACCCTTTCTTATGCTATAATGACCCCTTAATACACTTATAGGTCCAAATTTAGTGTGTTTTAGAAGACAATCTCGAAAAACAATATTAATAACATCTTAATCCCCGATAATCAATCAAATTTTTTGAGGTGGACTAGGTCGCCACCTTGGGCGACTTAGTCTCACTACTCATAAAAATCAAAATAAACTTAAAATTCTTATGGAATTTTGTCTTCTAAACCCTAAGGTTGGCCTGTGTTGTATTATTTTCAGTAAATTAGGGCACAAAATTTATAAATAAAGGGTTTTCCCCTCATTTCTCAATCTTTTCTCATCTTTTTCATCCTAATTGTTCTTCTCAATCACTCATCACTTATTATTCTCAAGCAAGCTAGGTTTTGAGCATTCCAAGTCAACAAGACATCTTTTCTAAAGCATTCAAGGGTAGATTATTTTATCAACTCAAGATCTCTCAATGTGGCAAGGTAACAACTACATTATTTCATGTTCATGCTTCATTACATTTTCCATTCATTTTTGTTTAGTTACCTTGAAGATCATTTTGGTTCATTTTCTCTTTCTCTCCTTGTATTTTTGCAAATTTAGGTACATTGAAGATCATTGAAGGCCTTGAAGATTTTTTGAAGACCTATCCTTGCTTGCAAAGTCCAAACATCCATTAAAAGTCACTCTCAGGCCTAAAAATCAAAGTTTCAGAAGTGGACACTTGTGAAGAACCGATGTGTAGACCGAGGGCTTCCATTTCCACTTTCTAATTTTCATAAATTCAAAAGTGGACTAAGTCAGCAACAATGGCGACCTAGTCCAACTGAACCTTCTTTTAAGTGATTTTTGCATATTCAGACACCCATTTGACAAAAACATGCTTAGGACCATTTTTCCTAGATCTAGGACTAAGTCACCCAGATTAGCACAAGTGTCCCAATCGACTTTTACATTAATTTCATCAGCATTCCAAACTTCCATCTAATCATTCTCTAGATTCCATGTGCACTCCTTCTATTATCCCTCTTATCTTGCTTTGTATTACATTTCATCTATCTCTTTACATGTTGCAATGTGTCTTCAAATAAGTTGCATTTTCTAAGTGTTTAGTCTCTTTCTATCTATTTCCAACACTTTTTGTTTCTTAGGATTAACATTAGTAAATCATTTCATTTTTCAGTTTGTTGCACTTATATCATTGCACTTAGACACATTCACATCAAACCCTAATCTTGAATGAACACCAAGAATACTTAGTGCAAAAGAGAGTCATTTCTCAACCTAGCTCCTAGGTGAAAAACCCTAGGAGCCTATTGGGAAATTCTCTTTCCCTATATATCCATAGTTTTTTGGTTGTTCATATTGGTGACATTGACATTTCTACACCCCTCTTTTATACTTTTGATTGCTTCTTCATCCTAGAATGATCTTGCATTTCATTTTGCACTACTTAAGTTGCATTCGAGGGTTTCACATTTTTTCATGCATGAAAGTGTACATAATTTGCATTCTTGCATCTCAAATCATTATCAATCATCCCATATCTTCACCTACCTTTATTCTTTTGGTCATCCAACATCATGACCATCAAAACCCAATTGAAAATTTCTAGAAATTTTGAAAAAACCCTAACTAGGACTAATTCGCCATTTTGGGTGACTTAGTCCCTATTTAGATTTTTAACTATTTGTCTATTACAGCATCATAAACCTCATTTTTGTGCTTTCTTAGGCTCCTAGTATCATATACTATAAGTTTGGAAAGTTTTGGGAACATTGGTTTTATTCTTCTAGCTCAAAAACATCATTTTAGGATGGTCATTCTTAAAATCATTTCATCATTAGATCTGAAAATGCTCAAATTTCTACACTTTTGCATCACATTGATAAAAGTAATTTTCAATTTTTCACATACAAAGTTTCTATTCATAAATTTTTTCATAAGTTTGTTAAAAGTTTTTTTCATTCTTGCATGTACATTATTTACATTCTTAAAGATTAGCATACATTGTATAAAAATATTTTGTATCTTTGTATATGCACTGTTTATATTGTTGAAACATTGCATGAAATGATTACATGCACTTTTCATTTTTTTTCACACAATTCTAGTAGCTTACAAATCTAAACATGCTAAGAAAACTTTACTATCCCCTCCCTATGAGAGTGTTTTAGTGAAAGAAGATACAAATTTGGACATTCCTAATGATCACATTCATTCTTCTCCTAATATCTCTCCTCTTGGTGATGAAGATATTTTGATAGAAGAACCAATCAATGAGAGTTATGAGAATCCTATTTGTTTATCTCCTCTTCATTCTCTTAGTGGACAAGACCTTAATGACCAAGACAACACAAACATAGCTAATCATGACAATAGCATTTTTTATTCTCCTAGTATTTCTCCTTGTTGTGAAGAAGATACTTTGCTATTAGAAAACACATTTAGTGAAGGTCATGAGAATATTAGTCATCCCCCTTCACCTAAAAACATCCTTATTGCACACAAAAATTCAACCATTGATCATTTCCATACTTGTGATGAAGCTATTTTAGAAGAACCAACCTTTGATTGTCAAGAACCGTTGGTTTGTAGTTCTCGTAAAACCCTTCCTCCTAGGGAGGATATCTTGATACACAATAAGGATAACAATGACAATAATAATATTGTATCCTTAGAAGCAAATAAAGTGAAAACCTCAGTCTCTCCCTTGCTCAAGCATGTTTATATTATTCAACCTCAACTCATCCTTTACCCTCCAACCAAACAAACCAAACCTAAATTCATCCACTACCCACCTAAGAATAATGTGTCGTAGGAGTCGAGTCAAAATATCACTGCTCATACACATTACACAAGAAACAATATGCGCTCACAACAACCAACCTCCACTTCCTTACCTTCATAAACTCCCATCTTACCTATTGCCCCTTGCTTGAATTCACTTCTTAGGGAGTATGACCTTGTTGACCAACTAAGGAATACTCCTGCCAAGATATCATTATGGGATCTTATTCAAGCCTCCCCTCACTATCACAACATGATGGAGAATTCCTTACAGCAAGTTTTTATCCCTTGTAATATGCAAACAAATGACATAACATCTATTATTCACGAAATCAATGCTAATATTTGTTTTTCACCAAAGTGAGCTCCCTCCTTTGGAAGTACAAAAGTAAAATGAAGCTTGAATGTAATAATCTATTAATACGAAACAATAGGGATCAATAGAACTCTTGTAGATACTAAATTTTCCCTTAATGTGTGTAGTGTGAGCCTTCTAGATAGGCTTGGCATTGCTTCATCAAACATCAAACTTGATTCTCTATCTATCAAAGGATTTGACAACGTCACAAAGAAACCACTCAGTGTGATCATTATACCTCTTATAGTTGGAATGGACACATTGGAAACAAAAATCCATGTTATGCCTCATGAAATTTCATATAATCTTCTCTTAGGTAGGTTGTGGATTCATGCAATGAATGGAGTGCCTTCCACTCTTCATCTTAAGATGAAGTAAATCTACAACAACAAAGTGTACACACTTGAAGCTGAACCTAAACCTAATCGTTGCTTGAACATTGAGAAATCTAAAGAGAATCACTTCAACGCCTTAACACCAACCACCCAAGTGGAACCTGCACAAAAAAATAAATAAAGAACATCTTGAGAAAATCACAAAGCTCTTAGATGATGATTGGGGTTCCTTAGAATTCACACCTCCTTTACTAGGAGAATCCAAGACCACAACCAAAGACTCTAAAAAAGGAAATATAGTCTTGTGAACACAAGACTTAGCAGATCCTTTGAAAACATCCACCTCAACTACTTTAGAGAAAGAAGCAAGAAAAAAACCATCATTCGATCCAAAAGCTACGAAAAAGATTTATGGAAAAGGTTATTATTTTGATGAAACAACTTGGCTATAGTAGAAAAGTATGTGGTGCTAATGAACAAGGTATCCGCAACCCTATCAAGCCTAACATGCAAACAAAAACTCGTGGTCTTGGTTATTGTCCCTTGATCGAAATCACCAAGCCTTCACCTCACACCGACACCATCCCAAATCACCCTTCTACACCAACCTTAGAAAGTGATCCTTTGAAACCAACAAAGGACTCTTTGCTTAATGCCAATGTCATCTCGCAATCCAGTAATGATTTAGATTTTACACACTCTTCCAAAGGAGTGTACAAAATCTCACAATCTATAGTTCCTTGCATAGGTATGACATCCTATATTAAGCAAGACAGTTATTTTTCACAAGCTAAAGGAACACTTTCTACCCTTAATCAAGAGGGGATCTTGTTGAAAATCCTCCATGATCACTTGATCTCCCTTCCTCCATGAACTCAAAATAAATGTTACAACAAACATTCCTTTTGTGCCTACCACCGAGTTCAAAGAAATTTCTCATAATAATGGTGTTAGCAACCGCTTTAAATTGGGGGCATACATTGACACTCACATTTTCATTGTGAGATTTTATTTTTCTTGTGATTCCCTCTCTTGGAAGCATTAGGTACAATGTTGCCCATGATGAGACATTGCACTTGTCATCTCTTACAAACAAGATGAGACCATTTTCACTTTTCCTCTCTTGTAGACATTACACATGATGTTCCTTAAGATGAGATATTCCACGAACTAAGAAAAATACCTTTGAACATTCCTCACCATCATTACAAAATCATTTTATTTTGTGGTACCTTATCAAATTTATCAGGAGGTATAACTTTGGTATAGTTTAAGTAGGAAGCCCAACCTATGGAATGACTTTCCCCATAGCCACCTATGTGTGTGTGTGTTCATACCAACTGAATGTATGTTTCTCACCTTTTGGGCCTTCTCACCTAGTGGACAACAAAAAGTCTCGTTACTCTAGAGTGAGTACACTTCTTTTTGGACAAATAACCTTGATATGATCCACAACTAGCTAGACAAATGGTCAAAGATTGATCCACTCCTTTTACTTTCATTCTTCTCTCTTTTATAGTTCTTGTCATTTTATGATCGTGTATTTTGTTTTGTTGCAAATCATTCACCTTTGAATGTGTCCTCTTGTATTGATGTCGTGTTGACTTAAAATCTTGAATCCTAGGGGCTTGACCACCTCCTTCATCTTTGTCATCCTTCACCATCTGCACCACTTGGCTACTTTAGTATGAGTTTGAAGCAAGTTCATCCTCTCACTAAAGTGGGGGTTAAATGTTTCACCAAAAAGTGCAGCCTTGACACTTTTCACTCATTTGGGCCCTTTCTTGTGGTTTTTGGCCTAGTTTTTCCTAGATTCTAAGGTGCCTTGCAAAGGTGTTGTGAAGTGTTGTAACACATTTCCTCACTTTTCTAGGATCCTTTCATCATAATTTAGCTAATAACCTCTTTTTACCCCTTTCCAAGCCTTAGTCTAAAGTGTTGTAAGGTGTTGTAACCAACCCTCAAACTTTTCTAGGCTTTTCATCACTAAATCAACCCTTTTTAATGCTATAATGACCCCTTAATACACTTATAGGTCCAACTTTAGTGTGTTTCAGAAGACAATCTCAACAAACAATATTAATCACATCTCAATTCCCAACAATCAATCAAATTTTCCTAGGTGGACAAGGTCGCCACCTTGGGCGACTTAGTCCCACTTGACATAAAGATCAACATAAACTTAAAATTCTTGCAAGATTTTATCTTCTAAACCCTAAGGTCAGCTCGTGTTTTATTATTTTTAGGAAATTAGGGAACATGTATAAATAAAGGATGTTACCCTCATTTCTCAATCTTTTCTCATCTTTTTTACCCTAATTCTTCTTCTCAATCACTCATCACTTATTCTTCTCAAGAAAGTTGGGGTTTGAGCATTCCAAGTCAACAAGACATCTTTTCTTTAGCATTCAAGGGAAAATTGTTGCAGAAACTCAAGATCTCTCATTGTGGCAAAGTACTAACTACATTATTTTATGTTCATGCTTCATTAAATTTTCGATTCATTTTGGTTTAGTTACCTAAAATGGGTTTGACCAAGGTAAACCCATATTCCCTAACAAATCAACATTTTCTCTTTCTCTCCTTATGTGTTTACAGATTTAGGTGCATTGAAGATCATTGAAGGCCTTGAGGATTTTTTGAAAACCTCTCCTTGCTTGCAAAGTCCAAACATCCATTAAAAGTCACTCTTAGGCCTGGAAAATAGAGTTTCAAAAGCAAACACATGTGAAGAACTGAAGTGCAGACCAAGGGCTTCCATTTCCACTTTCTGATATTCATAAATTCAGAAGTGGAATAGATCACCAATAATGGCAACCTAGTCCTATTGAACTTTCTTTTCAGCGATTTTTGCAAATTCAAACACCCATTTGGCAAAAATGGGCTTCAGACCAATTTTCCCAGATTTGGGACTAAGTCACCCAGATTAGCACTTGTGTCCTAGTCGACTTTTACATCAATTTCATTAACATTCCAGACTTCCATTTGACTATTCTCCAAATTATAGGTGCACTCCTTCTATTCTTCCTCTTATCTTTCTTTGTATTACATTTCATCTATATCTTGTTACATGTTGCAATGTGTCTTCAAATAAGTTGCATTTTATAAGTGTTTAGTATCTTTCTATTTATTTTCAACACTTTGCATTTCTCAGGATTAGCATTTGTGAACCCCTAAACCCTTAATTGCACAAGAACAAAAAACAAATCAATGTGTTAGATCAAATGCAAACAAGAATGAAGGATTCCCCATGATATCCATCCACTCAAACTCAAACTAGGAAAGATGAAGAAAAAAATGTAAAAATGCATGTAAATCCTAATTTAGCAAGTAAACTTATGATCCCATGGGGGAATTGGTGCCAATTGAATGTTGAAATTGGCCCTTTCCCAACTCCTAAGTTGCAATGTTGAATTTTTAGATTGGTCAAATCTCCATGATGAGATTTGAGGATAACCTAGCTATGAAGATGATGAAATATGTGAATGATGGAATGAAGTGCACAAAATTAGCTTTCAATGTTAAGAGAGTAACTTTGCATGTAATTGTGGATGAAGAATGAGGAGAGAATCCTCTAATTTATAGATTTGAATTTGGAAGAGAAGGCAAGATTTTGGCAATGTGGGATTAATTTTCACACAATCGTTGAATGCCACTTGTCACCATGTGAATGGTTGATGGTTGTGCACATTTTGGCCAAAGTGCCAATAAATGCAATTAGGTGGAATTTGAATTTGAAGAAATGACATGTGAGAGGGAAAAAGGAATGAAATAAATGCCACTTGGCTCAATGCACAATGGCATGTAAGAGGAGTGAATGCCTTGTTGGATGTACAAGTCCACTTGGACTTTTTGAATTCAAATTGAGGGAATATTCCCTTTTGATGCCATGTGAGGGAAAATAGAGATTTAATAAATGAATTAAATCTATTTTCATGTGCAAGATCCATTCCATAGAGGATTTTAGTGAGAGGGGTTAACTTAATCAATAATTTGATTAATTTAATGAGAGATTAGATGATTTGACAATTTTGACTTAAATTGATGAATTGATTTAAATCATAATTGAGAAGAAATGATTAATTAAATAAATGATTTTGATTGATTTAACTAAGTGGGAAGATGTTAGATTAAATCAAATAAGGTTTAATTTATTTAATTTAATAAGAGGACTTTGGAGACTTTAATCAAATAAAATGATTTATTTAATTAAACAAAGACATAAGGTTAATTAAATTAAATTGATTAATTTAATCACTGGAGGAGAAAGACTTAATTAAATAAATAATGATTTACTAGATTAAGAGATAGAATATGATGAAATGTTGAGAGTATGATTTAGGAGGAAATGTCGTTAGTAATCGAGATCAAGTGTGCCGAACTAAAATTGTACATTTTCCATGTCTACATTTTTGCCCCTCTTTGAATCAATGTACTCATTGCATTGATTCAAAAAATAAACTGCTCCCATCAAAGTTCAAAAATTCTTAATTTTTTCAGATGCCCCACTACTGCCCTAGAGTAAGGATATTATTGCATATTGCCCCCTCGAGAGATTAGACGAAAATTTTGAATTTTTGGATGATCTCACAAAAAAAGAGGACAAGGTGCCTAACAGGCCAAAAATGCCCTAGAATGCCAAAAAAATGCGTTAAAACGTCAGAAAAGATGCAGAATGACCCTTAGTTGGACAAAAACGGGATTGGGGGACCAAAACCCTAGTTAGCTTGCCAAATTAGGTTAAAAAACCCTAATTTCTAGGCTTAAATAGACCTTGAGGGGTCATTTTCAATGCATTTGCAATCTTAGCCCTTTGAAAATTTCACATTTTGAGCTCTGAGTCTTGGTAGAGTACAAGTGCACTAGACAACTTCCTAGGCACGTGTCTGAGAGAGTACAAGTGCACCAGTGGCTAGTCGGCAAAGGACCCGTGGTATGTACCCCTATCCAACTTTCAATTTTCTCATTTTACGTGCATTAAATAGGGTCCAAGTGTTAATTAAGTTGAGGGGTGCTATATAGCACCGCTGAAAATGTCTTATTGGTGTTGTGCCATCCTATATTGGACTGCATATGCAAAGAGCGTTGTGCATCTCAGTTTGAAAATTAGGGTTTGTCGGTCAAACTCAGTCATATGTTATCATTCAACCGCGTGGCTCACTTAGGGAATTAGGGTTCCATCACAAAGTCAGCCACATACATGATTAACGTCACACAACCCACTTTGGAACTAAGAAAAATGCAAACTCAGCCATGGCAACGTAGTTTGCAATTTTCCAAACTGCGTCGCAACCACAAACAACATCGCATTTTCTGTTTTGGATGCGAAAATAAGCACGAGATGCAAAACAATTTTATTTTTTCTTGACGCAATGGCTTCCCTTGTGCAGGAGGAGCTTGTTGTACTTCACTCGTGGGAGCATAGATGGACGATGCTTCAAAGATTGTAGGGTATGCATGAATTGGTTCAGGAGTAGCTTGGTGCTCTTGGTCTTTGGTATATTGCATACATCCCTCCTATTCAGGCGCACTTAGGCATGATGATAGCCTTGGTCGAGCGATGGCACAATGAGACTTCTTCCTTCCACCTTCCTACCGACAAGGCCACTATTACCCTCGAGGATGTCTGGTGCATCCTCTAATTACCTATCCATGGGACCAGAGTTATGTATGATCCAGATGTCAGTAGAGATGCTTGCTATGTGGTTATGGAGCTTGATGAGATTGAATTTTTTGATGGGAAGATCTATTTAGAGAGATACCACAATAGTGTACCCATTTATAGATTGATCATTGTGGCTATCATTTCAGGCCTCGTGGCACCTAATCGGTGGGGTTGATATTTTAGTCTAGGATGGGGACTGGCATGGGAGCAGATGGTTCACCGTAGGGAGTGCTTTGCTTGGGGACTAGTATTTTTGACATCCCTATATAGGGATCTTGATGAGTTTGCATGCCTAGACAGCAGGTCCCTCGGAGCCAGAGTTACCCTATTACACATCTGGGGATGGGAGTGGATCCTAGTGCTTTGCCCAGACTTTACACCAGTTATTCTTGAGACAGATGATCCTGTTGTTTAGCGGTATGGTGAGGTAAAGATTCATTTCACCCACACTAGCATAGGTGGTTTGGCACACTAGCGGCGAGTTCTCGATGAGATGAGAGAGTTCATCTAGAGACCCTAGATGGGCATTGGCCCATGGTAAGATGATGTAGATCAACTATTTTATGCCAGACAGGACAGGTGGATGCAAGGTCAGGAGCACACCATGGTCGAGAGGTATCTTCTAGACAGGGTAGCTTGGCAATTTGGAGAGGTACACAACAAACCTGATGACCAGTACGTGGTGATATTCACTCATACAAATAGAGAGATAGTGCGGGCCAGTCCATTGCATTAGCAAAGGTAGTATCTTCCTTCTGAAATTTGGTGGCCTGGCCGTGGCCATATGATCAGGGGCTGACAGGTGTAGGGGTTACTCCAGCATACAGAGCATGGTTCAGGCCTCCCCTTAGATTGACAGTTCCTAGTGTAGCGATCCCACGACACAAACCCAAAGGTCAGACAATAGGAAGAAGCAGAGGACAGGGAAGAGGAGGAGGTGGACCACCTCATCAAACACCTCTAAGGGATCCAGTACAATATTTTCCTCCCCGAGTAGGGGACTAGGATGGTCAACTGAGAGTAGTCCCTCAATAGTAGCCAACTGCATAGCCAGATCACAGAGATGCATTGATCCAACAGTTGCAGGGTCAGATCTAGGTTTTGACAATAGAGCGGGATGAGGCTAGGCAACAAGTTGCAATAGTTATAGCTGAGAGAGATCAAGAGATTGGTCAGTGGTGGCAGCTAGAGAGCGTAACGTCCTCATCCCAGGGCCGATCAGTTGATCTGCGGGCATACAAAGAGGTTGTCAGGGAGGTTGAGTATTATCGGAAACACTATAGGTAGGTAGTGCTGCCAATAGGTAGAGTGTCAGACTTCTCCCAATAGATAGAGATGTGGTCGCCAGAGGATCACAGTGACAGGCAGGTGAGAGAGGGTGAGGGGCATAGCCAGCAGGGCTAGCCCTTGATCACAGACAGTTTTTCATTTTTTTGATTTGTGGGCTGCATTATTGCCCCTATTGTACCATGTATTTCGATGTATACTTGATCTGATTTTGTATCATAACAGTCTATTATTTAATGATATATATATGAGATGATTCACCTTTATGATATGTATGGATGTATTCTAATGGATGAATTTATTTTGTATCTTTCTCACGCATTTTAATAATGATCCCATGAATGTAATGTATGTTAATGATGGTGTAATGGATGCAAATGGTAATGGATAATAATGATTATGTATAATGTAATGTTTTCTTAAGATGCTTGGAATAACAAATTTATATTATTTCTCATAACTTAAGATAATGATATGATGCAATATTAGTTTTATTCTAATGATCTGGTGGATGCAGAGTGTATGCATTGGAAATGTTTTGATTACTATTATGATACCATGTTAGCATGGAAAGAAGATAGAAGAACTTAGAATCAGTGAGTTAGTTAGGATGATGGTGATTTTACTTTACCAAGAGTTGGGATTTTCAAAGGGTCAATTACGTTATGTTTGATAACACACCTAGGTACGATGCATCAAGGTATAAAGAACCAAGATGGCATTGTGCCTAGTTTGATGGACTTTGAATTGACAATCAAATAGTAGTATTATTGTTTACACTTAGTGTACATACTTTACTTAGGATGTAGTTCAGACATTCTAAACGTCTCGGGCCAAAACATAGGAAAGCAAGCTTTCCTATGTGGTCAAGAAGATATCTAAAATATCCTCTCCACAAACCAAACAAAGCATATATGACTAAGTTATTTTACAATTATATCCCACAAGCATAGTAGATAAAAGAGACAATGATCTTTGCCCCACTCCTTTCACTCTAAACCTGTTTTGTTTAGGCATCATCGAGAGGTCCTTGGAATGAGAAAAAAATAAGATAAGCCATTAAAAAGACCAAATAGAGAAAACCAAACAAGCTAATGTTCTTCATACCACTAGCCAAGACTAAACTACTGTGAGGTACCTGACGCTTATTTCCATCGTGGGAAAGTTTCATCCTAGGACATGTTGTGATCAGGGTTTTGATGGGACCGATTGGATGATAAGCTATTGATATTCCGAGTTGACCAACTTGCTTGCTTACTAACTTAGACTTTCAAGACTCTGGTGATTAGGTGTTCAATTTTGAACCTGTTAAACTTGCTTCTGATTGACCCACCAAAGGGTGATGGTGACGATTGATTTATTAGGAATGATGAAATTCACGAGTGAAAGTGAGATGAAATGGATGCACCATTTTGGATTTTCAGATATTTTGAGGTTGTTTTTGGTATTGTTGAGATGTTTTACAATTTTTTTTGGTATTTCTAAGATTTATGATGAAGAGACTAAATTAAAGACCTATCCTAGGGGTCTTGGAAGTTGTTCCATAGATTAGTCTTTCCTACATTATACATGCAGAGACCACGTAGTTCGACTGACGACAGACTTGACTCAATGATGAGATAGATGGGAAAACGGGTTACCATTTTATTGCGATGGACGCCTAAAGGACTAACCTAAGATGTTTCGGGGGATGATCAAAGATCAACCTTGCCTATGTTCAAGCTTAGAGATGATGTAGTTCAAACAAGGTGGAAGACTGACAAGACTTGATGATGAATATTTTTTGAAGATTTTCTAAGATTTTTGACATGTTTCTGGGTTTTTCTGATGAATTTTCCGAATGTTTTTGGATTTTCCAATTGATTTGAGAAGAGCACAAAATATACACAAACCCAATCCCATGCAAGTTTCAAGGACATGCCCCCAGCATTAAGCGATAGACTACTTCAATAATGGTAGGACAAACTGACCTTAGGAGTATGCCAAGTAGTACTAAGGTGGAATATGATATGAACATCAGCTCAAGCTATGGTATGGATGCGAATGGATGGGTGGAAGGATAAATGGAATGTGACAAAATGAATGAGTGAGTTGTGCAGATCCTGGTGGATGGGGAGTGCTTTATTTATGCTTGGCACCTGTTTGCTAGGTTTTCACCAAGGTACTTGTCCAAAGTGCCACCAAAGTGGTTTTCACTAGAGGATGATTTTTTTCTTTACTGTTTTCAATCCTTTTTCTAATTTTTTTTATTTTTTTGTTGTCACCAAGACGCATGTTTGCTAGATTTTCATCAAGGTGACCATTTTTTTAGGACATTTTCTGATTGCTTCAGTATTTTTGGTTTTATACCTTGTAATTTTTAGGCATAAAACTTTTTGAGATGGGAGTTGTTTAGAGGCTCCTGCAGAGCCTTGCCTTCTGGTGTTTCCAATTGATATGCTCCTGATTTATAGCTGGCTATGATGACAAAAGGTTCCAGCTAGTTGGGCTCAAATTTTCCTTTGCTCTATGGATTCAGTACATTCTCTTGGTTCTCCTTCATCACAAGTTCACCAACTTGGAAGGTGTCCTGCTTGATCTTCTTGTTGTAGCTTCATTTCAGGTGATTTTGATAGACCTACAAATGGTTTAGGGTGTCCATGCAAAATTCATCTAGTAAATCTAGCTCATTCAGTCTTGTGACCCTATGTTCCTCATCTATGATGAGGTCTTGCAATGATATTCTTAGTGACAGGAGCTCAATCTCAATTGGGAGTATGGCTTCTGACCCATAGACCAGGGCAAATGGGGTGGTGCCTGTTGGCATGTGGATGCTGGTACAATAGGCCCATAAGGTAGGATTTAGCTATAGATGCCAGTTATGACCAAAGTCATTGACTATTTTCTTAAGGATTTTCAGAATGGTTTTATTGGTAGCTTTTGCTTGGCCATTGCCTTGTGGGTAATATGGGTTGGAAAAATGATGTTGAATTTTGAATTTTTCACACAACTCACAGATATCCTTATTCTTGAAAGGTGTCCCATTATCAGAGATAATGGATTGGGGGACACCATATCGGCAAATGAGGTAGTTCAGGATGAACCTGGATATCTACTTTCTAGTGATGTAGGTCATGGGAATTTATTCGACCCACTTTGTGAAATACTCGGTGGTGGTGATAATGAACTTGTGGCCATTGGATGAGGTGGGTGAAATTTTACCTATGAGATCGAGGCCCCATTGCAAAAAGGGCCATAGTGTAACAATATGATGTAATTCTTGAGTTGGTCCATGAATAAGGTCTCCATGCTACTGGCACTATAAGCACTTTTTGACAAAGTCATGTGCTTCCCTTTCCATTGTTAGCCAGTAGTACCTGGTTCTAAGCAACTTCTTAGCCAAGGTCATACCACTCGAGTGTGAACCACAAGTGCCATTGTGTACTTTAGTCAAAGCAATCAGGGATTCCTCGGGTTTTAAGCAACGTAATAGGGTTCCGTCAATGCTCCTACGGAAGAGGTTTTCTCCTAGGATGACAAATCGTAAGGCCCTTTTGACAAAGGTTCACTTGAGGTTCGAGGTAATATCAGCTGGGAGGATTCCTAATCTCAGGTAGGTGTAGATTTCATGGTACCAAAGATGACTAGGACCCATGAGTACGCATGCATATTCTGACTCTGGTACCTCGAAAGTGGGTACGAGAAGTTGCTCTACCAGGAATTCATGTTTCAAGACATTGCGAGGGATATTGATCAAGGATCCAATTATTACGATGGCATCGACTACTCTGTTGTTAGTCCTCAGTATCTTCTCAAAGGTGATATCAATAAATGTTTCCTTGAGGCTTTCTACCACCTTCTTGTATGGTGTGAGCTTATCATCTATAGTTTGGTATTAACTGTTGACTTGGTTGGTGATAAGCTATGAATCTCCATAGACCTTTAATGCCATGATTCACCATTGTGCTGCAATCTTGGGACCTATGGTTAAAGCCTCGTACTTTGCAATGTTTTTGGTACAGGGTAATGCCAACTTGTAAGATCTTGGTATAAAATCGCCCTGGGGAGTGATGAAGAACACACTAGCTCTTGATCCATGTTGTGTGTTGGAACTAAGGTTAAAGATAGGCTCGTCTAGAAACTGATATGAGTGGATTGTCCGTGTAGATGGGAGCTTCTGCCAGTTGGTGCAATGACTTGTCATTTTATTACCTTTCACTCCACATACTCGATGTTATACTCTGACAATATCATTACCCATTTAGCCATCCTTCTAGTGAGAATAGCTTTTGACAGTAGATATATTAAGGGATCTATCTTGGCGATGAGCTTGATTTTATGTGCCAGCATGTAGTGTCAGAATTTCTATGAAGCAAACACTATTGCTAGGAAATATTTCTCAATGAATGTGTAATTTAAGTCATGGCCAACCATTGTTCTACTAATGTAATTGATAGCCCTTTCTATTCTATTCTCATCATGCTGAGCCAAAAGAGCACCCAAGGCTATTGTTGTTGCTGAGATATATAGGATCAATGGTTTCCCTACAATGGGTGGCATTAACACAGGTAGTGTACGTAGATATTCTTTGTTTTTTTTGAATTCCTATTCGTACTTGTCATCCCACTTGAATGCTACCCCCTTGTGGAGTTGATGTGAATATGCAATCTGTTTGTCTACCAATTGCACTATGAACCTTCAGATGGACTAGAGTCTACCCTATAATCCTCTGAGTTGTTTCAGTGTTCTTGGCGCTTCCATATCCAGGATTGCTTTTACCTTTGTAGGATCCACTTCTATCCCTCTCATTGACACTATGTATCCCAGCTGTTTTCTTGATTGTACCCCAAAGACCCATTTCTTTGGGTTGAGCTTGACCTTGTATTCTTCCAATCTATCAAAGATGTTGCTTAGGGTTTCTATGTGATTCTGCCTCTTCTTTGATTTAGCCAATATGTCATCCACATAATCTTTGACTATTTTGTGAAGCATGTTGTGGAAGATTAGTGACATGGCTCTTTGATATGTATCCCCTACATTCTTTAGCCCAAATGGCATCATATTCCAGCAGTCGGTGCCTAAGGACATGTAAATGTTGTTTTATGCTGGTCTTCTTTTGCAATCATTATTTGGTTGTACCCTGAGAAGCCATCCATTAGGGATAGCATCTCATGTCCAGCTGTCATGTCCACTATCATATCAAGGTTGGGTAGTGGAAAATCATCCTTAGGACATGCTTTATTGAGGTCTCTAAAGTCAGTGTAGATGCAGATGCCCCCATTTGGTTTTGAGACTAGTACAAGGTTGGATACCCATTCTGGATAGTCAATCGGGTGTATGAAGCCAACATCCAGGAGCTTGTATAATTCTACCTTGACTAGCAAGACTATTTTGGGATGCATTTTTCTTAACTTTTGTTTAACCGGCTTCACTCTA
Organism: Sequoiadendron giganteum; assembly: GCA_007115665.2. Classification (NCBI taxonomy): domain Eukaryota; kingdom Viridiplantae; phylum Streptophyta; class Pinopsida; order Cupressales; family Cupressaceae; genus Sequoiadendron; species Sequoiadendron giganteum. Next base: position 597,805,149 of record CM021105.1, on the reverse strand, counting down.
GGGTAAACAACCAAATGATGAACCATCACTTCCGGATCTAGATTGGGCATGTCAACATAGGTCAATGCAAATTTTATCTTCCTTTCTTTTAGAAATTCTCCTAGCAGTTCTTGTTCCTCTATCAGGAGAGACTCAACATAGAAAGTGATCTGCAGTGACGTCTCTATTCCCAAGTTAACAGGATTACACTGCTCTTCTAGGACTGCTGATTTCTCTTGATGTAGTGTAGTAGGGGGAATATTGAATCCTTCATCCTCTAGTGCCTCAGAGAGGTTTTCACCATTGGATGTGTCCTTTATTTTTACTGTTTTGTGGTTGGAGAGTGCCACAATTTGGTTTTCACTCAATAACTCCGAGCTTATTCTCGTTATTTTTCTTTTGCGACTGAAGGACTCAATCATCTCCTCATAATATGCCTAGGTGTCTAAAGTGATTTCAAAACCATCCTTGTTATCCCCACATAGAACCGTATCCCTTAGTCCCATAAATTTTGAGAGAGCCTCATCATTTTCAAATGATTCTAGAATTGGCAATCCTCGTTGGTCATGATCGATGAGTTGAGGGTATACTAATGTAATATTGTGGGTTTGTTGGTTTGACTAAGTGGGTGAGGCACTAATCATTAGTAAGGTGGAATCCTCAAAGAGTATGGGAAGGCCTGCTATGGTATCATCATCGTCACTATTGGCGCAGACATCAGTGATGTCAAAAGCAAAATTGTCAACTGGGATGTGTGTGCATACGAGTGGTCTAAGCGTGGTTGCCGATACTTGAGGGGAGGACCTGACTGATCTATTAGGAGTACCTCTTCCATGTATGGTTATACTCGGGGGAGTGGGTATGTTCAGGATCATCATGGAAAAAATAGGCCCTTAAGTGGCAAAAAAATTAGAAAAATCAGAGTTAGGAAAGTTGACATAAAAATTTGAATAAGTTATCTATATTATTTCAAAAATATGTAAGAATAGAATCTGTAGAAAATTGAATGTAGTTTCTAAACTACTAGGTTTGTTTAAAAAAAAAACACAATCTATTTGGTGAAAATTTGAAATTTCAATGCAGTAGCACTTACATTTCAGGGAAAAAATAAGAAGTTAGTGTCTGTCTGACCACCCTAACCACAATAAAATGATAATATTTTTTAATCATATTTTAGATATAAGTAGAGGAATCATGTCCTGATGTGATGCATATTTTTTGTAATTTGTTTCCATGTAAATAATTAATTATAATTTTTTTATTACAACATTTAAAAATTATAGAAAACTTGTATGTCTGACCACCTTAAATTGGTCAAAAGTTCATGAAATTCAATTTTTATATTTTTAATCCTATAGTATGTGAATCATATAATTTGACGCATATTTTAGATTGAAAAAATGTGTTACCATTTGCAAGCTAGAGATGTTTTTCAATCAGCCTATCCATCAAGATTTTAGTCATAATTCGAATAGAAAATGAATAATAATTACTTATTAAATTCAAAGTAAATCATAACTTACATTGGTGGAAAGCTGAGAATTTCCTTTAAAAACCCTTTTTATTGCATCAATTTTGGGTAAAAAACAAGTCGTCAGCCACATACCCATCATATTGCCACTTTTTGGCCCATCATGATCTTGCACATACCTGAGTACATCCGCGGCCAAGGTTCTGCATTCTTCTTTCTCTAATGATGGGCTCCAATCATCCATCACTATTCCTTCCAAGGCTTTGGTTTCTATTGTATCCCATGCTAACAATTATTTGTAGCCCTTTGTTGGCTTCATCCATAGGTAATGTGGGTGTGGGTTCTGCATCACGGTATATTGTACTTGAAATATCCTCCCCACCAACATTTTCCTGACTTAGGTCTCTCGAATGGTGGAATCCAAAGGGGTCTTCACTAAGGGTGTGGATGGGTGTTTTAGTTGATCGAGGTTATCCATGTGACCTAGGAGATTGTGGTAACTCTCCTACAACAAATGCACTCTTCATTCTATAATCTCCACATTCGTTGTCTTGGATCATGTTTTTGATGTTAGATATATGAGGGATGGCAGGTGTCTCTATTATAGAAGTGGAGGTGAGGATAGTTGGGTCGATGTATGAAGTGGATGGGCCTTCATCATTTTTGGCACTTGGGGGATTTTATAAAACTTGGCTTCCAAGTTTTTGCAATAGTCGAATGGTTCAGGATCCCCATGTATAGTGACCTCCTCATTTTGGTACAGGAATTTTATGCATTGATGGTATGTTGAGGCCATTGCTTTCATTCTGTGGATCCATGGACATCCAAGGAGGATGTTATATGGTAAGTTGAGGTCAAGGACCTGACAGGTAGTCTCCATGGTTGCTGGTCCCACTTGGATGGGGATTTTAATAGAGCCCTAAGACATTCTTTCTTGATCATCATATGCCCTTATTATGATGCTCTTGTTCTTGTTGATGGAATCCTCGACGAATCCCAAATTCTTTATAAGTTTGAGAGAGAAAATATTAAGGCCTACACCTCCATTCACCAGGACCCTTTTAACTTTCTTTCTATGGACCAACACTTGTAGATGAAGTGTGCGGTTATGAGATGGCTGTAGGGGGAAGTCTTGATCGGAGAATGTTAGGAGATTTGGGGTAATGATATTACCAATCATAGCCTAAAACTGATATGTGTCAAGGGTGGCAGAGATGGTGGATGGTGCTAATGCTTCATCAAGAATTTTCCTATGGGAAACAAATTTTTTTAATAGTTCCATGATAGAGATCTGGGCGGGGGTTCTCTTCAGCTGGTCAATGACATTGTAGTCATAGGGAACAAATTTTGTGTTTGAAGTGGGGGTCTTAGATGGTTCCCCTACAGTGGTGACCTTGCCACCACATGTGGTGACTCCACAATTAGTGTTGGCACCCTTGACATTAATGACCATGATCATTTCATTGAAACATACGACTATTTCCTCATATACTAGGTTAGAACTAGCATATTTTTGTTTTCCTTTGTTGTTCCCTTGACTATTCCCTCGATTGTGGTTTGGCATCGGGTTTGTGTATATTTTCAGATCTTGATTATCGACTAGTCTCTCAATGTTGATGATCTTGTCTTCGATGAGGTCTTGGATGATATTCTTTAGTCTCATGCAATTTGTAGTGGTATGTCCCTTGATCTTGTGAAAGTCACAAAGGACATTTTCATTATACCATGGCAATTTAGTCATGGGTTCCGTGTATTGCTCAGAGTTGGAGACTTTGATTAGGTTTTCCTTGACCAACTTCTTCATTATGGACTCGATGGATTCCCCAAGAGCCATGAACTTCCACTTGGGGGGATATTTTCCTCGGGGAGGTGGTCCTCCTTGATTACCCAAGTTATTGATTTGGTTGGGAAATGGTTGTTGTTGTCCTACTATTGCATTAGTTTGCACATTATTGTGATTATGATTTTATGGTTGGTGATGAGCTTGGATATTCGGCTTGGGAGCATTTATGACCACTTTAGCATTGACCACAGCGTCATTCTAATGTTTTGTTCCTCAACTAAGTTTGAGGTTTATCATTATAATTGTTGGATGAGTAGTTATCCTATGGTGGAGTAAATGTTGATGTGCCTCCTCATGTAGTAAGGGCTCTTTTGATGTTGAGCACCTTTGGGATCAATTGATCGTATGAGGTGATGCATTGAATTTTTAAGTAGAATGCCAAGTTTTCATCTAGATTAGATATGATTGTGAAAACTTGTTGTTGTTCTGGCATGGTCCACTTGCTCTGATTGGCCTTAGATTTCCATCTTTGCAAGAAGGATGCAAATAGCTCTCCTTTTCCTTCTTTAAGCATTGATAGTTCTCTCAAACTAACGTCTGCACCCATGTTGAAAGCATAATTTTTAAGGAATGCTTCCACAATTTCCTCGAATGTTTTAATGCCTGTGGGTAGATGAGAAAACCATTCCATGGCTAGACTAGTCAGACTTCAGGGGAAGAGTTGCATTGGATGTGTCATCGTATGCAACCTCCATGCAATGCACCTAAAATTCCCCGACGTGGTTTTTAGGGTTACCCGTTCCATTATACTTGTCGAATTTGGGGATTTTGAATCCCTTTGGGAATGGTACCATTGTGAGACTTTTTTCAAATGGATAAGGGCACAATTTGCCGAGTGTTTTGGTTGTTTTTCCTGCTTGAAGATCTAACACCTACTGCAAGAGCAGTTTGATTTGTGTTGCAACATTGTTATGCAGATCGGGCAGTGGGATGATGTGTTTTGAGGTGTTTGGGGTGTTTAATTGGTGGGGTACTGGTGGGATTTTGCTGCAAGATCTACTATGTGTTCAAGGCCTATTGATATTCCTGCATTTATGTCAACAATGCTTGTTGTTGTTGTTCCAACAATGCTTGTTGTTGTTCCCATAAAATATGTTGTTGGTCAAGTTGTTGTTGCGCCAACAAAGCTTATTGTTGCACCAACAAAGCTTGTTGTTGGTCGAGCTACTATTGTTCCAACAAAGCTTGTTATTTGTCTTGTAGGGCTTGTTGGTATGCTTGTTGATGGATCACTTGCAAGTGTGCTTGGTATTGTTCCTGCACCTATTTTTGGGCTTGGGCTTCTTGCACGACCTGTGTGGCTTGTTGGGCTTGTGCAGCTTGCTGGGCGACTAGTTGCAGTTGTGCTTTCTGAGGAGCCTACTGCGTAACTTGTTGGTTTTGTTTGAGTAACCTTTGATGATTGGCTTTCTAGATGGTTTGGATCAGGGTGGTGAATGAATTCATCATGTTAGCTTTTGGTGGGATTGGTGGTGGATTGGGAATGGTGCCAACTATTGTGATGGGCGAAAGGGTTGTGTTGATGGTTAGGATTTGGGCTGTTGGTTGTGTGGTTGAGATGCTCGGTCCTTGAGAAGGTATATTTTGAGATATTTGAGGACCGATTGATGTAGTGACTGTGGTGGCTTGAATGGTTGTCACTTGTTGTTGTGATGTTTCTGAAAAAAAGAGAGGATTCGATGTGATACTCAGATTGCTCAGTTTTGAGAAACTAACAATGGGTAGGGGGGGAAGACCCAATCCAAGAGGTGATACAGATGTGAGTGGTAATGGAGGAAAATATGATAGGCTCCCCTAGAAGGAGAATGGGTCAGAAACTCCTACTGTTCTAAACAAACCACCTTCTCCTTGCGGTAGAGAAGTTTGTATGTTTAATGGATAGGCTAGTGTTGCATGGAGTGAGGATGAATCCATGGGATTATGGAAGGTGAGTGGGACATATGGGTGTGATGGATTCATTGGGATAGAGTTATCTGGTGTGGTGCTAACACTTACCTCTTTGTTGTTCACAAGGGGATGATTTTGTAACTCATGAAACATTGCACTTCCTTTGTTTGCAATTGGTGAGGTTGGTGTGATTGTCGATATGGTTTGAGGCATTTCTTGACTTATATTTGGAATTGACATTAGGGATATGTTTGTAAGAGGCCTATCCATACTAGTGCTTATGTCAAGGTCAGAAGGGAATGGGACTCCTCCTTCCATTAACGTGTTCAAGTATTTAAACATGACACTGACAATTTTATGATTCTCTGGATTTTGAATCATTTCTACCATTTATGATTGTGTCATCCCCAAGTCCTTGTTTGTGATGTCCTCTTCATAGCTATCCTCTTGAGGATTTTGTGATGGTAGAGAATAGCTACTTGGGAGATTGCTTGATCCCACAAGGTTTACTTTGGTGGTTACTTGACCCGTCACTGGAAGTTGATATTTCATTGATTTTTTCCATGTTCTTCTTGTATTGTGATCTTGTTTGGACCATAAAAATAGGGATCATTTGATCTTAATCTTTAGGCCCAAAAGAGAAGAACTAGGGAAGGCAAAGGATCAAAGGGGGTGGTGATTATGATGAGATAAATGGATGATGTGAATGAGTGAAACCTTTGAAGAAATTTTTAGGGGTTATGCTAAAATTTAGGGCTTGGATTGATTGTGATAGTTTGACTAGGTGTATTAAGTCAAACCAAATTGTGGTGAGCTTGTAATCCCTAGGAAGTTGTGTTATCCTAGGGAAAACTCGGACAAGAGTATGGATTGGCTAAGTGTGTTAAGCCAAGCAAAGTGATCATGAACTAGTAAACCTCAGGAAGTTGAGTTATCCTAGAGGAAATTTTTTTCAAGAGATTTTGACTATTTGGCTAGGTGTGTTAAGCCAAGATGGAGTGATGTTGATTTAGCCTTTAAGTTTAGCATGAATAATTTTTCTAAAGTTCTCAAATGTTTGTTGATGGGATGAAATTTTATTGATGGAGAGACAAACGAGAATGATGAATTTGATCTTAGACCTTGACCTAGACATGACTCCTTTTACAAAACCTCGGTGTTGAAGAACATGCTACACTTCCTATATGAGGAAAGAAAACCTTTCAAAAAGCTTAGGATTTTGTTGATAATAGAATGCATCCAAAGTTGGGTTATTCCTTAAAGCTTTCTTATAGAAATTATACACTAGTCTTTCTTTGACTTCAAGGAGCATTTCAAGATGTTGTCCGTGGGCTTTTAGACTTATCCTTTTGAATCTTGGTTTCAAGATTTTGAATTTTCAAGAAATCATTTGAGACAACACATGTGAGGTCCAATTTGTCTTTTATCTTTCCTTAGTGAGTTCTTTTTACCAAAAGCACTTTCTTGAGTATGTTTCAAACTGCATGTCTAATGTCCTACTTTCTTTTCATCCCACAAAGTCCATTATGTGGAAATCAAGGAAATTAGGGCAAAAGTTTCCTAGGTTTCACCTTAGTGAAAACAAATGATGATAAAATCCGAGCACTTAGAAACCTCTAAGGATATGATCCCAAGGGAAAGCAAGAGTACTTAAATTCATCAAAGGATATTTGTTTCCTCCAAGGGGTTTGAAATTTGGAGCTTTTTGTGAATGTTGTTTTTCAATTTTTTTGAGGACCAAGCAATGTATTTTTTATTTCCAAGAACATGTACAACCCGAGGATGAAGAGACAATATTTTGTTGGGTTCCCACTTGGACGAATCTAGCTACGCATATTCTGTGCGGATGACTAGATGCTTGACCACACTAGATCCCCTCCATGAAACACACTTCTCAGGTCATCCAAGCATCAGTACCCATGAATCTCCCATGGCATAATTTTCATCTCTACAATAAAACCGCATGTCTAATGTGGGGCGGCTTCAAAGGACATGACCTTTTGCACCAACAAAATAGATAAGGATTTGGCCTCTAAACAAAAGTTTGCAGTAAGGGCATCTAGTTTAGGGGGTGCAATGATAAAATCGTTGTGAGAGATATCCCAACCGTTAGAACAAGGGATTTAAGTATCACATAGATACTGGGGGAGAGTTATCATGCACTGCTTCCCATTGTCCATGGCTTTCACCGTGAACACAAATTTATATAGCGGTTAGGAAGAGCTTGGCTTTAGCCCATTACCACTTGAGTCATTCCCTTGGGGTGAGTAATTTTTCCCAACAAGGCAGGCCCTCTAAAGGTATACAATAGTGAGTAAGTGCATTTGTATTTTGATCATCTTTTTTTGCATGAACCAAGAGAGAACACTCGCAATGCCTTTTTCTCACACTAGACAAGTTTTGTTCAATTTTAAACCCAAAAAAATGAAGTGTGGAGGTAATACTTTTGACAACTTAAAATCACAAAAATACTTTTGATCCTCAAGATCACCATGAGGTGTGAGAGAAGCGCATATGCCTTTTAAATGATATTACTTTGTGAAAAGGATTACAAAACATAAAAAAAACACGTTCATTTTAATCCTCAAAGCAAGAAATGAGTTCTTTTTAAAGCACCAACTTTGAAGTGTGAGAGTTTTCCTTGTTCAATTTTTTAAACCTTTAACCAAAATCTAGTAGATTGTTTCTAGGTTCTTTTTAGCCTTTTGCAATCTTTTGAAAATAAAATTTGTTTGTTCTTTTTAAAACCAAAAGAAATTTAGTGTTTCTAAGGCATGAAAGTAACAAATTCCTTTTAAAAATAGAATTAAAAATCCTTTAAGTGTTGAGAAACACTATAGTATTTAAAAACACTTTGTGCATGATGAACATGATGTCATGATGAACCTCCTATTTTTTTTTCTCGCTTTTTCCAACCTGCAAAAAATGATAGAAAACAAAGAGCATAAAAACAAAAAATAGGTCAATAGTTAGAAAATCCAAAAATTAAAAAGCACATGTGAAATTTTAAAATCTGACTATTTTCTATGGTAGAGTTAGCGGGTGCAGCGCAATTTGGAAATGATGCGGCACTATATAGCGCCGCATGTTTGAATGGGTGTGGCGCTTTGCAGAAATAGAGACCACAAGTGCGGCACAATTTTATAGGCGACCGAGTTTGTCAAATTTCAAAAGTTTTAGGCGGGAATGCAAGTGTGGTGCTGTTTGGACAATGAAGTGGTGCTATATGGTGTTGTGCTTGCAAATGTGTTGCAATACATAACCGTGGGGCTGGGTGCGGTGGAATTTGAAACTATGAGTCCATGACCAAGTTTGCAGATTCAAAAAGTCAAACGTAGGAATAGGTGTGACTGAGTTTGGAAAAGATGTGACGATATAGCGCCACACCTACAAAAGTGGCGCAATATGGAGCCATAGACCTATAACCTACAAAACAGAGCATGAAAAACCACATAATGTTTTGAAAAATGTGATAAAAAATTCTCAAGCCCTCCTTCTAGTGCCAAAATGTGAACCCCTAAACTTGTAATTGCACAAGAGCAACAAAAAAATCAATGTGTTACATCAAATGCAAACAAGAATGAACGATTCCCCATGAACTCCACCTACTCAAACTCAAAATTGAAATGATGAAGAACAAAATGTAAAAATGCATGTAAATCCTAATTAAGCAAGTAAACTTATGATCCCATGGGGGAATTGGTGCCAATTAAATGTTGAAATTGGCCCTTTCCCAACTCCTAAGTTGCAATGTTGAAGTTTTAGATTGATCAAATCTCCATGATGAGATTTGAGCATAACCTAGCTATGAAGATGATGAAATATGTGAATGATGGAATGAAGAGCACAAAATTAGCTCTCAATGTTAAGAAAGTAACTTTGCACATAATTATGGATGAAGAATGAGGAGAGAAGCCTCTAATTTATAGATTTAAATTTGGAAGAGAAGGCAAGATTTGGGCAATGTGGGATTAATTTTCAACCAATGGTTTAATGCCACTTGTCACCATGTGAATGGTTGATGGTTGTGCACATTTTGGCCAAAGTGCCAATAAGTGCAATTAGGTGGAATTTGAATTTGAAGAAATGACATGTGAGAGGGAAAAAGGAATGAAATAAATGCCACTTGGCTCAATGCACAAGGGCATGTAAGAGGAGTGAATGCCTTGTTGGATGTACAAGTCCACTTGGACTTTTTGAATTCAAATTGAGGGAATATTCCCTTTTGATGCCATGTGAGGGAAAATAGAGATTTAATAAATGAATTAAATATATTTTCATGTGCAAGTTGCATTCTCTAGAGGATTTTAGTGAGAGGGATTAAATATATCAAGATTTTGATTAATTTAATGAGAGATTAGATGATTTGACAATTTTGACTTAAATTGATGAATTGATTTAAATCATAATTTAGAGGAAATGATTAATTAAATAAATGATTTTGACTTATTTAACTAAGTGGGAAGATGTTAGATTAAATCAAATAAGGTTTAATTTATTTATTTTAATAAGAGGACTTTGGAGACTTTAATCAAATAAAATGATTTATTTAATTAAATAGAGACATAAGGTTAATTAAATTAAATTGATTAATTTTATCACTGGAGGAGAAAGACTTAATTAAATAAATAATGATTTATTAAATTAAGCGACATAATATGATGAAATGTTGAGAGTATGATTTAGGAGGAAATGTCGTTAGTAATCAGGCTCAAGTGTGTTGAACCAAAATTGTACATTTTCCATGTCTACAACATTAACAAATCATTTCCTTTTCAGTTTGTTGCACTTAGATCATTTTACTTAGACACAATCACATCTAACCTTAATCTTGAATGAACACCAAGAATACTTAGTGTGAAAGAGATCCATTTGTCAACCTAGCTCCTAGGTGAAAAACTCTAGGAGCCTATTGGGGAATCCTCTTTCCCTATATATGCATGTTTTCTGGTGGTTCAGTGTCACTCTAGTGAAATACAATACTATCGCTCTATAGAAACTAGTGACATCAATAGCATCACTATATCAATAACATTGTAGTATTTAAACTCACAATATTAGTCAAAAACATAGTGGCGTCGCAATATTCAAAAGGCGTAATATTTCAAAAGTGTCAATGTAGCTGAGTCAAAGGTGTCACCATATTCAAAAGTGTCACTATAGCTGAGTCAAAGGCATCACCATATTCAAAAGCATTTGTGTAGTTGTCAAAAGCATCATTGTAGCTATCAAAAGCATCGTTGTACTACTAGAACCTGCAACTCATATAAACTCAAGAGAAATTAGTAAAATAAAGTTAGTTCGCCCCTCCCTCTAGGGCCAAAATTTGACCATAGTAATAGTATGAGCTAAATACAATAGATCCATAAAAAACAAGCAATATTTAACTAACTAAACTACAATCCCAATGAAATACTTGAAAACCATTAAAATGAGAAAGCCATTGAACATAAACAATAAGAAAAGAATAACGAAAACCTATTCTAATGTGTCAAACCTTATCCCATTGGGGGATTGGTGTTGTATTGATGTGGAATGACAATCCTTTCCCAATCCCTTTAATAAAATGAGCTTTTGAATGGATTATATTGATAAAAGATTGATGAGAATGGATAATTTGAATTACAATGGATGAAAAATGCTTCAAGAGAATGCTAATGGATGAAAGTGTGGATGCATTTCAATAGAATGAGTTTCCTCAAATGATTGTGGATCCATTTATCTGCAAAATTTGAGGTATTTATAGGAGAAAATGTTGAATTAAGCACTAATATTGATTTGATCAATCAAGGGTTGAGATGCAATTAGAGGTGAAGACATGGATAAAATATTCTCATCAATAGATGAGAATGTTAGATCACATGGATCAAAGACTTAATCAATTTCTCACAATGATCAAAGGAAGAACACTTTCAAAGTTTGTTACAAATTTTGTTAGAATATATTTTCAAATTTGGAGGAATATTCGATGGAAATATTCTCTTTTGGAGGAATGTGCAAAGGAGGAATATTCTCTTCTAAGTGGGAGGGTGATGATAATTAAGAATTAGATAATTTAAAACAATTTTTTAATTGTACAAGTTAGAGGAAATTAGGATTATCATTAAATAATTAATTTATTTAATGAAAAGGGGTTAAGTGACATTTAATTCAATAATTTAGATTATTTAATTAAATGAGAGGACATAAGGGGGTTTAATTTAGACAATTTGTATTATTAAATTAAACAAGAAGAAACATTAGTGTGAAAGGGGGGAATTAACCTAATGAATTTAATTATTAGGCTAATAAAAAAAAATTATACATTTAATTAAATAACTAGGATTATTCAATTAAACAGTCAAAAAAAGGGTTGAATTTAGGATGAAACAGTATTAGTAATTAGATTCAACTATGTAATATTAGTGAGGAAAATTTAAAGTGTCTACATTTTTCCCCTCTTTGAAGCGAGGTACTTGTTACATTGGTTCAAAGACTGACGCTTTTCAAATTAATGTTCTTGCTTAAATTAAAAAACTCAAAAAAAATAAAATCAGATGCCCCACTATTGTCCTAGCAAAAGGAATTAAGTTGGTACCCTTCCCCTTCAATAGATCAAGCATAAATTGTAATTTTTGGGTCAACATCACGAAAAACACATGATTGGTTTAACTCAAAGAAGACAAAAGATACTTCCTTAGGAAGATTAGATATTTGATGTATAGATAATCATTGGCCATGGATAGCCTCATGTATATTTTGATATATATTGCACAGATTTGATAGTTGGATAGAAATGTTAGTAAAGATAGAAGAATAAGAAGATTAAGATGGATGGATTAACTATTGATTTTGAGATTGATTTAGAAGCCCAACAAGTCTATGAGTCTTCAATACTTTATTAGATATGGTGATGAGATTGATGATTTTATTGTTCTAGGGATTGGGATACTTGAGCACTTCATTCCTTATTTTTGATATAACACGTAGATACGATGCATCAAGGTATTGATAAATAGGATAGTGTTGTATCTAGTGTGATGGAATTTGACTCTGCAAATAGATAGGATAATCCTTGTTGGAATGTAGTTTAGAAGGTTAAAATATTTTAGACCAAAGCATGCATAATAGTCAACAATCTATTCAAAACAACCTTCCTACACACAACTAAGTATTCACCAATATTATTTTACAAGAACTTCCCACAAGCACAAAAAACAAAAGAGAATGATTGATGCCCCATTCCTTTCTCTCTAAATATTTGTTTAGATAGAAATTTATTTGCGCACAGTTGTTGTTGCACCAAAATATCGACCTGTTAATTCCTGATACAACTACCAGAGTTAACGAATCCACAAAAGGCGGTTAGTCCATGTCATGAATCCCAAGGGGAGAGTTCACTATCTGCCAAAAATCTCCCCCTTAGCATTACCCGATGGGATTCAAACCAAGCACCTTTGGCTCTAACACCCCTTGTTGGCCCACAGTTGTCGTTGCACCAAAAGATTGACCTATTAATGCCTGATACAATTTCTAGAGTTAATGGATCTATGGGAGGTGGTTAGTCCATGTCATAAATCCCAAGGGGAGCATTGACCATCTACCAACAACATCATCGAGAGGTCCTCAGAATGGGTTAATAAGATAAATCATAAGACAAGATCAAAATGAACAAACAATCAATGTTATTTATATCTCCCACCAAAGGTGTGTTTTGAGGATAAATATCCAAATTGTTTGCCAATGATAGTGGCCATTGTAGGAAGGATACATCCTAGGACATGTTAGTGGATGGTGGCAGGTTGATAGGTTATTTGAAAGATCGTTGATATAGGGTTTGATTGAAATGTTTGATAGTGATCAAGAGTTTAATTTTTAAACATTAAGTTTTTGATTTCTAGTTATCATTGTACTTGTTTTCATTATGTTACCAAAGGTTGATGATGATGATTAATTTATTATGGATGGAATTTTATTGCGAGTGAAAGTGAAATGGGATGTGTTGTTTTATTTTTGAATATTTCAATGTTTTTGACGTTTTGAAATGTTTTGAGGCTATTTTTTATCTTTTTGGGTGTATGTGAATGTTTAGGTTTTTTGGGTTATTTGAGGAAGATTAGGATTTTTTTAATGTTTTGGGTTTTCAAGTTTTCCAAATATTTTTGTGTTTTTTGAGTTTTCAAATGTTTTTTTGTTTTCTAAGTTTTGACCAAGATGAGGGACTGACCTAGGACCTCAAGGGCTCATCATAGATTAGCCTTGCCTATGTTATACTTGTAGAAACCACGTAGTTCAACTGATATTGACTAGTAATTGTTTATTGATGAGATATTAACACTAGAAGGGTTGCCAATTTATTATGACAGACTTCTAACCTAAAGTGTCTCAGGGGAATATCAGTGATGGCCTTGCCTATGTTCAAGCTCAAAGAGTCATAGTTCAACAAGGTATTATTTTTATTATTTTTATGTTTTTACTTTTTTAAGGATTTTGATGTTTTGGATGTTTACGATTTTTCACATGATGTTGATGAGTGTATGGATATGTGATGATTTCAATGATCTGTTTTTGGATTTTGTTGAAAAACAAGCTAGGATTGATTGATTTGATTGATAGATTACCGGTAGTGATAACATTCTTGAGGATGCACAACAATGAAAGGATAGTGTTGAGAAACACAAGGATTGGGAAATGACATATCCCGAGATGATGATGGATTGATTCGATAAGATAGATCAAAATTTTGAAGCTAGGATTGGAACAAAATCTATTGGAATGATTCAATGTGACGTTGAAGTGCAAGGTACATACAATTTATATTGATTGTTTAAATTAATGTTTGACAAAAGATAAATCTTGTAAGGAACATCTTCTCATCAAAATGTTTCATGGGTTAGTGATTTATATTTTTTCTTACAAATGATTTGACCAACTTGATTTTGCATTTTGCAAATGTCTAGATCACAACATGGGTTATATTATATAGCTCAATATTTATTCCCAAAGCAAGATTTAAGTCTATATTCCCATTGTCTAGCAATGTATGGAATGATATGGGTGGATGCATGGATAAATGAATGGATTGATGGATGGGTATGTGAAGGATGCCAAGGATTATCTTGTGATAGGATAACATGTTTGGATAGATTATGCCTCTTTGGACAATGCCTCATGGCTCAGGTAATGTTGGTTAGCATAGGATTAATGATAGTGACCCATGTCAAGATGTTTACCATAAGAAAGTGTGAAGTACATATTGAACCTTTTCCAAGATCAAGATAAGTTAGATTTGATGAAAATGGATTGGATAAGGAATCATGGATTAATTATGGATAAGATGGATGGAATGCAAGATTTATTATGGATGGGATGAGATGCTTCCACCTAAAATGATGCACATAGATGTTTGATTCTACTCATGATGCTTCTTTTTCTAAGTTTTCATCATGGTACTTATCGAAAGTGCCCCCAAAGTGGTTTTCATAGAGGATGATTTTTCTCTTGACTATTTTCTTGATTTTTTGTTTTTTTGAAAGTTTATGCTCATGTAGATTCTACTAGTACTGATATAGATTTTTTTTCTATCATGATGTTCCAACAATATCCTTCTTGGAGGAGTTGTTTTGCTAAGATGCAAGTGCTTGAATGCAACCCTTATATTTTTTCATCTTCTTTATTGATACCGGGGTTAACCTTACCTAGATGCACACATCATGATAGAGTTCCCTTAGAGCCCTTATGATAAAGAGTTGATTCCAATATACGGTCAATACAAGATTTGGATACTATGGATGTCAAAGTGGATGGTGGAATGCATTGAGGGATATGAGATGCAGATGGATTGGTCAATAGTTTGGAATCTTTGATTCTCCAAACTTGGGATGATGAGCAATGATGAGTGGATATGGCAATCCGATTGGGACCAACTTCTTAATATACCTTGTAGGTCGCTCTTGAAGCTTTCTTTTATATCGATGGATAGTTTTGATGGATATGTTTCCCTTTTTGAATTTTCCCCATAGTTTCTTTGACTTATGGGGTATGATAGGGATGATTTCCTTTATTTTTATTTGGTATCCATTTGAATTTTTTTATTCATTTTTCTTTGTCGATTATTTTGCTTCAATAATTTTCATTTTTCTTTGACATACACCTATTTCTTGTGGTTGGTCCCTATTAGTGGGAGGAAAGATGCATGGAAAATGATTCATGATATGAATGGTTGGAGTGTTTGTAGCCATTTCATTATAAGGACTCTTCGTGCTCCCCATGTTGGTGTTTGTGCTAGATAAAGTTGCCCCCAGTATTATGGGAGTATTATTGACATACTTTGATCATGTTGTTGAAAAACCATTTCCTTTTTATTAATGATTTTTTAGCTTTTTTTTTTTTTGATAATGCTTAATATCCTCATAATCACTTTCTCCAATCTGTATGGAGGATGTATCTAATTTTGATGCTTCTTCAAAAGGAGTAGATGCTTTGCAATCCATATTGGAGTCTTCCTAATGATCTATTTCTACATGCTCTTCAAAGGATGTTTCTGAACCACCATCCATGTAAAGGTCCTCTTCATGATGAATTTTTGATATGTCTATGTATTCTGCTATGCCTTGATCACGTGTAAAGATATTAAGAGTAGGAAACTCTTGCTCATTGGTAATGATATCAAGTGCATGAGAATCTTGTTTTGGATGAAGATCATCTACATGTCCATTAGGAGTTAGCATCTCATGGGTAGATGGAGTAGTATGTGATACATGGATATGATCATTATCTGCACCATCTTGTATTGATTGGAGAATACCCATTAGATCATGGTAGTATCTTGGAGATATGGATCCTTGATCTTGACTTTGTGTGGTGTTATCTTCAATATGCTTTGGTTCATGTTCTTGACATGGATAATTTTCAAAGGATGGATTCTTTGCAAAGGGTTCTTGAATGTCTTCATTATGCATGGGTATTGGCTCAATATTTTCTTGATCTTCAAGTGAATTTGGATCAAGTGTTGAATTAAGGATTTCTTCAATATCAAAAACCACGAGGTTGAATGATGTGAATATGTCTTGGGAAGGACCATTGCTAGGATTTGGTAAAAGATGTTGATCATGCTTTCAAATAAATTCTTGAGGTATTTCATCTAACTCATTCGACGATGTAGAGACATTGTAAACATGATCATAGGTGGATGAATGTTGAATTTTATCCTCAATAATTGTGGTAGAATCCTTGTCAATGTCTTCAACCATGAGATCAAATGATGTTAAGATTTCTTGAAATGAATCCTTTTTAGATATTGGTAAGGGATTTTGATCATGATTATTAAGAAAATATTGAGATATGTCAATTTTATCATTGGATGAGGTAGAAAATTCTTCATTGTGATCATTGGCGGATGTATCTTGATCATTGTCCTCAACACTTGAGGTTGAGATACTGCCAATTTTATCATTAGTGGTTGAACCTTAAAGGTTGTCTTCAATAGTTATTTCTCCTTGATCAATAATTTCTTGGATGAGATTTTTGAGTTTAACATAGTTTGATGTGTCATGACCTTTTTCTCTATGATATTCACAATAAGCCTTGTCATTGTGATATGAAAATTTGAAGATACGTTCGTAATTACCAAATGATTTTGGAAGTTTGATAATTTTATCATGGACTAAAATGTTTAATGCTAATTCAATTGGATCCCCTAAAGGAGTGTATTCATGTTTGGTGATGGTTTTTTATCTTGTGAAGCTTCTTCTTGTTGTGATTGATCATGTTGTTGTAGGGATAGATCTTGGTGTTGATGTTGTCCTTCTTGATATCTAATATCTTGATGTTGGATATGTGTTTGTTGATGTTTTGGATATAAATCAATGTTCTGATGATTTTGATGAAGATTGTATTGATTTGGAGGTGGATACATTTGTTCGAGAAGTGTATCAACTATTTTGGTAAGTGAATTTAGGGTAATTTGATGTTGTAGATATTGATCTTGATATTGATTTTGGTATGGATTTTGGGGATGTGGTTGATGTTGTGGATATTTAATGATGCTTTAAGGTGTAAATGTATCTATTCCATAGTTCACCAAGTGTGGATTTTAAATGTTCATATTTGATATGTTTACATTTGATATGTTCATGTTTGACATCTATTGACTTGGTGAGCTAACGATATTTTGATGGACTCATGCTTTGATCATTTGGTTGATAGATTGGTAAGTTTTTAGATTGATTTAAATCTATCATGTGACAAGATGTTCCAAATTTTTTATTTGGAATACCCACATTTTTTGTTTCATTGTAGTTTGTAGGATATGATGACCCCATGTATGGATTATATGGTGGAATTGTGAAACCTCTATGATTAAGCTCATTCATTCCAAGATTTTGTTGTTTTGTATCACTCATGGTATATAAATTTAGGTTTTCCTCCATGTCTCTCTTGTTTTTTTATATTATTGAAAAAGTGAACCTCTAAGGTGTTTAGGACAAATGATGTGGGTGGATGATGAAAGGGGTGAGTGATATGGAGGATGAAATTTCTAAACTTTGGACAACACTTTAGACTTGAAGGTTTTATTTTTTGATGTTTTGGATAAAAGGTGCTAATGAGCTTGTAAATCTAAAGGTATAATTGTTACCTTTAAGATATAAACTTGTTCAAAAGGATGATGAATAAATTAACTAATTTTGTGGAAAATGGTATACATTCATTTACACACATATAGCTAAGTTAGGGGATTGATTTGATGATAGCCTAAGTATAGAATTTTGATGTGTCCAAAGTTTCAAAGTTGTTTGTGAAGTGAGATGATAAAGGTGTTGTGATATGGATGAGATGTTTGAGCCAAAATGTGTTAACCTAAAAGGGACCTTTGATTTACAAGACCAAGATGGTGAGAAACATGCTTTACCTCTAAAGTGATAAAAACCTTAAGAACTCAATGTTTTGATATTAGAATCTTGGATCCAATGTTTGGAAATAATTTTCCTTGTTTTACTTTGTTTCTTGGGAGCTAATCCATTTCATAGATAAACCCAATGTATGGTGTGTTCATTTGGTTTTAAATTTTGATTTAGTGGGATTGCTTTATTCCCACATCAAGATATCTTAATTAAGTTTAAACTAAAATATCTATGACTTCAAAAAAATTCATTTCACAAAGTCCAATATGTAAAAATAAAAAAGTTAAGGCCATAATCTCCTATGTTAACTTTAGAAAGTTTGAATTAAGATATAAGTACAAATATTTATAAGCCTCTAAAGATAAAATCCTTAGGGACATGCAAAAATATAGGAATTTGAAAAGGTATTCACACTAAGTCCAAAGGGTTTGAAATTTGAAGAACATGTTGATGTTTGTTTAAATTGTTTTGAAACTAAGGAATTTGTCAAACTGACTCAATAAGAACAAGCAAGAACAATACTAGCTCAAGTGGGTACATTCTTTGAGGTGGTCCTACCTCATACCCCGAAGGGATGATTTTAGATGAAACTTATGGAGGGAAAAAATAGAGGTATATCACCACCTCCGGATTTGTACAAGAGAATGAACTCTTTAGCTCTATGCCTCAACCATAAATTAGACTTGGTCAGTAACTTCTCAGAAGTAAATTCTGATGCACCACTTTCAAAGAATGTTTTAGAAAACTTGGCTGGTTACTAAGATAAAGTGTTTAATGACAACCGTGAACACCAAGATGTATAGACCAAATGTAATCCACTTAAGACTGTTCCTACCCAAACCATATGTTCGGATGAGGATAAGGCACCGTATGCTATTCCCACCATAAATTGAAGCTACTTTCATTTATGATTTCACAACCTTTATATAGCTTGCCAGTAAACATGCTTGTTTAAGAGTCACTTGTATGAGTTCTCCATTGCAAGATGTGTCTCATTAGTAGGCCCTTATCTAAAAAATATAAGAAAGTTACTATTTCTCTTCACACAAGGTCACATGAAGCACATGGGGAGAGGATAGGTAGCAAGTTCTTAGAGTGACCAATTTTTTTTTATACTTGGAGTGTTTCTCTTCACCCAAGATCGCATGAAGCACAAGGGGAGTGGATACACACTACATGTCTATATAAGAAAAGCACTCAAGCAATACACTCATTCTTTTTAATCCAAAAAGATAATGATGAATTAATTTTAAGCACCAAACTAAAGTGTATGCTTGTATTTGTTCAGTTTTAACTGATATTGCAACAGTGAGGATGTATGAGTTCAATTTTAACCAACTTTGAAAGATTTATTGCATTGTATATTTTAAACCCAATTGAAATCTATTAGTCCTAAAACATGAAATGAAGAAACATATGAGGGTTTATATCATCCCCTAAGTGTCAAAACACTTTTACAATAACCAGAACTAAGAAAAACTAAAAATCCAAATTTTCAATTTTTTTCAATATTTTCTAGGTTCTAGTAAATTGCATTTTTGGAGGTCTTCGAAGTGGAATTTTGGGTTGAAACTTCCATCGGTCCTTAAAAATTAATTTTCATAGGCAATCATTTTTTAGGGACTGAGTTAGAACTCTTGGAGACCTTTACAACGGTGCAAATGAAATTGAATTCTGAGCATCAAGTAGAAAGTTATGACCCCACCAAGTTGGGGTAAAATCTTAAAAATTAGTTAGCCTCACAAAAAACCTAGAAGTCAATAAAAGACCAGAGAGTATATGAAACTGAAAAATTTAAAACATATATGAAAATTTAACTCTCTATTTTACCTAAAAAAGTGTCATTGTTCTATAATAGCATCGCTCTAAACTTGTCAAATGTGTCATTGCAAGTTAAATGTGTTGCTCTGGTGAAATGCGATTGCGTTGATCTATCAAAACCAACAATGTCAATAACATCACTATATCAATAGCATCACAATATTCAAAATCATAATATTAATCAAAAACATAATGGACTCGCAATATTCAAAAGGTGTCGTAATATTTCAAAAGCGTCAATGTAGCTGGGTCAAAGGCGTCATTGTAGCTGTCAAAAGCGTCATTGTACCCTTGGAACCTACAACTCATGAAAAATCAAGAGAAATTCATCAAATAAAGATATTTCACCCCTCCCTCTAGGACCAAAATGTGATCATAGTCATAGTATGGAAAATGAGGGTTTATGTTCCTTCTTTATTCCTTTTAAATCGATTGCAGATTTGATAAATTGCATTATGTCAATTTGAAGACCATCTATTTGATGCAATATTTTCATTCTGTTTCTAATTTGTCAGGAATATTTCCTTTATTTGACTTCATTATTCACTCCTTGTATTTTCCCATAGATTAAAATGTGTATTCTGAATTGACTGCACATATATAAATATTGTTAAAGTCCATAGAATAGATTTAGTTTTGTCAAAATAATTTTAATTTCTTTGTATTATCTTCCTGAGCTAAATACACTAGATCCATAGGAATTTAAGCATTTTTTAACTAACTAAGCTACAATCCCAATGAAATACTTGAAAACCATTAAAATGAGGAAGCCATTAAACTTAAACAACAAGAAATGAATAACAAAAACCTATTCTAATGCCTCAAACCTCATCCCATTGGGGGAGTGGTTTTTATTGATGTGGAATGATGACCCTTTACCAATTCCTTTGATAAAATGAGCTTCTGAATGGATTCCATTGATAAAAGATTGATGAAAATGGATTATTTGAACCACAATGGATGAAAAATGCTTCAAGAGAATGCTAATGGATGAAAGTATGGATGCATTTCAACAACATAAATTTTCTCAAATGATTGTGGATCCATTTCTCTCCAAAATGTGAGGTATGTATAAGAGAAAATGGTGAATCAAGGGCTAATATTGATTTGATCAATCAAGGGATGAGATGAAATCAAAGGTGAAGACATGGATCAAGGATTATCATCAATGGATAATGCAAGATCACATGGATCAAAGAGTAAATCAATGGCTCACAATGATCAAAGGAAGCATACTTTCAAATCTAGAGGAATGTGCAAAGGAGGGATATTCCATTGGAATATTCCCTTGCAAGTGGGAGGGTGAGAATAATTAAGAATTAGATAATTTAAAACAAAGTTTTAATTGTGCAAGAGGAAATTGGGATTATCATTAAATAATTTATTTATTTAATGAAAAGGGGTTAAGTGACATTTAATTCAATAATTTAGATTATTTAATTAAATGAGAGGACATAAAGGGGTTTAATTTAAATAATTTTCATTATCCAATTAAACACGATGAAACATTAGTGTGAAAGGGGGGGAATTAACCTAATGAAGTTAATTATTAGGTTAATAGATAAGAATTATGCATTTAATTAAATAACTGGGATTATTTAATTAAACAGTCAAAAAAGGGGATGAATTTAGGATGAAGCGGTATTAGTAATTAGATTCAAGTGTGTTATTTCAGTCATAACAATTTTAAGTTTCTACAACTATCACCATAGTCGGTCTACCTCTTTGATCTCAATTATAATTTTGTTAGGAAAAATTCAATAGCAGAACAAATTTTCCTAATGCCAAGTATTAGAGCAGAAGAGAGATATGTCTTTTGATGTTTACAATTACAGTTCATTAAGACACATATGAAAGAAATAACAAAACTGAGAAATAAACACAATAGAATTGACACTAGATTTATGTGGGAAAACCCTTACTGGAGAAAAACCTACCACACCAAAGAAAGATCACTTGTATTAGAGTAATAAAATTACATATAAGTTACAGTCTCTTCTTTTCAGATGACAATTCTATATCAACAACATTTCCCTGATCAACCTTGTATCGAATTAAACTGTTATAATGCATTCATTCAACATACAATGGAATTCACTCACTGATCATTCAACTAACCAACCCCGACCAGACCCATGACCAAACTGTTCATCAATTGCTCAAGATGTCTATTCATTCCCACAAGAAAATGGTCATAAAATTTCAACTTCCCAATCAGTTTGCATTCTATATCGCTCATTGGTCCAAGACAAAACATGTAGGACAAATGCTTGGTCAACTGATTTCACCTCTATCGCTCATTAGTGAGACAAAAAAATGTGTCAAACCGATGTTAGACTATCCACAAGCTATCACACATGGCACTAAATCCTATCACTCAGACTTTGGTGAAGTCTCCCTAATCTCAAGACCATCGGCAAGACAATCGCTATCGCCAACACACTGGGAAGTCACACCGAACATTCATGTATCTTCGATGACCCAATGAACACTAAGACTGTGTATATCGACAAGAGTCACGCCGATCATTCACCAAGAGTAGATCCATTGGTGAGAGAAAAACCATTAGTAGGAGATCAAGAGGTCATGTTGATAACACAAGTCTCCCTGACGCATTCATCGCCAAGACTCTCCCTGATGATCTTTGTCACCTAGACATATACCATCGAAGTGAGCTGGATATATCACCCTGACTATTCTGGTCACGTCAATATCACCGACAAAACCACCAGGTCACATCGACGTTGCCAAGAATTTTGCTATCAGAGTGATTTTGGAAACTCACTTTGATAGATCATGTCACCTTGATGGTTCTCATCACCAAGATAGATCCAAAGTCACAATGATCTGATCAACTGCTCATCAACAAGACATTCCAAAGGTCTCACCAATATTTCTCTTTCAGGATTTAAATGCTAGTAATCTTTGAGGCACTTTTTCCAGCAATCTCCCACTTGATGAAGATCTTACTGACACTTCCAGAGCACAACAAAGCTATTGAGTTTTATGGGCACCAAGGCCCATCGAATTGGTACACCACCTATACTTATCTGTGCTCACTCATTTTTTCAATGCATCTACAACATTTCCCAGAGTATCCACCTTTTCTAAAGAGACCTTTCCATCCTCCACCATATCTCATACAAAGTGATACTACACATCAATATGTTTCATCTTGGAATGGAAAGTAGGATTCTTTGCTAGAAAAATAGCACTCTAACTATCACAGTAAATTGTAATCTACCCTCCATCAAACCTAGTGTTAGAATTTTTTTTTAACCAAATTGCTTCTTTATAGGCATGAGTTGCTACCATGTACTCAAAATTCATAGTGGACAAAGTGACTACAACTTGTCACTCACTCATCCAACTAATTGCACCACCATTCAGCATGAAAGTATATCCACTAGTGGACCTTCTACTATCAATGTCCCCTACCCAATCAAAATCCACATATCCACGAATGCTAAGAGTCCTCTATGATCCAACCAAATTTCTATGGTAACACAAAGCATATTCTGAAGTGCCCCTAAGATATCTAAAAACTATTTTCACAGCATCCTGGTGCGTCCTTCCTGGATTCGGCATAAATCAACTAAGAAATCCCAATGCTTAGGAAATGTATGTCCTTGTACAGACCATTGCATACATTAAACTGCCAACTGCACTAGCATAAGGCACTCTGGCCATGCCCTCCATCTCAGTAGGATATTTTGGACAATCTTCAATAGATAGCTTTGTTCCCCACAAAATTGGAACAACTAGTTGCTTGTAATCATTCATACCAAATCTCTCTAGAACAATATTAATATAATTACTCTAGCTAAGACAAAGCTTTCTACCCTTTTTGTCCCTGGTTATTTCCATCCCCAGAAAATACCTAGTTGCACCAAGATCTTTCATTTTGAACTTTGCAGACTACTGATATTTTAGATCATAAATCATTAACTTACTATTTCCTATGAACAACATATCATCAACATAAAGAGAAATAATAAGAATATGATCATTTTCAGTCTTATAGTACACACAATGATCTGACTTTGATCTTAAAAATCCCAAAGACAAAAAAAATGTGTCAAATTTGTGGTACCATATTCTAGGTGATTGCTTCAAACCATACAAATATTTTCTCAACTTGCAAACCGGATTTTCTTTACCTTTTCTCACAAAGTGCTCAAGCTGGGATATATAGATTTCTTCTTCAAGATCACCATGAAGAAACAATATCTTCACATCCATCTACTCAATCTCCAAATCATATGCTGCAACAAGTGATAAAAGAAATCTGATAGATGTTAGCTTTTCTATAGGAGAAAAAATTTCCCCATAATCAATTCCCTCTACCTAGGAATAACCCTTCGCAACCAGTCTCACTTTATACTTTTCAACACAGCCATCCAGACCAATTTTCTTTTTAAACACCCATTTGCAGCCCATAGGCTTTCTACCTTTAGGCAATGGGACCAGATCCCAAGTATCATTTTTCCTTAATGATGTTATTTCTTCATTCATGGCTTCCAACCAGGAATCTGAATCAGATATTTCAATTGCCTCTTTTATAGTCCTAGGCTCATCTGTGTTAGTAATAAAATCATAGGCACAAATAGAATCTAACATAGAGAATCAATACCTATATGGTTGTTTCTTCTCATGTGTAGACCTTGAGGCTAAAGTTGTTATTATTCTTGTTCATAACTCTCAGAGCTGCTCGAACTCTCCTCAGTTTTAGGTACACTTTCAATGTGTTGTTCCTCTTTTCTTAGAGTTAGAGGTATCTCAACAACATCATCCTTCTTTTCCTCTTCTTTCAACCCTGACTACAAATCTACTAATGAAGGTTTCAATTCTCAGAAGATAACACTTTTGTTGTACAATACCTTCTTAGACATAGGATTCCAAAGCATGTATCCTTTCACACCAAGGCCATACCCAATGAAGATACATTTTTCAGCTTTGTTTTCCAATTTAGATCTTTTCACATCCGACACATAAACATATGCTTCATAGCCAAAGAGACAAATATGTCTGAGAGGGCTTCTTACCAAACCAAGCTTCCATAGGCATTATATCAAGAAGTGTTGAAGAAGGTGATCGATTCAATAAGTAACATGTTGTAGGCACAACCTCAACCCAGAACATCTGCTCTAGACTAGCATTGCTCAACATACTTCTTTCCTTCTCCATCAACGTCCTATTCAACCTTTCAACAACTCCATTTTGTTGTGGAGTGTAAGGTGTTGTTTTATGCCTCTTAATCCCATGGTCTTTGTAATACATTTAAAACTCATCGCCATTGTTAGTCCTTAAACACTTTATTTTTCTTCCAGTCTAATATTCCACAGGGTTTTTAAATTCCTTAAAATGACTAAACACTTCTGATTTAATTTTTTTTAAATAGACAAATGCCCTTCTCGAATAATCATCAATAAAAGAAACATAATATTTAGACTTCAATAACAAAGGAACATCCAATGGACCACACACATCAGAATGAATATAATCCAGAACACTAGAAGATTTATAAGGACTAGAGTAGAATGAAACATGGTGTTGTTTGCCATATATACAATGTTCACAGAATTCAAAATTGAGATTACGACCATCAAGACCCTAAACTAGGCTTTTATTCTTCAAGGCTTTCGAACCTTTTTCACCAATGTGACTGAGCGTCTGATGCCAGAGCATAGTATTTTATCCAATAGGAACATTTTCATTCTTCTCTTTATGAACAACCGTTTGTGACTTTGTAGGGACACTACTACATTGAACACCCAGTGCATCCAACTTGAACAGAGTACCAATTTGGGCACCCCTAGCCAACACCATCGAGCCTCTAGTCATTTTACAACCATTGCTAGAGAATGAGACTTGCACTCCAACATCATTTAGCTTGCTTACAGAAAGTAAATTTTGAGCCAGACCTAGTATATGCCTTATGCCATCAATTCCCTTAATTTTACCATCAGGAAACTGAATTATGACTCTTCCAAGACCAACTATATCCAGAGATGAATCGCTTGGTAGATACACCTCTCCACCATCACATTCTTCATACTTATGTAAACTAGTCTCTATGAGATGTCATGTGAAATGATGCTCCAAAATCAATTAGCCAAACATCATCTGATGCCTGAGTTGCCAAGGCTGCAATAAAGGCATCTACATCGCTCTGAGAAGAATCATTGTTAGAAGAATTCTTCCTCCATTTCTTTTTCTCCTCTTTGAAATTGTTTTAGACATGACTAAGCTACTCATAGTTCTAACACTTCACCTTGGACTTCCTCCCAGGAGATTTTGATCTCCCTTCTGATTTCAATTTGGACTTCTTGTCCTTTTTCTTGCCCTTTTCCTTTGATCTGCCTCGAATAATAAGAGCCTCTTTCGCCATCTAAAAGAATTTCCTTTGCATCTCTTCTAATAACAAAGAATCAACCACATCCTACATTTTGAAAGTTGTTGTCATGCTCCCAAATTCCATCACCAAGTGATCCCAAGAATCTAGAAAAGAACATAACAAGAGCATACAACGATATTCTTCAATCTTCACACCTACAGATGTTAACTGAGCAATCAACATGTTAAAGGTATTTAAGTGATCAACAAAAGATGTTCCTCCCTCCATCTTCAAAGAGTACAACTTATTCCTCAAGAATGAATTATTTACCAAGGAATTCCCCTAATAAATACCTCCCAGCCTTTTCCACAAGGTAGAGGTAGTTTTCTCTTCATGAATGTTTAGGAGAACAGAGTGCCAAATAGAGTCTTATCAACCCTTTTTCTTTTCTATCTACGAGATCCTAATCTTCTTGCTTCATGGTTGTAGGTTTCATTCAAGACACAACAATCCAAAGATGATGATCCACCAACATGTCTTCCATTTTAAGTTTCCACAACTCAAAATTCTTGTTGTTGAATTTCTCAATTTCAATCCTTTCAGATGTACTTTTCGTTGCCATCTTAATTTGTAATTAGACAAATTCAAGACTTCTACAAAACTCCCACTGAATGGAAATTAACACAAAAAACCAATCTACCCATAAGGATAACACAACTAGCCAAGCTCTGGTACCACTTGTTAAGAAAAATTCAATAGGGGAACAAATTTTCCTAATGCCAAGTCTTAGAGGAGAAGAGAGATATGTATTTTAATGTTTACAATTACAGTTCATTAAGACACATATGAAAGAAATAAAAAAACTAGGAAATAAACACATAAAATAATTAACACCAAATTTACGTGGGAAAACCCTTATGGGAGAAAAACCCACCACACCAAAGAAAGATCACTTGTATTATAGTAATCAAATTACATACAAGTTACAATCTCTTATTTTTAGATGACAATTCTATATCAACAACATTTCCCTGATCAAACTTGTATCGAGTTATACTATTAGAATGCATTCACTCAGCATACAATGCAATTCACTCACTGATCATTCAACTAACTAACCCCAACCAGACCCATGACCAAACTATTCATCACTTGCTCAAGCTGTCTATTCGTTTCCCTCAAGAAAATGGTAATAACAGTTCAACTGCCCAGTCGGTTCATATTCTGTATCGCTCATTGGTCCAAGATAGAACACATAGGATAAATTCTTGGTCAACCAATTTCAACTCTATCGCTCATTAGTGAGACAACATAATGTGTTGAACTCATGTTAGACTATCCAGAGGCTATCACACACAACACTGACTCCTATCACTTAGACTTTCGTGAAGTCTCCTCGATCTCAAGACCATCGACAAGACAATCACTATCACCAACACAATGAGAAGTCACACTAGACATGCATGTCTCCCCAATGACCCAACAAACAATAAGATTGCACATATCAGCAAGAGTCACACTGATCGTTCACCAGGAGCAAATCCATCGGTGAGAGAAACACCATCGGTAGGAGATAAGGAGGTCACATCGACAACACAAGTCTCCCTAACGTGTTCATCACCAAGACTCTCCGCGATGATCTTCATCGCCCAGACATCTACCATCGGAGCAAGTTGGAGATGTCACCCTGACTGTTCTGGTCATGCCAATATTGTCGAGAGAACCACCAAGTCACGTTGACATTGCCAAGACTTCTTTTGTCGAAGTGAGTTTGGAAAATCACTCCAATAGATCATGTCACCCTAATGGTTCTCATCGCGAAGATAGATGCAAGGTCACAATGATCTGATTAGCTTCTCATTGACAAGACATTCCAAAGGTCTCACCGATATTTCTCTTTCAGGAGTTCAATGTCAGTAAGCATTGAGGAACTTTTTCCAATAACTTTTTCATAGGAATATAAAGAATAAATGTTTTTCCCCTCATGTCATCTATAACACTTTCCAAAGAACATGGATACACACAACTATCAACTTAGGATAGCAATTATAATTCCACCTATCCTAACATTCTCCCACTTGACATTATACATTGAAGTTACATCCATGAGATAAAATTAAAATATACTCAAGTACAATGATCAAGGCCCATGGCCTTCATGCACCAAGAGAGCTTATTTGTGGTCATTGGCTTCATGAGAGAATCTGTAACATTATCCAAAGTGTCAACCTTCTCAATCAAGACCTTACCATTCTCAACCATTTCTCACACAAAGTGATATTGAATATCAACATTCTTAGTATGAGCATGATACATAGGATTTTTGGCTAAACATATGGCACTCTAATTGTCACATCTAATCCTTACTATCTTGTAATCAAAACCAATACCTGTACCAAGCCTTTCTAACCAAACTACCTCCTTAGAGGCATGTGTAACAAGCATATACTCTTCTTCAATGGTGGAAAATGCAACTATAGGTTGTCTTTTACTCATCTGACTCACTACACCTCCAAACAAAGTAAAAACATAGCCACTAGTGGACCTTTTACTGTCTAAGTCACCTACCCAATTTGCATCAACAAAACCTTATATGTCCAATGACCTAACCACATCATCAATACCTTGATAAACCAAATAGTAATCTGAAGTACCACACAAATATCTAGAAACCCTCCTAACAAAATTCCAATGCTCTCTACTAGGGTTAGACATAAACCTCTTCCAGCTTCTTGGACTATATTTGGTCTAGTGCAAACCACTACATACATCAAACTCAAAATGAAATTAGCATTAGGAACTTTAGGCATCTCTTCAAAATCATAAAAATTAGGACACATGTCTAAACTCAACTTAGTACCAAATGGAATATTTATTGGTTTATAGTTATGCATACTAAACCTCTACAAAATTGTATCAACATACTTATGTTGACTTAACCAAAGCTTTATGTGAACCTAATCTCTACTAATCTCTATCCAAGGATATATTTTGTAACCCCCAAATCCTTCATATAAAACATGTTATAAATTTCAGTCTTAAGCTTGCTAATCATTACCTTGTTGTTACCCATAAAAAACATATCATCAACATACAAGACAATGATTAGTATCTGATCATCAATAACCTTAATATAAACACAATTATCCTCTTCACTTCTAACAAAAACTAACTTCAATGAAAATGCATCAAAATTTTGGTACCAAATCTTGGGTGACTATTAAAAACCATATAAAGATTGATTTTATTGAAAACTAAGTGTTATTTTCCTTTCACAACAAAACTGCCAGGCTATCGCATATAAATTTCTTTCTCAAGATCCCCATGCAAGAAATAAATTTTAACAACCATTTGCTATATTTCAAAATAATAAGCAACAACAATAGATAATAGGAATCAAAGAGAAGTTAACTTAGAAACAGGAGATAATATTTCACCGAAATTAACTCCCTCTTTAGGAGTAGCCCTTCATGACCAATTTGTCCTTGTATTTCTCTAACTGACCATCTGGACCAAATTTCTTATAAACACCTACTTGCAACCAATGGGCTTCTTTCCTTTGGGAAAACTCACAAGATCCCAAGTATTACAACTATCCAAATCCATCAGCTCCTCTTGCATGGCCTACATCGAAGACTCGCTTTCTTCTAAACAAAGAGCCTCCTTGTAGGATCTAGGTCCATCATTAGTACTCAACAAAGAAAATACACAATAGTAATTAAATGGGTTATACCTATCAACTGGATTTTGTTGTCTTGTGGATCTTCTCAAGGTAGGAGTAAGATGATCTTGGTGCTTTTCTTCTTCTATATGCTCATCATGCACATCATCTGAACTCTCTGAACCCTCTTCTTCTTCTCCATCCTCAAATCCATCTAATTTTTCTTCCACATATGCATCTTCGTGCTTCTCAATCTTTTTCTCGAAATGCATTGTTTTTGTCTTAATTTTCTCTTTTTTTTGTTATTCACTTGAGTAAACTCTAAAATTCCTGAAAAAGAAAATCTTTAGAGAAAACCATTTAATGGGTTAGTGAATTCTAAAGATCATAACCTTTTTATGAACTCTCACTGTAACCAACAAAGATGCATTTATGTGCACTTTTGGATCCAATTTAGAATGCTTCTCTTGAGGAACATGAATAAAAGCCTCACAAACAAAGACCATCAAATATGAAATAGAAGGCTTTCTACCTATCCACACTTCATAAAGAGTTTTATCAACAAGAGCTCAAAAAAGAGATCCATTAATCTAAATATAATATGTAGTACTTATAATATCTTCATAAAAGCATCTATCAAGCTTACCACCACAAAACATGCTCCTAGATCTTGCCATCAAGGTTTGGTTCATTCTTTCTGCTACCCCATTTTTTTGGGGTGTATATGGTGTAATATTTTTCCAACATATACTTGCATTCTCACAAAACTCATCAAATTCCTCAGAAAAATATTCACCCCCATTGTCAGATCTCAACACCCTTATCTTATAATCTGTTTTCTTCTCAACCAAGGCTTTAAATTCCTTAAACTTAATGAAAACCTCAAATTTTGCATGCATAAATCAATCCAAGTGTATCTTGAGACATTATTAATAAAAGTAACATAATAACAAGATTTTTCAAAAGAGTCAATATCCATTGGTCCAAAAACATCCAAATGAATGATATCTAATAATCTCTTATCTTTATTAGTTCCATTAGGAAATGATGATCCATTATGTTTCCCAAACACACAATTCTCATAAAAATAATTTTTTCCAGCAAATTAATCATAAATACTGTCAACCAACTTTTTATTCAAAATGGTCTTAAGACCCCTTTCACTTATGTGACCCAATTTATGGTGCTACAACATACATACATTTTCAATGCTAGTTACATTGGTAGAGTTACAAAAAGTGGAGGTGTTAAGCCTAAAGACTATCTAAGATCCTTTGGCAATCACTAAACTCCCTCTTACCAACCTACAACTAGACTTGTTAAATGTCACATGCATTCTAGATTCATTCAACTTTGTTATTGAAAGTAAATTTCTCCCATGTCCTGGAATATGTAAAACATCATTAAGGTTCTTTACCCTTCCATCACTGAAACAAAAAATTACCTTTCTCTTATGAACAACCTTCTAAACACTGTTATCACAACGGAAAACTTCTCCCCCATCATAAGCCGAATATGAAGTAAAACACTCCTTCTGAGGAGTCACATGGTAGGAGCAACCTGAATCATTAAGCCAAGCATTATTACTAATAGTGTTAGCAGAAATTAAAAAAGCATCATAATCACCATATTTTGAGGAATTTTGTGTGGAAGTATCTAAACTCTTTTTAGTTTTTCTTCACTCCTTCACATGTCCTCTCTTACCATAATTCCAACACTTTACTCTTCTCTTCCCAAGGGTTTTAGAACATCCTTTAGGCCCTCCTTTTTATTTGGACCTTCCTCATACATGAAAGCCATCTTGGAAGCCTACACTCATGGACATTCTCCTCATCTCTTCCAAAATAAGTATAGAAATGAGACTATCCATCTTCAATTATGTACCACCAGAAGTTATGGAAACAATTAAATTTTCCCAAGATTTGGGTAATAAACAAACAAACAAAAATACATTATCTTCTTTTACTATCTTAACATTTACAAATACAAGTTGAATTATAATCATATTAAAAGAATTTAAGTGTTTTTCAATAGAATAACCATACTTCATTTTTGAAGAATACAAATATATTTTTGGATGCAATTTATTTATTAGAATGTTAGTTTGGTAAATTTCACCTATCCTCCTCCAAAACTTGAATGTGATAGATTATTTTGAAACATTCAGAAGGATGAAATTTACAAAACACAACTAAATGGTTCCTCATGCCATTGATTCTGGTTTATTTTCACTTGAAATTTCCAACCACTAATCTGTCTCTTCAAGGAGATCCTCCATCTTCAACTTCCACATCTCATTACTAGTGCCATTGAATTTCTCAATATCTAGCCAAGAGGTAGAAGCCAAGGTTTTCAATCTTCTTCACAAATCTACAAAACCCAAAATGAACAAGCTCCCACTACAACCAAAAAACCTTCAACACTTAAAAGAAAGGTGTCCCTCTTTCAACAAAAATATTAGCTCTGATACCAAATGTTGGAAATGTTGGAAACAAGATACACTAAGAGGGGAGGGTGAATCAATTTTGTGTGAATATTAAATTTATTAACCTTTATATTCAAAGCATTAATAACATTCAACCATAATGCATAAAATGAAGCAAATGAACACAACACCATAACACAAGTATTTTTATGTGGAAACCCTATTAGGGGAAAAACCATAGTGGATGGCCAATCCACAATTTAATCTAAGTATACTCAAATGAAGTTTACAATAAGGGGAATGCACTTGCATTCAGGCACACTACCTAGAGCTCACTACTAAAGGGGAAGGCTCACTGCCTTACAAATAAAATCAGATTAAAACCATCTGAGAGTTTGAACTAAGAAAAATAGCATATTCATATGCTTGATTACAGTTCTAGTTGGGCACAATATTTAATCTACTATCTTAGAGACTAATTCTGCACTTCTTCTCTATTCTTCTCACACTTGCAACAAAGATTCTTTATGCGCAAGTGAAATTGCACATTATCGCTCTTTTGCTTTGCTCTAATTTGCAATTCACATCAACACACACGTTATACATCATTCCAAAATGATAGAGACGATCCTGTATATATCTGCAACTTAGAATTCAATTACAATATGTCGGCTTCAATAGAACAAAGGGATATTTACATCTTTTGGCTCAAATTGTGAACAATATGCAATGCGTATCCACAACGGTTGGCCACAACTTGGCTAGGACCCAAACAAAGATGCACAAACACAAACATACTTAACCAATTAACTTCCATACATCCACGACATGATACATTTATGAAGTTGGCTCCAATACTGATAAAATATAGAATTATCCAACCGAATCTTTAAAATTCCACATGAATCGATACGAACCACCAAGAATTACTAGAATAATATGATATACACCAAAAACCATTTCCTAAGATGTGCAACAAAAAAAAATAACATAAAATATTCATGCAGATCGATGAACACCGAGTTATCGAATTCCCTATTCTTCCTTGTCAATCTTCAATCTGTCTGTCGATATGATTGAATGATGATGTGCGTATCTGATCATTGATTAGGGTTTCCATCAATGAAAACACCAAATGATAATAGAAATGTCTCTTGCCAATAGGAAATTCAAGGTTAAAATTGCAGCAATATTGACTTAGATATGTGTTTGTAAATCAAAAATTGTGTATCAAAGATTACCAATATTATGATATGTGATTAGAACTTAAACAATGAAAGAAAAGTCAGAAATACCACAAGTTGAGAATTTTAAGTGACACAAGATATACATGGAGAAACCATTTTTGAAAATAAACTCCACACCTAAAGAGATCCAGGGTTTGTATCAATCTTCAAGGAAGTACATCAATACAACAATCCTCTTTGGATTTTGATAGTACTTTATGTTGGAGTAAAAATACACTGAGAGGGGGGGGGGTGAATCAATGTTATTAACTTATTTACCAAATTTAACTGAAACTAAAGTAAACCAGATATATGCTCTCATTTATCAATGATAGAATCATTCATGTATTGAATGCAATCACATAAACTAAAATGAGAATAGTGAAACATAGCATTTTAAAACAATAAAGCACTGAACCAAAAGAATCATAGAAACTCAAATAGACACAAGATATGCCTATTGGAAAACCCTCCTGGGGTAGAAAAACCACTCCTGAACCTGCTGCCTTTTTCAGGCTTTCATTTCAATAATTATTTTGACAATGCCTCATTGGCTAATTTCTAAGCACCAACTCAAGGAGAACCAACCCTTTTGTTTAGAGACACCAATCTCAAGGAGCATCAACCCCTTTTCTATTTCTTAATAGAACATAAAATGATATAGAGGATCTCTTTGTTTCTCTTATTTCTATCAAGTGCCTCTTGACAGACAATGCATGGAATTCTCAAGAGTCAAGAATGACTCTTCAGAGTTCCATTCATTATTAAACCTTAAGACATCTTGAGGAAAAATCTAGTTATAGTCTCAATACAACTTCTCATCAAAACTGTATTACAGTGGTATGATGTTTCTTTCTTTTTCTTATTCACTAATTTTCAATCTTTCATGATACAAATACAAAAACAGACAACACACTGTGTTTTCAAAATTTTCAGCATCAAAAAATAATTACCCCATTTCCACACTAAATAGAACTGCCCTTTTAATTTTTAGGTTTATCGAAGATGATTAAGCCCTAATCTCTTTGTTTTCAACAATTTATAGATTACATCATAATTTGCAACTTTCGGTTATAGCTAAAACTGTTTTTACTAGACAAAGTGAGGAGGTGACCTTTTTCATTATTTTACATCTTTGACAAGTTAATGTTTAGTTAATACAGAGTTCATTTTTGCAGAATATTTCCTCTAGGTATGACAAGAAAAATTAGTATGTAAAATAGAAGTGACAAAACCCTATCCTATCGAGCAGCCTGCAAGGGCAGAGCTTTACCAAATTAGTAACAAGACATGCATGAGCGCATGAATAATAACCACTGAAAAGAAACTACATAAGAAGTAACTAAAAGTTTATTTTGAGCAAATGAAACCTCATAAAGAATGTACCCAAAGAGCAGTTACCCATGAACCCAGATGAAGTTGAGAGGATATTCCATGAACAATACCCATTATAGTACCTGCAATTTATAAGTAACTAAAACATTAATGCTCAATAACCAAAATCATAAACTGAAGCATTTAAGAACAGTTACCAATGACTCCAAGAGTGAAACTAAGAATATCATTTAGCCTTCACAAATATCCACTACCCAAAAATGCCATTCCTTAAATCTGAGATGGTAACACAATTGAAAATGTGATTCTAGGCATGAGAAATTCATTATAATTCTGATTGAGAAAAGAATAAACCAAATCTTCAAATTTCATGCAAAAACAAACACTTATCCCTTATTAACCTTGACTATAAGGGTAACGGTTCTGCAAAGATAAATAAATGAGTGTCGGTGAAGACCAAAAATGAATTTCCCATTAGAGATTTACCAGATCTGCGAAGTGGCTCAGCAACTCGAGCTCTTTCCCCATTCGAGCTTCCATTTGATGGTAGGAGATTGATAGGTGAAGCAGCCATTGTCATGGTCTTCCTATCTTCCTTATACGCTTACAAAGATTAGTAACTCAATAGATTTCTCAGTGAAACGATTGAGAGAAAAATAACTTGATGGCAGCTAGAGTAGGGTTCCAAACCCTTCGAGCGAAAGAAATAATGTTTTGACCTAAACTTCCAAACCAAGCAAACTGTAATCCTTTGTAAAGTATGATAGCATTTGGATTCCAAAAGGATAGTGATAAAAAAAAACATAATACTCTTAGAAATCTCTAGGCAGTTCAAAGATAATCATGCTGACAAAAATCAATCTCATAATACCTTTTCAAATCTAGGGAAGATCAATGACTTCAATGCTGACAAGCATTATAACATTTGACTGATTTAGATACTGTGAAAACATCGACCAAAAAAATCTTTGAAGAGTATTGATATGACCACGTTACTCATCACATGCTGAATTCCCAATGAACAAGGTTCGGTCACATCCAATGTGACTTTAACATATTAACCAATGCCTTTACTTGTTGTCAGCTTTTAAGCCTTGTAAAATTGCCAATATTAACCCAAATGCAATATAATATGCATTCCCATAGTGAGCCAAACACAACTTTCAATGCCAAGAGATATCAATTAAAAACAAAAACCGATAGCCACCTCATTATAACCAATGCTATATAATGTGTCAAATAGTATCCAAAACCTTGTGAAGAGATAAAGACTGATTTCATGCAAAGTTCACAAAGCCATACTCCCATGCCAATTTCCATATACAAAATGAGAAGGAATGATCAAAGTGTATCTCAAAGCCATAAACACAATAATGATCAAACCCCTATATTATGCCAAAAACTGAATACCGAGTGCTCAAAACATTAACAAATTATTCCTCATACCCATGCCACTGACTGAAAATAGAGAAATATACCTTTGATGAATATCAAGAACATATTTCAATTTCAAGATGCTTGTAACTGATCAAGCCATAATTAATCAACCTATAGAAAAACTGAACATGCTAAACACATGTAATCAAGTGAAACACTGAAGCACAAATTATCAAATCAAAAACATTTCACCTGAATAATGGAACATAGAACTTGTAACCAAAATGCCTCAACTAAGATCTGCACATGGAGTTAAGCTATCAGTACCACCATATATATTAACAATAGTGAAGTAAATATGCCAAGCAGGAGAGAAGATCAATTGAGTGGGTAACCATCAAGATTCCAGAGTACCATATACTGTCATCAAAGATAAATTTGCACAAGAGAGATTCAACACTTTATTACTCTAACAAGCTGCAAATAAAATCTACAAACAACCATCTCAATGCTCTAATATATAGAATTTTGTGAGAGAGAAAACCACAAATGGTATCCCAAAACAAGTAAAACTACCTAGAAAATCCCATTACCCCCTTCATGGACAACCCATAAACATGGTGAAAAATATTAAATGCTCACATGGTCTTCACATGGGCACGTAACCAACTAGTGAAAATTGGTTAATACCAAGTGCTCCATAAATCTCTAATGGTTGTGATGGATGAAACTGATAACATGCAAGTGTGGACACCCAACCTAGGATAACATTCAAATAACATGCAAGAGCATATACTTTTGTGTGGTCCCCACCCAAAAGGAATATGCTCTCAAGATGATCTATAACCATCATCATAGTGGTTCTACCTCTTTGAATGCAATTACAATTTGTCATAGGAAAATAAATAATAAATATTTTTCCCCTCATTTCCTATAGAACACTTTCCAAAGAACATGGAGATAGATAATTATCAACTTAGAATAGAAATTATAATGTCACCTATCCTAACACATTTTACATGGCCTATGACAAATAATTAGTATCCTTTCAAGAGAGATCCCCCTTATAATATCTCAATTCATCATTAGCACATAAAAAAAAAATACACAATATAAATCTAATGGTTTATACCTATCAACTAGGTCCTATTGTCTCATGAATCATTTGAATATTGGAGTAAGTGGCTCTACTTTTCTTTTGCATGATTAACCTACACATCTTCATAAAAAACTAATATAAACCCTCTTCTTCCCCATCATCCTCATTTCCATCATTTTGTCCTTCAACATGTTCATCTTCTAAATTTTTGACATTGGTTTCAAAATGTATTTTTTATTTCCTTCCTTTTCATTTGGTTGTAAAAGATCTTTATAATATATAACTTTCTAAGTTAGTGGATTTCAAATCTTATAACCTTTTATATTCTCACCAAAAATAACAAAGATATATTTCTATTGCTTTTTATCTAGTTTAGATCAATTCATATTAGGCACATGAATGAAAGACTCGTAACAATATACCCTTAAATGTGAAAAAATGATTTCTTACCTATCCACACTAAAAATAAAGATTATTTTCAACAAGAATAAAAAACATAGATCAATTTACCATTTACCACATATTACTCATACCCTCTATCTAAAATAACTAATCTAAATGTGTACCACTCTTGACATACTCTAGCTTATTCATCATGGTTATGGTCATTCTCTAAGAAACCCCATTTTTTTAGTGTATAAGGGGAATTATTCTACAAGACAACATTTACATGCTTACATAAATCATAAAATTCCTTGGAACAATGTTCACTATTACTTTAAGATCTTAAAATTTTTATTTTCTTCTAGTTTGTTTCTCAAAAAGTGTCAAACTATTTAAACTTAGACAAACCCCTATATTTTAAACACATAAAATAAATCTAGGTGTATCTACAAAAATTATTAGTAAAAGTGGCATAGCATCATTTTATACCCATAGAACCCACATCAATACATCTAAAATAATAGTTATAGAATTATCTTTTCTGTATAAATTCTCAAGGGAAAATATGTTCTATTATATTTTCTAAACACATAGTATTCAAAAAAATCAAAATGGTCATAAGAGTAAGTATAAAAAAAATTCATCCATTTTTACTAATATGGATTTGAAGGGTATGTGCGGGATCATCATGGAAAAAAAAGGCCCTTAAGTGGCAATAAAAAGATAGAAAATCAGAGTTAGAGAACTTGACATAAAAATTTGAATAAGCTATCTATATTATTTCAAAAGAATGTAAAAATAGAATCTGTAGTAAATTGAATGTAGTTTCTAAACTAGTAGACCTTTAATTAAAAAAAAATTCTATTTGGTGAAAATTTGAAATTTCAATGGAGCAGTATTTAAATTTCAGGGTAAAAATAAGAAGTAGGTGTCTGTCTGACCACCCTAACCACAATAAAATGATAATATTTTTTTATCATATTTTATATATAAGTAGAGGACTCATGTCTCGATGTGATGCATATTTTTTTATAATTTTTTTCCAAGTAAATAATTAAATATGAAATTTTTATTACAAAATTTTAAAAATATAAAATCTTGTCTATCTAACCACCTTAACATGGTCAAAAAATTTTGAAATTCAATTTTTTTTTTAATCCTATATTATCCAAAGCATAGAATGTGACGCATGTTTCGGATTCCAAAAATGTGATACCGTTTGAAAGTTATAGATGTTTTTCAATCAGCCTATCAATCAAGACTTTATTCATAATTCTAATAGAAAATAAATACTAATTATTTATTAAACTCAAAGTAAAGCATAATTTAAATTGGTGGAAAGTTGAGAATCTCCTCTAAAAACCCTTTTCGTTTCATCAATTTTGGGTAAAAAAAAAGTCGTCAGCTACATGGGCCATCATATGGCTTACATATCGCCACTGTTTGGCCCATCATGATCCTACACATACCCTGAAGACCCTTTTCACTAAAGTGGGTCATATGTTGGTCCTAGCATGCAAATGGATTTTTAAAATTTATTGTTTTTATTGTTAGAGTTACAAAATGTGGAGGAATTTAGACTTAACAAAGTCCCACCCTAGAATCGTTTACCAACCACCAAGTTTCCTCTCACTAGCTAGCAACTAGATTTGTAAAATGGAACATGCAATCTAGAATCATTTATCTTGGATACAAATTTAAAATTTCTTGTAAGTCATATAATATTAAAAAATAATGGTAAAGAGTTTTGTGCTCCCATTGTTAAAAAACAACTATACCTTTCCATGGCCAGTAAGCTAATGTAATTCTTGGTTACCCCAATATGCTTCTCCTCCATCATAAGAATGGTAGAAATGGAAATACTCCTTGTCAGGAACCATATGATACAAGAAATTGAGTCAATAAATTAGGATTAATCATAAATAACATTAATAAAAATAAATAAATATTTAATTCATCAACATTTGAGGATTTTTTAGTTATTATTAAGTCTTCTTATTTTTGCACTCCCTCACATGCCCCCATTTTCCATAGTTTCAACACTTTAATTTATTCTTTCTAGGATCTTAGAATAGCCACAAGACTTAAATATC
Source organism: Sequoiadendron giganteum (assembly GCA_007115665.2). NCBI lineage: Eukaryota > Viridiplantae > Streptophyta > Pinopsida > Cupressales > Cupressaceae > Sequoiadendron > Sequoiadendron giganteum. The sequence continues at coordinate 597,765,330 of CM021105.1, read as the reverse complement.
TTGGTATAGTTTTTCCAATCCTCTTTAGATCCTCCTTTCATCATTGGGCATTCCTTGAATACATAAAATATAATTTGAGAAATCATCTATAGATTTTCTCTATATTTCCTTGTAAGAAAGGTAGTAGCAAGGGAATATGATCTAGGATCTATAGTTAAACAAATCATAGTAAAGATTATAATTTTCCATGATTCAAGAAAATAGTATAGTAGAAAAATAAAATTTTCCTCTTCTTCAAGCTTAACATCAGTGGAACCTAATTGAATAAGAATATAAATAAATTATTTTCAAATGATCTATTATAAAGTTCCCCTTTTTAAAAAAATTTAATGAGGATAGTTTCATTTACTAGACTCTTTATTTGGTAGATATCACCAATCCATAAATGCATAGGAGATATGAAATGGCCTCCCTAGAAATATTTAGTAGGATAAAATCTACAAGGTATAGATGAATGATACATCATGGATTTTCATCCAATTTATTCAAATCATCATCATACATTGTATGTGGTTTATATTTGTTTTAAAAAACTCACCACTAATCTCTCTCTTTAAGGAGATCCTCCATTTTATATTTCCAAAGGTCACAACTAAAACTATTAAATTTCTCAATCTCTAATTTATATGTCCATGCTATTGGTATTAGTAGGCTTCACCAATTAAGGAAGATCTTTCACTGCCTGTGATGCACTTATCTTGATAATACTATCAAATTTTACATGACACATTCTCCTATTCCATAACCAGCTTTCATCAACTTGAGAAATTAGACAACTTTTACTACCAACATTCAGATGAAATATGTTACCTTTTGTTTTAGTACCTGAAGCAATCACATTTCTAGAAATTCCCAATATCCTACACTTTCCATCTTTGAATTGAAGATTGTATCCATTATCAACCATATGTCCAACACTGAAAAGATTATGCTTCAAACCTTCAACATAAAGAGCATCGTCAATATTATGCTTACTATCAAAAGAAATACATCCTCTACCATAGATTATACCATAATTGTTATCACCAAATATTACAACACCACCATCATACCTCTCCAGGATTACAAATTTACTCTTATCACCTATCATGTGATGTGAACATCCACTTTCAATTATCCATTCATGTTTTTCTTCAACTCGAGAAACTAGGCCTTTCTGAACATTTGTAAAACTAGCAGATTCAGTTGACATAGAATTATTTAATTTGATAGAAATTAACACAGAATCACCTTCGCTTGCATTCCCTTTTCTGTATTCATCATCTATCACACCTTCATCTATAGCATAGTAACACTTCTTTTTAAATTTAGGCTTGTAAGGTCTTGGCTTAGGAACTCTTTTAGGACATCTTGATGCAAAATGACCTATCTTGTTGCAAGAAAAACATTTAATAGGAAACTTTCCTTTATACTTACCTTCTCCTTTGGCTTCCCTTTTGACAATAAATGATTCAAGCTCATTCACTTCTCTTTCTTCTTCTTCAATCTGTCTCATTTCTTCCTCAAATCTGAATACCTTTCTAGAAGAACTTTCACCTAGATCATATCTCTGCTTGTCTCTCCTAGAAGTAGTAGCTTTAAATGCATATTCTCTTTTAGGAAGGGCACCACCAAATTCACTCAACTCAAAAGCAGTAAGTTCACCAACCAACATATCTCTAGTTATATGTGTCACATTTTGGAGCTCTTCAATGGCTGCAACTTTACTTTTTTATGCATCAGGGAAAGATCTAAGAACTTTAGCAACAATCTCCTATTCATCCACCTATCCACCAACACATCTGAGATCACCCCCAAGTTCATTAACTCTTTGCATGTAAGTAACAATATTATCATCATTTCCCATCTTCAACAGTTCATATTTTCCTTTCAGACACTGTAGCTTAGCCATCTTCACATTAGCATCACCTTCATATAAAGTTTTCAACTTTTTCCAGATCTCATAAGCAGTTTTAAAATCCATAACATTTTTCATCTTAGTGTTAGTCAAAGCACTCAAAAATTCTTCCTTAGCTCTGATGTTATATTCAGCATCTCTAATCTCAACAGTAGTAGTAGGACCATTTGGAGGAATAACATACCTATTGCATGTAATGTGTCAGTAGGATTCAACAATGCATCTTAGATGACACTTCATTTGAGTCTTCCACAGACAATAATTTGTTCCACCAAATCTCAAACTATCCTTCTTGTATGTCGTCATCCTAGATCACCTCAATCTGTTAAACTTCTTCCATGGAAGAACCTGTTCTGATACCAATTATTGGAAACACAAGGGCATACAACTGAAATGGGGGGGGGGGGGGGTTGAACCATTTTTCATAGAATTTCATACATATTAACCTTATTAACCTTAATTCTCAGATCTGATTATTAACAGTGAAAGCATGAATCAACAACACATTAAACACACACATAACACTAATATTTTTTGTGTGGAAACCCTATTAGGGGAAAAACCACGGTGGAGGTTAATCCAAAATTTACACCCTATTAATAGTATAATAAGAATATAAGAGAAATGCACATGCATTCAGGTGCACTTCCTAGAGCTCAGTGCTCAAAGGAAGACTCAGTATCTAACAAAAAATATTTAGATTAAAACCATCTGAAGAATTTTAGCTGAGAAAGTAGCATTTGCAAATGCCTAAGTACAGTTTTGATTAAGCACATAAACACTTCTTTACTTTTTGTCACTCTTATTTACACTCTTCTCTTCCTTCGAATGATCTGAAATTTTTTCACACATAGCACTCGCACACTTTTCATTACATGTCTCAAATGAGATAAACAATCTCTTATATATATCTGCAACAAGAAATTACATTGCTTTATGTTGGCTTCAATAAAATAAAAGAATGAATGCAAATTGTCGGCCCAAAACAATAAATATTATTAGTGTGCATCAACCAAAGTTAGCCATAACATAGTAAAAACCCAAAAAAATATCCTCGAACACAAAACACATTCAAATAATCTTCCTCAAAGATCCACAACATGCTTCAAACACCTTGTCGACCATGAACATGAAAAAAATGAACACAAAAGAGGAAATATCAGATTGCGAGCACAATGATCAATGCAGATGTGAAAAATAGATTGAACATGATCTAGAAACATCCACGAACACCATAGGAACAAACATAATAACTCAAATTACCAGAATCACATTATCTTCTTCCATGAACACTGTTTGTAGTAACAAAATAGCTGTCAGAACATAGAAACTTATAACTTCCTCAAATATTCATGTGCACGTCTAAAACTTATGAAGTAGAAACTAGATAGGCTTGAAAACAAACCCTTTAATCCGTAACATCCAATTTACAACATACTGAATTTTCCTCCATACTTATCTTCACTTCTTCATAGACAACCTGTAACATATTTATTACAATTTTCTCGATATCCTTGACATATACAGCTTTAAAGACATTTATGTTAGTAGTGTTGACATCAATGACAATCACATATCAAGAACACAGCCACAACATGTATCCAACATATAGAATGTACATGTGTTTGTGTATGTGTGGAAATAATACTTGTGCATAGTCAATGTATATGTGTGTCTATACAAAAGTAGGAATACTTTTGTTTACTCATTCACAGAGACATCATAAAGCATCAAAACATCAATTTGACATGTATTGCACACACACACACACACACACACACATTAACATGCATATATATTATAATACATATATTTATATATAATATTAAAATTATTTACATCATAAAATATAAGCACATATATAGTGTTGGGCCTTCGTTGCATTCAAAATAAAATGTAATTGATTTGAAAAATATAATGATACTATTCACAAACACCAACACCACTAGGGAGTGTTGGAAAATATGTTTCAACCTTACAATTATATATGATTTATTGATAGGATGTATGTTGGTATATGGTTATTGATCATGTAAATACTATACACTTGTAACAAGATGTGGAGTTCGAGGCAATGACTCAATTTTTTTTTGTTGACATGTCAATTTTTTTCCCAATGACACCTCAAGGTTTTTTTTGTTAACATGTCAAATAAAAAATGACCTTGTACCAAAAGCTTGTTATAAGCGAGTGGGATGCATGTAGACTTGGGGTATTCTAAGAGTGATAGTGGTCAAGTTGTCTCTTGATCTCTAGTGGTGATACTCTCATGAGAAGCTTTCTTTGCAAGTATATTGTAATCTTTTGATTTCTAAATAATATATTGGGTGGCTTTTGGAGTGTAGGGTTTTTATCCCAAAACATTTTTCCCCACGTAAATCATTGTGTTGTGGTATGCATGATATTTTTGTTTATTTCTATTTAAGTTTTTGTATTATTAAAGATCTGTAAAATTTTTTCATTTTTCTCCTCTCAAGGTTAGTGTAGGAAGTTGTTCCTCTACCTTAGCTTCCTTGCAAGTGGTATCAGAGCTTAATCAACTTTGGTCTCAATTATGGGTTGTTGGATTTTTTGAACTAATCGATATTTGAGTGGGAGATTATGTAGAAGACACTTTGTGATATTGTTGTAGGAATTTTTAGATGGAAAGTTCATCAAGGAGAATAGAGGTGGAGAATTTTTCTAGAAATAATTTTGAGATGTGGAAGATAAAGATGGAGGATATGTTGATAGATCGAGATCCGTGGGATATTGTTGACGAGAATGTTTCAAGGCTTGTAAATCCTACTCAAGCTGCTCAATATGATGCTATGGACCATAAAGCCAATGTTCTAATAAGATTTGGCTTGGCAGACTCTATTTTAATTAATCTCCATGAAGAGACCTCTTCATAGAAACTATGGAAAAAGCTTGGTGAGATTTATTGGGCCAAATCTTTACTGAACAAGATTTTCTTGAGGAATAAGTTGTATTCTTTGAGAATGGAAGAGGGTGGATGAATCACATACCACCTAGAAGCATTCAATATGTTGGTGGCTCATTTGGAATCAATTGGTGTCAAAATGGATGAGGAGGAGAAATATCAGATATTGCTTTGTTATTTGCCCGATTCATGGGATTCTCTTATTATGGCTATTGGGAGTACTTATGTTATATTGAAGACTAAATATGTGGTGGGTTCTATGCTTTATGAAGACATGAGGAGGAAGGTATCCATCACTGACAAGAAGGCCCTAAATTTTCATGGAAGACCTAAGGAAAAATGCAAGAAGAATGATAAGTATGGCAATCCAAGTCCAAGGGGAGATCTAAATCTCTTGGAATGTTCAAAGTTACTTGTTGGAACTGTGGTAAGCTTGTACATGTTCATAAGGAATGCAAAGAAGAAAACAAGAAGAAAAAGAAGAAATTTGACTCTAATTATGAGTCTAAGAAGGAAGATGGTGACACATTCATTGCAGCTTTGGAAAATCGTGCAAGTAATGATGCATGGTTAATTGACTCAGGTGCATCTTTTCATATGACCTTTAATAGAGATTGTTTTTTTGACTATAAATAATTTGATGGAGGTAAGGTGTACTTGGGTGATGATTCTCATTTAGACATTGTTACTTGTGGTAAAGTTAAAATTAGGTTTCCCATTGGTAGAATAAAAAATATTAATGGTGTGCTACATAACCTTGGATTAGCAAAAAAATTGTTATTTGTGAGAAAACTAATAGATGCAAGTGTACATGTAGTATTTTCAAATTCAAGATGCAAGATGGTTAGAGGTGTTATGGTGATTGTTACAGGTGTTAGATATGTGACATTGTATAAGCTTTATGCATGCACCATTGAGTGCAATAGTACTCCAATGAAAAGAAAGTTTGTAGAAGAATTGAGGGTTTCACTTTCAGCAAATGGTCATGGCTTTTGGGTACCCAAGGGTGTTCTTTATTTTGAGAAAAAAATACCTATAGAAATAACTATGTTATGGCACCAAATACTTGGCCACATTAGAGAAAAGGGTCTAAGGACCTTAAAAAATAAAAACCTTGTTGAAGGTTTGTCTGATTGTAATCTTGAATTTTATTTTTGTGAGCATTGCAATTATTGAAAAAAAAATCCTGTTCAGTTTTAATCGAGTTCTCATAAATCTTGTGGTGTAATAGATCTTATTCATTCTATTTTAATTGGTCTTGTAGATGTTCCTTCAATTGGTAAATCCACATATTATGTTTCATTTATTGATGATTATAGTAGAAGGACATGGGTATATTTTGTAAAGAGTAAATCTGAATTTTTTAGTTGATTTAAAGAATTTAAAGCAATGGTTGAGATGTAGAATGGAAAAAAAATAAAAATCTAAGGACTGATAATGTAAGTGATTTTTTCTCTAATGGTTTTGATAAATTATGTAAATATTGTGGTATTCATAGATAGAAGACAACTCCATATTCTCCACAATAGAATGGAGTTGTCGAAAGAATGAACAAGACACTGATAGAGAAGGCTAGGAGTATGTTGAGTGGTTCTGGCCTAGAACAAAGGATTTTGGCTAAAGCTATTGCCACTTCCTGTTACCTAATTAACAGGTCTCCTACACCAAAACTTGTTGATAAGACACCTATAGAGGCATGGTCGGGTTGCAAGCCTTCATTAAGACATCATAGATTTTTTTGTTACAAGGCATGTTCACATGTGCTAAAGGAGAAGCAGGAAAAGTTGGAGAACAAGGTTGTGAAATGTATCTTCATTGGATATAGTTATGGTGTTAAAGGATACAAGATTTTGGATCTGGTTGCACAAAAGGTAATACACAGTAGAAGTGTTGTTTTTAGAGAAACTAAACCTTTTTATATTCCATTACAGTCAAAACAAATTAAATAGGAAGATGTGATTCAATTTCCTTCTACACCTAAGAAAGTTGAATCGAGGCCCAAGGATAGATAAGAAGTTGAGGAGAGCTCATCTAGCTCTGGGTCTTTAGAAGAGGAGGAAGACCTCCAACTCAACTTTTTTATAGGTCTAAAAGGAATAGACAACCACCTGAAATGTATTCACCTGATGATTGCAGATGTATTTTTTCTTTGAATACTAACATGGATGAACCCAAATCTATAAAAGAGGCACTAGGTATGAATGATGCACAACCCTAGAAGATTGCTATGGATGAAGAAATGTCATCTTGGAAAAAGAATGATATATGGGATCTTGTACCATTTGTTGAAGGATGAAAACCTATTGGTTGGAAATGGGTGTTCAAGAAAAATATTGGTTCAGATGGAGGTATTGATAAGTACAAAGCAAGGCTAGTTGCGAAGGTTTACTCTCAAGTTGAGGGTGTTGATTATGGTGTGATATTTTCTCTTGTTACAAAAATGACATCCATTAGATTTTTTCTTTCTATTGTTGTTTCTTATGATTTAGAGGTTGAGCAAATGGATGTGAAAACTACTTTCCTTCATTGTGATTTGGAGGAGGATATTTATATGACACACCCAGAGCACTACATGGTGAAAGGTAAAAGTAAGTTTGTTTGAAAATTGAAGAAATATTTGTATGACTTGAAACAGAGTCCTGGGATGTGATACCCTAAATTTGATACACATGTGTTGATTTTGGTATTTGAGCATTTTAATTCAGATCATTGTTTCCTATTTATTGTATTATATGTTAATGATATGTTATTTATTGGTAGAGGGAAAGGTATTATTCTAGAACTAAAATCTCAACTTGTTAAATTTGAAATGAAAATATCAGTGCAGCTAAACACATTCTTGGGATAGAAATTAAAAGAGATAGAGTGAACATAAAGCTATGGCTTGGCCAAAGCAAGTATGTTAACTCAATTTTATAGAGGTTTGATATATAGGATTTTAGACCATTGTGTGTTCATGTTTCAGTTGGAACAAATTTATTTATTTTAGATTGTACAACATCTCCATCAGAGATGGAAGACATGAGCAGAGTGCCTTACCAGAGTGCAATTGAAAGTTTGATGTATGATATGGTTTGTACTAGACCAAACATTTCCCAAGAAATGAGAGTTCTTTCTAGATATATGTCTAATCCTGGTAGAGCTCATTGGGATGCAATTAAATGAGTCTTTAGATATTTGCATGGTACCTTAGATTACTCCTTATGTTATCATAGTAGTATGACTGAAGACAAGATTTCCCTTGATATTCATGGTATGAGGATTCACACTGGGTGGGTGATGTTGATATCAGAAGATTCACCAGTGCTTATGTGGATACTTTATTTGGTGGTGCAATTATTTGGATGAGTAAGCGATAGGTTGTGGTTGCTTTGTCCACTACTAAAGTAGAGTATATGGAAACTACTCATTCTTGTAAAGAAGCCATTTGTCTTAAGATATTGTGTTTAGATATTGGAATAAAACAAGGTGCAGTGACAATTTATTGTGATAGATAGAGTGTAATATGTCTAGCCAAGAACCCAATGTTTCATGCCAGGACCAAGCACATTGATGTACAATATCATTTTGTTAGAGATATGGTCAAAGATGGCATGGTGAAGCTGGTTAAGGTAGATACTGTTGTGCATATTTTGCACACACGCCCCACCATTGGTAGGGGCCCTCTTTATTCGCTCCCGTCTCATTTTGTGTGCCCCTCAGTTTGTTGTCCTAGTTGGTCAATGTGCCCTTCAAAGTCTCATTTTTGGCTCACCATATTTTTCCCCTAAAATAAAAAATGGCTAAGTCTTGGGTTTTTCGGGCTTCGCCCCCCCCCCCTGCTCGCTCAATTCGCTTTTTCCTTCATTCTTTAACTTTGGGGATAGATTTCCTATGGATTTTGGATGTTTTTGTAGTGCCTAAATGAATTAAGAAGGTTTCATTAAGTTTCAAGAAGTTTTGAAAATTCCAAAACTGTATTTCTGCAGTAGCATTCCTAAAACAACATTCCTACAGCAGCATTCCGGCCTCACGTTTCCAGAACGTACAAGTGCTCCTCCAAATCAAAAATGGACTTCAACCCAGATGCTCAAATGGGATCTTATCTTCCCTAGAAATTTCAAATTCCAAAATTGTAGCCGAGAGATACCATCCGGTGTTCCATGCTCTATTCGTCATTTCAAAACAACATTCCTATAGCGGCATTCCGGCCTCACATTTGCGGAATGTACAAGCGCTCCTCCAAATAAAAAATGGACTTTGACCCAGATGCTAAAATGGGGTCTTATCTTCCCTAGAACTTTCAAATTCTAAAATTGCAGCTAGGAGATACCATCCATAGTTTCGTACTCTGTTAACCATTTCAAAACAACATTCCTACAACGATATTCTGGCCTCACATTTCCAGAACATATAAGCGCTCCTCCAAATCAAAAATGGACTTCAAACCAGATGCTAAAATGGGGTCTTATCTTCCATGGAACTTTCAAATTCCAAAATTGCAGCTGAGAGATACCATCCGGAGTTCTATGCTTTGTTCATCATTTCAAAACAACATTCCTACAAAGACATTTCGGCCTCGTGTTTCTGGAGTGTACAAGCGCACCTCCAAATCAAAAAAGAACTTTGACCCAGATGCTAAAATGGGGTCTTATCCTTCACTGACCTTTCAAATTCCAAATTTGCAGCTAGGAGATACCATCCGGAGTTCCGTGCTCTGTCGGCCATTTGAAACAACATTCCTAAAACAACATTTCGGCCTCTCATTTACGGTTTCAAGAAGCCTACCATGGGTCCGTCGATAGAACCATTTGATCCAATGAAGAAGGTTGCAAGTCCATCAAGAAGAAGGCAGCTTTCAGTCAATTTCAACTACAGTAAAAGGGAAATTAGCTAGAAGACAAAATTGCTATAGTGACTGGTCACTACAAAACAAAATAGGAAAAAGAAAACAAATGTATTTTAAATTGCTGAATATTGTTGGGTAGGTGAAGCCCTAACGTAAATTGACTCTAGGCCACACAATGTAACTCAATCCTAGCCATTCATTTGGGCTTTGAAAACTATAAATAAGGGTCTTCCCCTCATTTGTAAGTGTTGGAGAGGTGTTGTAAAAACATTTTGTAGCAATAGAAAGTAGCATTGCATGATCTATGGCTGTTAATTATGAGTTTGTTCATTATGTGTGCATGGTTCTACCTTCCAAGTTAGTTTTAGTTATAGTTTCTTGAATGGAAGTGGTAATGGTGATTGTTGTTTTAGTATTTGATGAATTTCCAGCCCATACTTTTGGCACTTGTTGATGGCAAGCTGCTGTGCAAAGTTAGCCTGGGCTTCTTTATTTGATTGTTGCAACTTAATTCATTTGCATGTTCATGATGTGTGTATGCAAACTGAAAATCTATAGTCCTTAGAAGATTGCACTGGTTTTTTGTAACTGTAGGATCCTCTTGGCCAAGCAAAACCCAGTTTAGGGAGTTTGTCTACTGTAGCCACCTCCATGATAACTGTTCATTCATAGTTTCAGATCTAGGAACCTTTTCTCTTCCCTACCCTTTTTCTTTTTTTTTAATAAGTAACCTTAGGCAAGGTTCATTTCACATTGTAAAGCTAAATCTGATGTTGAAATGGAGTTCTAGACTACTGTTTAAACCTGCAGCAAACACTCAACAACTCTCCCATCTTAAGAACTCCATTTGCAGATCCAACTTCCTTACTTTGTAACTCATCCGTAAGTCCACATAAACAACTAAAATATTCCAAGCATCGTCAAGACCTGACATTCGAGAGACCTTGGGATAGTGTTCTGCAATTGTGGAAAATTGTCTTTCAAGAGAGGTAATGCACCTACACATTACCTGTGTTGTGAAGTGCATAAAAATACCATCAACAGAACTGGCGCTAGAGGGAGGGCAGCATGACATGTTGAGGGTACAAAGCTGAATTTTGGATGTTGATAAGAGCACTTTCAAAGAAGAAATCTGAGATAGAGAGATCTCTTTTAATGCTGAAACATAAAATCAGAAAATTTTGAAGGCAAAAAGAAGCTGAGTTGAAATGGAGCAGCATGTGCAAATCAGCATTGCTCAGCTACATGCAAATTTAAATAGGAGATTGAAGAGACCATTGCACTTGCAGGAACAATGAATTGGAGTGTCTACCCTTCTTGAGTAGGATTGAAAGAGTCTTGCAAGGAGAGATTTCCTTTTGGGAAATATATTAGCCTTTAGCTCTTGCAGATCTAGAGGAAGAATTGACAACCATGGCAGCCAAGGCATTTGAAGAGCCGATCCAAGAATGTTTGGGCAGAAAAGACGGACCAAGATTGGAGGAAACACTAATGTTAAGTTGGTGCAGATTTCACAATGCACCACATTCAGAATTTACTTGTCTGTCATGTGCAAACATCATCACCCAAGTCAAAGGCAATTTGAGCAGGTTGGAGCAACCAACTGGCAAGGAGAATGAGTCATCCCATGAGGTAGAAAAGCTATCAACATCTAGAGGACAACACATTGTAGATAGACCAAGAAGCTCCATAGAAATAGATGTTGGGACAACAAACTTTGAAGCTAAAAATGAAAAGGAAGAAGCTGATTTTCTAGGGAGAGCAAAAAGCTTTGGTGAAGGTTCACTAAGAATGGAGTTGAAAAGCCTCTCCTTCGCCAGTAAGGGGGATTCCTCCACTTAGGAGGAGGAACCATTGATAGTTGAGGATTAATCAATGAATTTTGCAACAGTATATGCTAGGACAACCAATGAGGATGCTGAAAATCAGCAAGAGGAAGAAATTGACAGCCTTGGGACAGCAAAAAATGATAATGAAGGCATAACTGAAATCAAACTAGAAGGCCTCTCCTTCATCAATTATAGTGACCACGCATCTTAAAATGTAGATTTGTAGGAGTGGGAACAACTACAGGATAGATATAATGAGCTAGTGGCAAGGCTAGCAAGGGATTGGTCTGAGCTGAAATGTCAGGTGGATTTGGAGGTATTGCTGCTACCAAATTGGTGTAGGCTCCATGATTCATCCCGCTCTAAGTTCACATGTAGACTATTCTAAGAAGCCATGAAGCAAGTCAAAGAACAAGCAAGGCAGCCAAGTACACCACTTCCTGCAATTGCCTCAAGGATGGAACTTAAAGATCAAGAGCCTGAGCCAAGTAATGACTCAGCTAAAGGTGACCCTCAAGAGGATGTTGTAACAAAAATAGAGGGAGGACAGCAATATAGTCTTGAGCTTCCAAGCGATGAAGTAGATCAAATAGGAATGTGGTCCACCAATCATCAAGCATTTCTTCCTCTTGAAGAAAATTTGTGCACCATGGACGATGGGCTTCATGGCGAGTCCTTGGAGGGAGATTGCATGGTGGATTTTGGTCCCCTTGATGAGGTGCCATCAATTGATGACTTCTTTCCATTGGGAGTTGTGATGCAGAGGTATGCTCATGTCGAGGAAGAGCACATTCCAGAAGATAGTAGCAATGGAGACATACTCCTTGAGCCTCCGAATGGTGATGCACAAGATTTTCTGGACTAGGAGAGGGGTTTCTTCTTTGTTTATAGTGATAGTGAGCAAGGGGAAATGAGTGAACGTCATGATGATTTGCATGAACAAAAAAGAGAAGAAGACAAAGGAGGGGGTGCTGAGATAGCCTCCAATAGAGATGAAGCACCCGGTCGACTACAAGATCCAACCTGGAGTCCTTCCGCCATGATCATTGTTGATCCTCCTTCATATTTAGATGGCTGCAATAGGACAAATTCGTACATGTCATCATCCAATGATATTGAGCATCTTGAAGATAGGTTTGACACTTGGGAAAGGAGATGGGATAGCATGCTACCTTTTCAAGACAACAATCAAGTGGATCCCAAGTTTGCAAATGATCAATGTGGAGAAGTACTTCTTTTTGAAGAACTGCCAAGGGGGATTGTCGATCCCACACAAAACATGGAAGAAGTGTTTTCTGCCCCATTCTCCCTGCTGTATGCAAGCTTAATGTCTGAAGTGTTGCACCCTCCACCATGCCTGCCCGAGGTTGCTGATGCAAAGACTGATGATGTAGTGCTTGCTCTTGATTGTCAAATGCTACCACCTCCATGTGATGAAATCTAGGTTCTATCCTTCCTTGCTCCTATTAATTTTCATAGATGCACTTATCATTTTGATTATGGGAATGAGAAAAAATGAACATGTTTATGGATTAATCATGGGTTTAATGATCCTCCTCAATTGTTGATTCTTCAAGATGTTTGGGTAGAATTTGAATTCTGCCATATTGAATTTATTCCCTCTGAATATAAGGATAAATTTGCATGGTATAGAACTATAACGATTGCCCATCTGCTTGTCCATGCATTGCAAAATCCAATGGGCATGAGTATCAGTTGGCCTTGCTTGAACATAGTTCTTTGTAAATATCTTTGTACATAACTCATTTTTCGTAGTGTAGGTTTCCTATAAATACTCCACTTTCTTGTTTTTCTTAGGTTAGTTTGCTTGTTGTAGGTTGCTTGCTTTAGAGTGGTTTCTTCACTATTTTCTTTTGTTGTACCACTTTGGTTGGTTTTGGTGCTTGCTTTTTGTTTTCTTTTGTTGCTGATCTTTTGCTGCTTTGCTTGGGGTCCCTCTGCTTTTCACTGGGCACATTTGTGCGCACAACAACCATTCTTATTGCCTGGCATTGTTCTATGTATTTGTTTGTCAAACTCTAATCAAGTTTTAATAGTGGATGGTGAGGATCTTCTGTTAGTATCAAGTGATCTAGATGTTTGATTCAAAGTGGATAAGTTGTTGGTTAGTCTGATTCTGAAGTATTCTAGAATCTTATATCTATCACATATTTTAAGGATTTGACGGTCACTATAGGTCCTTTTTGAAGTCTAGCTAAGTGAAAAATCTAAAATTCTGCTCCAGCGCCACTATGATTCTCAACCCTGAGTGCGAGCTTCATTGCTTGCAGGTTAAAATAAAAGAATTGAAAAGAGAAAAGAAACAAAAGAAAAAAAGAAAAATATTAAATATCAAAAGAAGAGAAATTCACCTTTTCAGGGGTATACAAGCAACTCTATTGAGGCTATGGACGTCCGGCCGGCAGTAGAGCAATGTTTGGGAGAATCACATCAACAACCTTGTCGGGGCTAGGGACGCTTGACTAGAAGTGAGGCAATGTCCCGGATGCTTTTGGAGTTAGAATAAACTACGTAGCTTAACTTGATGGAGCTTCGGTTCTTGCAGCAACTGAAGGATGGGAACTAACACAATTGTACACACTTGAATTTTCAGCATACTGAAGGTTGGGTTAACTAGTGGTTTTGATCCTTTGGTTGAGTGTTTGGCTTGTTTTCCCTAGCATGAAGGTCAGAACCAGAGATTTTGGGTTCGTGATTCCAGTTTGTCATCAAAATGATCTAGAGCATTTCCCCTGATTCACCATTTGTTGTGCATATTTTGCACACACGCCCCATCATTGGTAGGGACCCTCTTTTTTCGCTCCTGTCTCATTTTGCATGCCCCTCATTTTTCTGTCCTAGTTGGTCAACATGCCCTTCAAATTCTCATTTTTGGCTGACCATATTTTTCTCCTAAAATAAAAAATGGCTAAGTCTTGGGTTTTTCAGGCTTCGGCCCCCCCCACCCGCTCGCTTGATTCGCTCTTTCCTTCATTCTTTGACTTTGGGGCTAGATTTCCTATGGATTTTGGATGTTTTGTGGTGCCTAAGTGAACTGAAAAGGTTTCATTAAGTTTCAATATGTTTTGAAAATTCCAAAACTGTATTTCTACAGCAATATTCCTGAAATAGCATTCCTACAGCGGCATTTCAGCCTCACATTTCTGGAACGTACAAGCGCTCCTCCAAATCAAAAACTGACATCGACCCAAATGCTAAAATGGTGTCTTATCTTCCCTAAAACTTTCAAATTCCAAAATTGCAACTGGGAGATACCATCCAGAGTTTTGTGCTATGCTCGCCATTTCAAAACAGCATTTCTACAGCAGCATTCTAGCCTCACATTTCTGGAACGTACAAGTGCTCCTCCAAATCAAAAATAGACTTTGACACAGATGCTAAAATGGGGTCTTACCTTCCCTAGAACTTTCAAATTCCAAAATTGCAGCTGAAAGATACCATCCGGAGTTCTGTGCTATGTTCACCGTTTCAAAACAACATTCCTACAGCGGCATTCTGACCTCACGTTTTCGGAATGTACAAGTGCTCCTCCAAATCAAAAACAGACTTTGACCTAGATGCTAAAATGGGGTCTTATCTTCCTTGGAATTTTCAAATTCCAAAATTGCAGCTGGGAGATACCATCTGGAGTTCTATGCTCTGGTCACCATTTCAAAACAACATTCCTATAGCAGCATTCCGGCCTCGTGTTTTCAGAATGTTCAAGTGCTCCTCCAAATGAAAAATAGACTTCAACCCAGATGTTGAAATGGGGTCTTATCTTCTCTAAAACTTTCAAATTCCAAAATTGCAGCCAGGAGATACCATCTGGAGTTTCATGCTCTGTTGGTCATTTCAAAATAGCATTCCTACAACGCCATTCTGGCCTGACGTTTCTGGAACATACAAGTGCTCTTCCAAATCAAAAATGGACATTGACCCAGATGCTAAAATGGGGTCTTATCTTCCTTGGAACTTTCAAATTCCAAAATTGCAGCTGAGAGATACCATTTGGAGTTTTGTGCTCTGTTCGCCGTTTCAAAATAGCATTCCGGCCTCACATTTCCGAAACATAGAAGCGCTCCTCCAAAATCAAAAATGGACTTTGACCCAAATGCTAAAATGGGGTCTTATCTTCCTTGGAACTTTAAAATTCCAAAATTGCAGATGGGAGATACCATCCAAAGTTTCGTGCTTTGTTTGCCATTTCAAAACATCATTCCTATAGCGACATTCCGGCCTCACGTTTCCAGAATGTACAAGCGCTCCTCCAAATCAAAAACGGACTTCGACCTAGATGCAAAATGGGGTCTTATCTTCCCTAGAACTTTCAAATTCTAAAATTGCAGCCGGGAGATACCATCCGGAGTTCCGTGCTATGTTAGCCATTTCAAAACAACATTCCTACAGCGGCATTTCGGCCTCACGTTTCTGGAAATACAAGCGCTCCTCCAAATAAAAAATGGACTTCGACCCAGATGCTAAAATGGGGTCTTATCTTCCCTAGAACTTTCAAATTCCAAAATTGCAGCTAGGAGATACCATCCGGAGTTCCGCGCTCTGTTCGCCATTTCAAAACAGCATTCCTACAATGACATTTTGGCCTTGTGTTTTCAGAATGTACAAGCGCACCTCCAATTCAAAAAAAAAATTTGACCCAGATGCTAAAAGGGGGTCTTATCCTCCCTTGACCTTTCAAATTCCAAATTTGCAGTTGGGAGATACCATTCGGAGCTCCATGCTATGTTGATTGTTTGAAACAACATTCCTAAAACAACATTTCGGCCTCTCATTTCCAGTTTGAAGAAGCCTACCATGGGTCCGTCGACAGAACCATTTGATCTAATGAAGAAGGCTAAAAGTGCATTAGGAAGAAGGCAAATTTCAGTCAATTTCGTCTACAGTAAAAGGGAAATTAGCTAGAAGACAAAACTACTACAGTGACTGGCCACTACAAGACAGAATAGGAAAAAGACAACAGATGTATTTTAAATTGCTGAATATTGTGGGGTAGGTGAAGCCCTAATGTAACTCAATCATATCCATTCATTTGGACTTTGAAAACTATAAATAGGGGTCTTCCCCTCATTTGTAAGTGTTACTTTTGAGTTTGCTCATTATGTGTGCATGGTTCTACCTTCCAAGTTAGTTTTAGTTGTAGTTTCTTGAATGGAAGTGGTAATGGTGATTGTTGTTTTAGTATTTGATGAATTTCTAGTCCATACTTTTGGCACTTGTTGATGGCAAGCTGATGTGCAAAGTTAGTCTGGGCTTCTTTATTTGATTGCTGCAACTTAGTTCATTTGCATGTTCATGATATGTGTATGCAAACTGAAAATCTGTAGTCCTTAGAAGATTGCACTAGTTTTGTGTAACTATAGGATCCTCTTGGTCAAGCAAAACCTAGTTTAGGGAGTTTGTCTACTGTAGCCACCTCCATGATCACTTTTCATTCATAGTTTCAGATCCAAGAACCTTTTCTCTTCCTTGCCTTTTTCCCTTTTTTTTAATAAGTAACCTTAGGCAAGGTTCATTTCACATTGTAAAGCTAAATCTGATGTTGAAATGGAGTTCCAGACTGCTGTTTGAACCTGTAGCAAACACTCAGTAACTTTCCCATCTTAAGAACTCCATTTGTAGATCCAACTTCCCTACTTTGTAACTCGTCCATAAGTCCACCTTGTGATTCCAACAAATCACATAAACAATTGAAATATTCCAAGCATCATCAAGATCTGACATCCGAGAGACCTTGGGATAGGGTTCTGCAATTGTGGAAAATTGTCTTTCAAGAGAGGTAATGCACCTACACATTACCTATGTTGTGAAGTGCATAAAAACACCATCAACAGATACTTTGATGAATGTTGCTGACACATCAAGGTTTTTTCCCGGTGACACATCAAGGTTTTTTCCCACTGAAAAGTGAAGGTTTTTTCCTACTAAGATGTCACATTTTATTTTAACACATCAAATGAAAAATGACCTTGTAAAACCCTAATTATAGAAGGTTCCAAATAATCTTCTTATAAGCGGGTGGGATGTATGTAGACGGGGTCTAGCCTGAGAGTCTGATAGCGGTTGGCTTGTGTCTTGATATTTGGTGGTGATACTCCTGTGAGAAGGTTTCTCTACAAGTATATTGTAATCATTGTGCGACTTTTGGAGTGTGGGGTTTTTCTCCTGAAAGGTCTTTCCCCATGTAAATCATTATGTTGTGGTATGCATGATATTTCGTGTTTATTTTTGTTTAAGTTTATTATAATTATTAAAGATTTGTAAATTTTTTTCACTATTCTCCTCTCAAGGTTAGTGTAGGAAGTTGTTCCTCTATCTTATCTTCCTTGCATTAGACAGTAACCAAGGGTCAAATAATTTTTTATATACATCATGAGAAAGACAATACTTGGCAGACCCTAATATTTTAACTAAGAAATAAGGAATATTGAACATTTAATGGAATTTGGGAAATCTCCTTAGACATATATATCCAACTCAAATATTACATCGTAAAAGGTCATGTGAGAAAGGGAGACTCTTATTCAAAAAAAAAAAATTTGTAGGCATGTAATACATGAAAGCCTCTATACAAACCTTAAATTTGGCTTTCTTATCCAATAGATTCTTTTTGTAAAAGAAAGAAATGGGGTTCATCCCTTCAAAGAATGACAAGTGAATAGGGTATTGCATTAGTGGAAACTCTTGAACAAAATTATGTGCCTACCATACTATACATAGGAATTTATTATTGGCATCCATTTACGAAAGAATCTATTGGATAAGTAAAGACTCAAGGAGTGATGGAATCACTAAACTCATCCTTGCACTCTATCCTCAATTGTTAATCTATACTATTAGCTCAAATTTATGTATTCTAGAAAATATTTTCAAGAATATGAGTATTCAGTGAAGATGAAACACATAATAATACTTTCATGGTATTAGAAAGAAGGATATATCAAAGTTATGACAAATTTAATTGAGAAAGAGCTCTAAAGGTTTAAAAGGCCAATATAGTAATGAGATTTTTTAGTGCACATGGGGTGTAACTTATTTATGTTGAAGAGGTTGGTGATACATACAAAGAAGATATGGAATAATGTATGAGCTTAATTATGAATAAATTAATAATTATACTCTTGCATGTCATAACTGAGTTGGACTTGCTGAGAAGCTGAACTTTAGACTCATGATATTATCAAATAGATAGCTCTAAAGAGTGAGAATCCTTCTTGTAATCTTATTAAATTTTTTAGTAGGAACATAGATGAAAAACAATAATTAGGATTCAAAACTCATTGAGCATACTAAGAATGTGCCTCTTGGTCAAAAAATAAACATTAGTATTCATGAAGCTATGAAATATTGAAAATTTTGTTTAAGAAGCATACAAGAGGAATGATATACCAACCACATTTGAGTATCAAATACTCCAAATTGGATAGCAATATACACAACTCATTCAAGTGTATTTACCTAGAATAAGAATTTTTTTTATCAAGATGATTGAGAATGCATATTTCTTGTGAATGATGTCTTTCAGATCTTTGTGTTGAAAGAAATGAAGCAGTAGTAGGTCAAGAGAGTTTCCATGCTTTAAATCTATGTTAATTTAATCATTGAGTAGAGTTTTTGAATCACATAACATTGGATATCCTAGGGTTTCAAAGAAACAATAAAAGGGAGAAGTATTGCATCAAGGTATGGTTGTTTTATTGGACCTACATAAGGCAAATCAAGTTTTACCAATAGTAGTCCATCAAGAGCTTGCTACTTCTAAGTGGAAATATTTTCATTATTGTAGTCAAAACCTTCAAGTAATTTGATAGGAAAACCAATGTTTTCATTCAAGTTTATTTGGCACGGAAACCATAGGTACAGGGTTGTAAAGGTAGTAGTGAAGTGGAAGAGGCAGTGACAAGTATTTCTTGCATGACTATGATAACACAGTTTTAACCCTATACCAAACTTCTATGGCATATCCAACCCGTGCAAGGGACTAAGAAATTCTTTTTCATTGGTTTTATAGTCGTTATCATGAATGACAAGATAGCTTCCAAGGAGACAAAGGTGAGATAATAATGTTTAAAGTACATGGTATGTTTCATTAGCTTACAACATTCTGGCCAAAAGATGCAGTCATAGTGGCAAGCAACCCATCATTCATGATTGGAGATGCAACATATGTGAATGGTGAATTTTAACATTATATTATGCTTGAGAAGGCAGAGGTATTAAATGCATAGTCATAGTATTAATCACTTATGAGGTAGTCTTATAGAACATAGTTAGAGATATGAAGGAAATTCATTATGCACCATGATTAAATATAAAATATTAGAGTGACAGTGGCCTTGATATGACTATGATCAGTCTTTATGACTGAAAATGAGACCTTATGATAGTCCCTTTGAATGTAATAGAGACTTTTTTAAGGAAAAAAGGATGATAAGGATAGTGGTTATAAGGTATAGCAACGATTTATGATAATCCTTCATGGAAAGAACACAATATGTAGCTCATTAACATTTGTAAATACAATCTATAGTAAGAATAATGACATTCACTTGAGGTGTGACAGTCAAAAACTGGTTGAGCAGTGACAAGATAATAAAGCTCAAACCTTGCATAGTAAAGTGAAGATTTTAACAATGAGTTTCCTTACCCCCTTACTGACCTTAAGGGGGGTTTTTCAAATGGTATTGATAGTGTTATACAAGGAAAATGCAATCAGGGAATGACTATCCAAATGAAGTAACAATGGTAATAAAAGGTTCAATGTTTCGTCTTAGCCATTGTATAATGGAGGTAGTGGATTGCATGTTTGAGTAGTGTTTTGATCAAAGATGGGAGAATATTGAATAATACCTTGTGGATTATGAAGTAGTGACAATAAGGTTTAAGGATCTTAAGACCCTCAATACCATGTAATAGTGAGTCCCTTGTAGTAAGTAGGTAGTCTATAGGGAA
This sequence comes from Sequoiadendron giganteum, assembly GCA_007115665.2. Lineage (NCBI taxonomy): Eukaryota > Viridiplantae > Streptophyta > Pinopsida > Cupressales > Cupressaceae > Sequoiadendron > Sequoiadendron giganteum. The sequence goes on along the minus strand of CM021105.1, from coordinate 597,744,883 downwards.
TTGTTTGATTTTATTAGAAGGATTCTCATGAAAGCAATCTTCAAGTGATAGTGAATGAGTTGTTTGAGATTACAGTTGAGGGTGCAATATCCAATCTTAAAGGTAGTTAGCAAAGAAGAAAATGTGGAAGAAAATGAAACCCTACACAACAAACAATTCACAATCTTATCTTGCATAATGCCTTGAGTTTGAAGACAAAAATCTTATTGTATCTTGATGAAAGTAGTGACCTTAATGGTCAATCACTAGTAACCATGATTTTAAAACATGCTATTGTGCTTATGGAGGTAGCATTTTAAGCAAGGCAATGAGTGGTGGTTTGAAACAATGGCAAGTATGGAGGACTTGCTTTATATGCATATTATGCAATCTAGCTTAAGACAACGTTCTTAGAAAATATTGAAGGTGGATTATGGAACTCAAGGGTTTCCATGATAAAGATTAAAAAAAGACTGGGATCTATTTAAAAGCCACTGTCATGAAGATATTAAAGATGTCACATATAAAACCCTAGTAGCTAAAGTAATGGATACAGTGCCAAAGAGGGAATTATCTAATCATAGGAAAATATATCATTTATTTATTTATTTAAATTAAAAGAAATCATTCTAAACCCTATATAGGATACTCTGACACTTTAAAAGAATCTGAAGGAATTTGAACTTATGCAAATATATGTCAATTAAATACCTCGATTACAAATAGTAGTGTGGAAAATGTAACCCTTATTGAGTAGAGAAGGAAGGAGATAAGCAGTAATGAATCCTATGCCTCCTATCACACACATCTCCTTACCATTCTTTGTCATTCTTTATTGAAACACTTGAACCCAACAAACTTCAACTATTTATAAGGAGAAAATAAGCATGCCATTTCACTTCTCCATTTTGGTTAGCTACACCTGAAAACAAGGTTTCGACAAAGGTTTTAGAGCATGTTTATTAAAATGAAAATTATGTCATTTAAATTCTCCATTTTGGCAAGCTATGCCTAAAAACAAGGTTTTGATGAAATTTTTAGAGTATGTTTATTAAAATGAAAATTAGGATTAGCACTATTGATTTTTGGTTCCTTAAATGATCTATTCAAATGGATTGTGACTAAATAAATGACTAAGTATTTAGTCATTTTCATTTATGTGGCTAAATAATTTTAGTCACGACCAGATTATTCATTTATTTACTCATTTATAGCTGAGTTGCAAAAAATTAGTAGAATTTAGTCACTTTTAGTCGTTGTGACTAAAATTTTTAGTCACGTAGTAATTTATTTGTCAAATTCTACTAGTGGAGGTAAGAATGATGCCTTCGTAGAATGTTTCCTTCAAATTATATCAATTTTTTTTTCCATTTTCTCTTGAGAAAAGCTTGACTTTTTGGCAATCAAGCATCTTGTTTATTTTATGTGTTTCATACTATGACTTGTTTCCATTTTGTTTGTTATAAAATTTTAGAAGCTATGCTGAGGAAAATAAAACCCCATTTTTGTCCTTTGTTATGTAACGACATGTTAAGCCTTATCGATTGAAAAGAACTATCTTTGGGCTTTAGCCTGCATGTTAAATAGCCTTGAAATTTGAGAACATCAAAATTTTATTTGTGGTGGAAAACACCCTTTTTGGTGGCGACCACCCATGATATCCATTCAAACGATATACACATTCACAACATAATGTATGTGTACTATTTTATGGGGCCAAATGATATGGACCATTCGAGAGTAAATGTCAACTCCAAATGATCCATTTCATTTTGCCCCATGTTCATATTAATGGGAGAGTAATATCACCAACCTTGTTGCAGGTTGATGGACGATATACCTCATCCTATTCAAGCATAGTAGGAATGAATGGTATCAACCCAGTATAAATCTATATAGATGGAGATTAGTCATTAACCATGTAACTATGTATTAGGGAATGTATCCCTATTCCATACCATTATTTTCATTTGAGCTGAATGAATAAGCTTCATTCAAAATATAGATTGGAAATAACACTATAATTCTATTGTGATTGTGGTTACATTGATTTTTGAAAATAATATTGCATGTCTTTTATCATTTTATGATAGATAATATATCAGACACTAAAGGTCGAGGGTATATGAAAACCATCATGGCTTATCAATTCCTTCTTTTTACTTCTTGATGACACATATTTATATTTTTATATATAGAAATATATAAGTGTGTTTGTGTGTATTCTCATAAAACATGTGTAGAATCATATAGATTCAAGTAGTAGCATATACACTATAACTTTTCAAGTGATAAATCATGCCTCAACATGAGGTTGACAACACCATTAAAAAACACAATGTGAAGAATTATAATTTTATGGAATAGATAATGCAAATCAACCCTAATATTTTCTTTGATAATTTTATGTAAAAAGAATGTAGACACTACAATGTTCTAAATAGACATAGTGAAATAAATGTTTGTTTCCTATCTAGAATAGAAAGATTGGAGAATAACATTATGTTTCTTTTTCCAAGTAATTCAAACTGTTGATTTACAATTATTAATACCGATTCTTAGTTGTGTTTCTAAAGATGATTTTTTATTTTCATTGTGATTTTAGAAAGAATACCAATATACTTGATTAGTAAATCTTCTTATGAATGGATTTTACTTTTAATATTCTTATAGAATGTATACGCATATACAAACTATGAATAATTTAAGCATATATGTGCTTGTACATAAACTCATCGTTTATGCATGTGCACATGCATACGGTATACCTTCTTATTCATCCAATTTTACTCATTTAAATATGACTATTTTCTTTCATTTTCAATGGAAAGAACTATATAAATGGAATAGTATTGAATTGCAATATGAATCTTACGGAAATATTGTTATAAGATGAATAGATGAATGGATATACCAGATTTAGATGAATTAATTGTTTGATGTTATTGAAATGGAATGATAGTGAAGTAATATGATATAATATAGCACATTGGAATATTATGCTAGTAGATGGTCTAAAAGGGATGGATACCCCCTTGTTATGATAAGATTTTCTTTTGGAAATGGGTTCCAAAGAGTGTAGATTTTCTTTTCCAAATCTAACCTAAGTTGCATTTTCTACAGCATGAGCTTGGCAAGATTTGTGGTCATTTTTATTATTATGGAATAGACTATTCATTATTTATCCTATATTTTTTATATATTTTATTTACCTAACATGGAAATTTCATGTTCTAATAGTTGGTAGAAATGCATGTAGTTAGGCATGCACAAATTCCACCTCGAAAATTGTATCTCTTGCTAAGTGTTTCATGCAAGGTGGGGTATTATTCGATGTACTAAAGAATTTTGGGGAAGCATTGCTTTGTGGTTGGGTGGAAAATCACCTCAACCATGTTCTTGTCTGCCAATGGAGGCAAGCTGCCACATAGGAATATCAATGGAATTCTATTTTATGTACTTGTATCATTATTATAATTATTGTATTGACTATGTGGTGATTAAATGCCAAGTCAAAGATGTATATTCATGATTGATATTTGTAAATGAATATTATCATATTTTTTATTTGTTTCAATTTATGGACATCAAATTTATATGTTGGAAAATAGCTATGGGATTTATGTCTTAAATTTATATTCATAATGTCAATTAAAAATTTATTGATGAAATTTAGTTGGGCATGTTACAACATCATTCTAGCAATGAGGATCATACTTCTCTATGGGATCATAGTTTTCCTTCTTTATGAGAATACAAACAGTAGCCTCTTTAATAGAAGCATGATTACCTTCCTCAATGGGGGCACAATAATTCTCCTTAGCAAGAGTTTGATTATTTTCCTCAATGTAAGGATAATCAACTTTCTTGATAGAGGTGTATGATACCATTGGAATGTCAAGATGGATATGATCAATGTTGTACAACCTTTGATGAAGGATTCGGTAAATTCCAAGGATCCCTAATCATCACCAAGATGTGTTCAATTCAAAAGAAAAAATGGAAGGGGTAGACTTAGGATTCTCAACTTTAGGATGATCTACTCTAGGGACATCCATCTCAGAAGTGGATTTAAAATTAGGAACTACCAAAGAAGATGCCAATGCATTAGAAGATAATAAAGGAATGAAATTTTTATAGTGTGGAAGCAACTAAGGTTGACCAACAACTACCATTTCACAAAGGTGTATAACATTAGGGTCAATCTTGATTATAATTACTTTGTTATTAGTGACAAATTGTATACAATGATGTAAAGTAGAAGTTACTACCCACAAAGCATGAATCCATAGTCTTCCCAAGATAATGTTAAAGGTAAAGGTCTTGACATAAGATAGACCAAGGTGGGTATGGTAATGGGTCCCAACCAGAAAGGAAAGATTATGGTGCCTAGGGCTTGTCAACTAGCATTATCGAATCAACTAATGTACAAAGAAGTAGTAATAGAAGATGAATCAATATTAATATTAGGTAATAGGTCAACACTACATACATTGAGAGATGAATTGGTGTCAATGAAAGCATGCCTAATACCAATGTTATTAATTTTTACTATTATCATTAGACAATATTCTTGCTTCTATACTTCCAGAGGTAGGAGTTCCTATAGAAAGAATGTAATATTTAGTGAATCCTCACAAATATGAGTCATCGACACATTGACATCTATTGGCCTAGTGGAAGAAGGAAAGATAATATTTTGTAAATATTCCTAAAGAATACATCAATACACCAAAGTAGACTAAATCAAATCACATAGTAAGATATTGGAAGGAGTAATGCAAAGTTTCTTGGCAAGATCATAATTGTTGGTAAATGTGCCTCAACTTGCTGGCTTGAACATTTGTTGAAGACTTTACGAATTTACCTTCAGCTCATGCCTTTACCTCGTTACCATTGGGAGCCTTTTGGAAGTGGCATGGTTACATGGTTTACCTCCTTATAGTTGATGTATTTGGTCTGCATGACAGTTGTGTGGTTTACCACCTTACCACGGGTCCCTTCTGATTGAGGACCGGTTGTGCGGTGTTACCACTATACTGTGGAGTCCTTCATCTTCTATGGTGGTGGTGCAGTAAATGGTGGTGGTCTAGCGAACGAGAGGTTACCTCCTTACCATGGAGGTATTTGGTCTACTTGACAATTGTGTGGTGTTATTGCCATACTATGGATGTGTATCGGTTATGGTGTGGTAGCGTGGTGGCACCACCATACTAAACGCACTTTCCAGCCTTGGAGCAGTGATGTGATGACACCACCATACCGTGAGGTTTTCGCACCTAGAAAGCAGTAGCATGGTAGAAGGAGCTCAGGGTGCTATTGACTTATTTGAATAGTTAAAGCAGTGGACGAATGGCACAACAACATGTGGTGTGATCTCATTCACTGATTTTACATCATTGTTGTAAACCAACGATTATTGGCCGAAAGATTTATTCTTTGACAACGATATATTTGCATTTAATGTATGATCTGATTCAAGGTTGATAGAGTCCAGATTTAGTAATTCTCTATAACTAGATTTAATGTTGGGGCAGACCGATGCATGTTGCAGGGAGGTTTGATTAGAGATGGAGAAAACTTTTCAGTGAAGCATGTAATTAAATACACCCTAATAGTTGTTGGTTGAGGTGTGGTGAGAAAAAGAATCCATAGATACTAAGGTGACTGTCAGAGTGTTTTCATTGTATGTTGAAGAAGCATTGTAATAGTGAATGTATAAAAACTTAAGTCTGATGTTGTGAGCTAACATCTAAGAATGAAGTTTGTAACTATGCATGTAATTGTTTACTGTAATACAAAGTGACTTTGCTTGGTGTGGTGGGTTTTTCTCCCATAAGGGTTTTCCCATATATATCTGGTGTTATCTCCGTGTGTGTGTTTTATTTATGTTTTTCCTGTTATAATGTGTTTTTTCGTCTCAAACACATGAAAATTGTAAAATCAATGTTTTTTGCACTTCTCTTATGAGGATCTTGCATTAGGAAAGCATATTCCACAACTATTGTTTTTCCTTTCAAGTGGTATTAGAGCCTGGCCAGTTGTGTTATCCTTGTAAGTAGGGCTAGTTTTTTGTGCTAATCCTATTTCAGTGGGAGTCTTACAAAGGGAGAACCAATTACTGAGTCTATTGTTTGAGATGGCGAGTACATTAGGTAGACTTGAAATTGAAAAATTCAATGGCGACAATTTTGAGTTTTGGAAACTCAAAATGGAAGACTTATTGGTGGATAAAGACCTATAGGTTGCTATGTCTAGAACTATTCCACAAAGTATGAAACAAGAAGATTGGGACCTCACAAATAGAAAAGCCAGGGGCTTGATAAGACTTTGTCTGGCCAATTTTGTACTCCTGAACATCCATGAGGAGAAGACTGCAAATTCATTATGGAAGAAACTTGGTGAAATTTATCAAGGAAAGTATCTGGTGAATAAGTTATTCTTGAGGAATAATTTGTACTCCTTGAAGAAGGAAGAAGGTGCATTTGTAGAAGACCATCTGAATTCATTTAATATGATTTTTTCACAATTGGCATGTGTGGGTGTGAAGATAGAGGAGAAGGTTCGTTGCATGCTTCTATTATGTTCCTTACCTAACACTTGGGACCATCTAGTAATGGCTATTGGAAGTACAACAACTACTTTCAAGATGGAAGACATTATTGCCTCGTTGATGTTAGAAGAAATGTGGAGGAAGTCTACTGAGATGGCTAAGGATGCTCTTGTTGTTCGAGGTGGATCGAAGGAGAAAGGCAAGAAGAAGGACAAGAAGTCTAAATCCAAATATGAAGGGAGATCAAAGTTTCTTGGTAAAAAGTCCAAGGTGAAATGCTGGAATTGTGGGCAGCTTGGCCATATCTTGAAGGATTGTAAGGAGAAGAAGAATAATAAATCTTCGGACAATGACTCTTCTCAGAGTGATATAGATGCCTTCATTGTAGCCGTGGTGAATCATGCATCAGATGATGTCTGGCTAATTGACTCAGGTGCATATTTCCACATTATTTCTCATAGAGAGTGGTTCACTAAGTATGAAAAGTATGATGGTGGAAAGGTATACCTAGCAAGTGATTCAAATTTGGAGATTGTTGGTTGTGGAAGAGTCAAAATTCAATTCCCCGATGGAAGAATCAAATGGATTGGTGATGTACTACACATACCAGGTTTGGCTCGTAACTTACTTTCTATCAGTAAGCTTAATGATGCTGGTGTGAAAGTTTTTTTCTCGAGTAAAGGATGTAAGATGGATAGAGTCACAATGGTGTTGGCTAAGGGTGTACAAACTGGCACTCTGTATAAGCTGGATGCACATCTTGTTCAATGTAGCAACGTCTCTATAAAGTCAAGCAAAATTGCTCGTGTAGAGAAGGAGGATGATGCTCCTCTAGGTGCAAATTCCTTGGAGATGAAACTCGTAGTAGAGAAGACCATGTTGTGGCATCATAGACTCGATCACATAGGTGAGAATGGTTTAAAAACCTTGAAAAATAAAAATATTGTTGAAGGGCTTGATGATTGTAACCTTGAGTTCTATTTTTTTGAACATTGCATTTATGGAAAGAAATATCGTGTTTCATTTTATTTGAGTCCTCATAAATCCTCTAGTGTACTAGATTATGTTCATTCTGATGTATTTGGTCTAGTGAATTTTCCTTCGTTATCAAAGTCTAGATATTATGTTTCCTTTAATGATGATTATTCGAGAAGGGCATTTGTATACTTTCTTAAGAGTAAATCAAAAGTGTTCAGTCATTTTAAAGAATTTATAAATTTGGTAGAAAATTAGACTAGAAGGAAAATCAAATACTTGAGGACAAATAATGGTGGCGAGTTTTGTTCTGCAGATTTTGAAAGGTACTGCAAAGACCATGGGATGAAAAGGAATAAAACTACACCTTATACTCCACAATGGAATGGAGTTCCTGAAAGGTTAAACAAGATGCTAATGGAAAGAGCGAGAAGTATGTTGAGTAGTGTTGGTATAGAGCAGATGTTCTGGGCTAAGGCTGTGGCTACAACATGTTACCTAGTAAATCGTTTACCTTGTTCTTCTCTTGTTGACAAAACACCTTTAGAAGCATTGTCTGGTAAGAAGCCTTCTTTGAGACATATTCATGTCTTTGGTTGTGAGGCATATGCATATGTGCTGAATGAGAAGAGATCTAAGTTGGAGAACAAGGCTGTTAAATGTATCTTCATCAGCTATGGTGTTGGTGTGAAAGGATACAAGCTTTGAAATCCTGATACTGAGAAGGTTTTGTACAATAGAAGTGTAATATTTCATGAGCTGAAGCCTTCAACATATGATTCATGGTTAGAGACAGATCAAAGGGAAAAGAAGAATGATGTAGTTGAGATACCTCAAACGCTGAAAAAGGAGGAATTACATGGTGTACCTAAAACTGAGGAGAGTTCTAGAAGCTCTAAGAGTTATGAAGAAGAAGAACCACAACCTCAGCCTTAGCCACTAAGGAGGTCTACATGTGAAAAACATCAACCTGATAGGTATGGTTTCTCTATGTTGGATTTGAATTGTGTCTATGCTTTGATTACTAGCACTGATGAGCCTAGGACTATGAAAGAGGCAATTAATATGTCTGATTCAAATTCCTAGTTGGAAGCTATGAATGAATAAATGGAATCATTGAAGAAAAATGAAACCTGGGATTTGGTACCTTTTCCTAAAGGGCGAAATCCTGTTGGATTTAAATGGGTATTTAAGAAGAAGACTGGTCTAGATGGCAGTGCTGAAAAGTATAAAGCGAGGTTGCTTGCAAAGGGATTTTCCAAGGTAGAGGGAATTGATTATGGAGATATATTTTCCCTTGTAGACAAGCTGACATCTATCAGATCTCTTTTGTCACTATCAACCGCGTATGACTTAGAGATCGAGCAAATGGATGTGAAGATAGTGTTTCTCCATGGAGAGCTAGAAGAAGAAATTTACATGTCCTAGCCTGAGCACTTCATTGAAAAAGGTAAAGAAATCCTAGTTTGCAAGTTAAAGAAATCTTTGTATGGTTTGAAACAATCACCTAGAATGTGGTACCAAAAGTCTAACACCTTTGTGTTGTCAATGGGATTTGTGAGATCAAATTCTGATCATTATGTGTATTACAAATCTAAAAATTATTGTGTGCTTATTATTACCCTGTATGTGGATGATATGTTCATAGGAAATAGTAAGACTATGATTTCTAATCTTAAGTCTCAGTTGTCTGCAAAGTTTGAAATGAAAGATCTGGGTGTAGCAAGGTATAAAATGGAGATGGAAATAACCAAAGACAGAAAGAGCAGAAAGCTTTGGGTTAGCTAGAGTAAGTATATTAACACTGTTATGGAGAGATTTGTTATGAATGATTGCAAGCAACTAGTTGTTCCAATTTTGCAAGGAGCGAAGCTATCTGTCGAAGATTATCCAAAATCTTCTACTGAGATGGAGGACATGACCAGGGTTCCTTATGCAAGTGAAGTTGATAGTTTAATGTATGCAATGGTCTGTACAAGGCCATACATTGCTCTAGAAGTGGGAGTATTTAGCCATTTTATGGCGAATCCAGGAAAGTCACATTGGGATGATATGAAAAGAGTTTTTAGATATCTAAGGGGTACTTTGGATTATGCTCTATTTTACCATTGCAATTTCATTGGATCACAGAAGAATCTTAACATTCATGGATATGTGGATTCTGATTGGGCAGGGGACATTGATAGTAGAAGTTCCACTAGTGGATATACTTTCATGTTGAATGGTGGTGTGATTAGTTGGATGAGAAAGTGATAGGTTGTGGTCGCTTTGTCCACTATGGAGGCAAAATACATGGCAGCAACGGATGCCTATAGAGAAGTTGTTTGGCTTAGTCATTTGTGTTGTGATATTGGTTTTGATGCAGGGTAGATTATTATTTGTTGTGACATTCAGAGTGCTATTTGTTTGGAAAAAAATCCAACTCTCCATGCCAGGACGAAACATATCAATGTGTAATATCACTTTGTTAGAGTTAGGGTGGAGGATGGAAAGGTCTGTTTAGGAAAGGTGGATACTTTGAAGAACGTTGTTGATGAATTGACAAATCCAGTGAGCATGGACAAGTTCAGGTGGTGTGTAATTTTGATGGGCTTTGGGGCCTATGATCTTTAGTAAATTCAAAGTCTAGAGGAATCCAGTAAATCTTGATCAAGTGGGAGCTTGTTGGAAAATGTGCCTCAACTTGTTGGCTTCAACCTTTGTTGAAGACTTGGCGAATTTCCCTTCAACTCATGCCTTTAGCTCATTACCATTGCGATCCTTTTGGAAGTGGCACAGTTAAACGATTTACCTCCTTACCATGCAGGTCTTTGGTCTTCTCAGTAGTTGCGTAGTTTAATCCCTTATTGTAGGTCCCTTCCAACTGAGGAGTGGTTGTGTGGTGTTACTGCTATACTGCAAAGTCCTTCATCTTCCCTGGTGGTGGTGTGGTAAACGGTGGTGGTCTAGCGAATAGGTAGTTACCTCCTTACCGCAGAGGTCTTTGGTCTTCTTGGCATTTGTGTGTTGTTACCACCATACCATGGAGGTCTATCGGTTATGGCACGGTAGTGCAGTGGCATCGCCATACCACATGCGCTTGCCATCCTTGGAGCGCTGACATTGTGACACTACCATACCGTGAGGGTTTCACACCTGGCGAGTGTTAGAGAGATAAAAGGAGCTCAAGGTGTTGTTGACTAATTTGAATAGTCAAAGCGGTGGACAAATGGCATGACGACACATGGAACAATCTCATTCATTGATTTTACATTGCTATTGTAAATCAAATATTATTGGCCAAAAGCTTTATTCTTTGACAACGATATATTTTCATTTAATTTATAATCCAATTTAGGGTTGGTAGAGTCCAGATTTGGTAATTCTTTGTAACTAGATTTAATTCTATGGCGGCTCGATGTGTTTTGGAGGGCGGTTTGGTTAGAGATGGAGAAAGCTTGTCAGTGAAGCATGTAATTAAATACACCTTAATAGATGTTGGTTGAGGTGTGGTGAGAAAAAGAAGGCATAAAGACTAAGGTGACTATCAGAGTGTTTTCATTGTATGCTGAAGAAGCATTGTAATAGTGAATGTATAAGAACATAAGTTTTCTACTATGAGCTAACATCTGAGAGTGAAGTCTGTAACTATGTATGTAATTTTTCACTATAATACAAACAAACTTTTCTTGGTGTGGTGGGTTTTTCTCCCATAACGTTTTTTCCACATATATCTGGTGTTATCTCTATGTGTGTGTTTTATTTTTGTTTTTCCTATTATACTGTGATTGTGCATCTCAAATGCATGAAAATTGTTAAGTGAAGGTCTTTTGCACTTCTCTTCTGAGGATCTTGCATTAGGAAAGCTTATTTCACAACTGTTTCTTTTCCTTTCAATAATCACCAGGTACTTTAGCTACACATTTAGGTGTTGAACAAAGACTTGGCTAAGAAGGTTCTAAAGAAGTTGGGTAGTTTAAATTTTTTTGACTCCTAATTTTGTAAGTATAAGCTACAACTGTAGACATGGAAAATTGACCAACACACTTGATCCTGATTACTAACATTGCTTCTTCCTAAATCATACTCTCAACTTATCATCACTTTTCATCTCTTAATTAGATAAATTATTATTTATTTAATTAAGTATTTCTCCCCTATTGATTAAATTAATCAATTTGATTTAATTAATCCTCTATCTCTGGTCATTTAAATAATTCATTTTATTTAAATTAAGTCTCTAAATTATTCTTATTAAATTGAATAAATTAAACCTTATTTGATTTAATCTTACATTATCCCCTTTTAGTTAAATAAATTAAAACATTTATTTAATTAAACCCTTCCTCTCAATTTGATTTAAATCAATGCATAAATTTAAGTCTAAATTGTGACATCTCCTAATTCCTCATTACATTAATTAATATTTGATTAAATTAATCTTAAATCATGTCCCATCCTCTAGCTTTTACCACTTGCACATGAAAATAGATTTAATTCATTTATTAAATCTCTATTTTCTCTCAACATGACATAAAAGGGGAATATTCCCTCAAATTTGAATTCAAACCCAAGTGGAATTAGTCCTTCTAACAAGGCTTTTAATACATCTTACATGTCCTTGGCCTTGAGCCAAGTAACATTAACTCCATTTCCTTCTCCCTCCAACATGTCACATTCAAATTTAAAATTTCAATCTCATAGCATTTATTATGCACATTGACCAAAATGTGCACAACCTTCAACCATTCACATCTTGACAAGTAGCACTTGGCCATTGGATGTTGAATGATCCCACATTGCTCAATTTCACTCTATTTTCAATTTGGAAATCTATAAATGAGAGACTTTTCCTCTCATTCAATCATCCATAATTTGAATGCAAAGTTACTCTCCTCACATTGAGAGCTAACTTTATCCATTTCCATCACCATAGCTAGGTTATTGCAGGTTTTCTCAAGAACTCATATTTTTCTTCATCAACAAGGTTGATCACTCATCAAATCATTATCAAACTTACAAAGGAGTTGGGAAAGGGATAATTTCGACACACAAATTGGCACCAACTCCCCCATGGGATCAAGAGTTTGCATGCTTAATTAGGATTTCACTTATCTTTTATGTTTTGTTTCTTCATTTTCCTATTTTGAATTATTTTAAATGGATTTCATGGGTAATCCTTGTTTTATCTTGCATATGAACTAACTAATGTGTTTGTTTGTTTTGTTTGTGCAGCTATAGGATTAGGGGTTCACAACAAATTTATAGGAAGAAGTCGTAGATTGCAAGATTCTCATGTAAAGGTCTGGGAAGTCAATAGAGACTAGAACCCCATGAAGAGAATGAATTCTTTTAGGATATGGACTAGCTAGAGTCACATAAATGACTCATCTCTTAGGTCTTTGAGGAGCTATAGAGGTTATAACTATATTCATAGACTCTTTGACTTACGAAGAGGAAGAAGATGGTTGTGATGAAGTTTGTTCAGGAGATCTACAAGTAGAAGGATATGCCTCTAAGAAATCATCTAGGGCATCATCCAACAATTGAAATCTTATTTGGAAAAACCATTATCAAAATCATTAGAATTTTGAAGAAATATCTGATAGATTTAGTTTCACGTTGGGTTCACCATAATGTAAAGGAGGGGATTCACTACTCTTGAGTCTCTAGGACAAGGAAGAGTTTTTAGGGAGTTAATAGCCCTTAATTAACTCAAAGTACAAATCTCAAGTTATGGGGTACAAAATGAAAGAAATTGAAAAAATGTTATGAAATGAAATATCAAGCTATGAAGAGAAGACTATAAATTGAAAAAATCTAATAAAAGATTAAAAAATATAAAGTATAGGATGAGAAAGAGTATAATTTATAGATTCTTCCCTAAGAAGGATAGAGTTGTGGCCAATGGATGTCAACATGTCACATGGAAATCTTTGTGTCATGCTATCATCCTTGTCAAAGCAAAAGATAAAAACCGAAAATCTACAATAATCAAACTCTTTGAATCTAGAAACCTACACACAATGAGGACAAGTAAAAGTGTTGGGGCTATTTTGAGGCTTTCCTCAATCAAGCCCCCATTTTGGTGTTTCTATCTCCACTGATAGTCAAATAGATAGAAAATAGACAAGATATGAAATGAAATAGAAAAGACGGGTGATAAAGACAAATCCCACTATGGAGGAGAACCTGTATCACAAATAAAATAGACAAGATGAGTATATTTATAGATAAATAATACAAGACAAAGAAACAAGAGAGAATTACCAATAGTTTGTGGCTCCTTCTTGGATTGATAGATGAGATGTTATACGTTTGCAAGAGATCCTTGGTTGTTAACAGGACATAAATTTGGTAGAGCTTCATTGCAGAGAAGAGCTATAGAAGAGAATGGAACAAGTTAGAGTAAGTACAAGTGAGAATGAATGAGAATACAAGTGAAAAATGGATTTTTGTGAATTTTCATGGGTAGGAAGAGCCATTACACCCATGATTCTATCATGACAACGCATGTCATGGGAAAATTTCATGAGATTCCCTAATTCAATCTTGGAAAGTTTGAGGATGCTTTCCTGTTGCATGGACTTCCAGACATCGTGCAAGCATCCAACTCAAAACTTTGCAAGAAATGAGGTGGAAAATTTCTAACACTTCATTATTGTCCCTTATGGAGTTTAAATCATGAAATTTTGACTCATAAGGATTTTGTTAGAAATGCATCAAGGTGCCATAAATGTAGTGGTCTAAATATAAAAGTGTGAAATTGTCACGGGATGTAATTTTATGACACTAAACTAGCATTTTATGTTATTGGGAACATTGTATTATGTGTAAGTTGAGATTCTAGATGATCACAATTCGGTATTATTGTTTTATGTCCTAATTTTTTGTTTTCACCATGTATTATTGGGGATGAATGTATTTCATTTTGAAGGTGTTCTTGAGATGCCTACATGATGTAGGCTTGCTTGAATGATTATTATTATGTTTTGGTATGTGAACATGTGCTTTAATATTGATGTTGTAATTAAATGATCATGAATAGTATCATTAAATTTAATGAAGTTATGGATATGATGTTCTACACTAGTAGGTAATTATGTGTTACTTTGGATATATATATATATATATATATATATGGAGTAGGTATGTTTGACATGTGCAATGAGTGGTTATAGGTACTAGGTATTTCTCCACCTGGATTCATAGCTCTGAGTTATACCTCTCTGGTGGTTATAAGGAGATGCCACATTTTTTGTTAATTTTTTTCCTTACCCATCATACTCAGTGTGAGTCCCTAGTTATTTTACCTATATTGACCTAGATACCACCATTGCTATACTTTTGGATACCATAACATTTTATGGGCTTCCAATGGATGTGTGTTTGATATCTTGTAAAATTTATTATTTTTATAAATTTAACTTGTTTTATTCTTATATAGATTTAATGTTGACTTTAAATGTTGAATGATAAGTAGAAATAGATTTAATTGGTTAATTGGATTTTAGGAGAATTTGAGGGTGTTTCAAATTAAATAAATGAAAATATAATTTATATTAATTATTAAATTGGTTTTAAAAAAGGATAAAATAGGAAAAATCATTCATTGTATGTTTTTTTTTATTTGTGAAAAAATTATGTGAATAAAAACCCTCTTTTGGGAAAAATATGTTTTATTGACCAGGAGGGCAATTGGAAGAGGAATTTGATGAGGCTAGAGTCATTGGAATAGGAATTGGGAAGGGAGTGTGTTTACTGATGGGCTTGCTTAATAGCTAGTCTTCTTCCATTTAGTTCATATATTTTAACATTTCAAGCTACTTATTTCACATACATGCTTGAAACTTATATATCTTATCTTTTATGCAACATAAACCATACTTTGATATGTAGAAATATAATTATGATATGATGATGTTTGCATGGATAAATGTGTGAATGTGTTAAATTCAATATGATTGTGTGTTTAATTAAATTTTATTAATAGTGTGTATAATTTAGATAAAACTAATCTCTTGGATCTAGAAGTTCTATAACCCATGGAAACTAAAGAGCTTAGCCCTCAGCCAAATGATTCTAGGTAGATCACAGGGGAGAGTCCAGAATGATGAGAATGTGATAGTTACATAAAATAATGGAATTGATCATTGAAGTGGTCAATCGTTAGTCACCAGATCATCTAATAAGATGACAAAAGGAAGAAGAAGTCTTTATTGCTCAGGAATCCAATGTGATAGTTTTCATAGAGCACATCTCTGTCAAATTGATAAGGTAGAGTTTCAATTATATTTTCCTTCTTCTATATTTTTCAATTATTGTTTCAATTCCAAATACTAGTCCTATCCCTATTTTGAAGGAGAGTGGACATCAACATTTAGTTTTTTTTTAGTCCTTGTGTGAATAAAACTCCTTTTGAGCCTATATATTTAGATCATTGGTTGAGGAGAAATTCTAGTAGCTAATAGTTCTATTTTTTTCACAAAAAATACTTCATTTTTTTTTTATTTACTTGCAATGGATATGAATTCATGAATGAGAGATCTATATAAATTATTTTCATCTTATAAGAGTTCATTTCTATGCAATAAAAGCATTTCAGTTTACTATTATGACTAGTTGATTCAAGCAATGCACATTTTATTTTTCCCTATGGTTATAAAAAATTGAGAAAGGTCGACTTGAGGTTCTATTCACCCACCTTGATTTTTGTGCTTGGATTAGATGATTATACTATTCCATTCACTTCAACTAAACTCTTAATTGCATGCACATGAATGATATCTTATATCACAAGTTTTGTTTTGTAATGTCTCTTTGAGTCATTCTCCAAAGGGGTTAAGTAGTTATAAGAGTTAGTATTATTAGTCGATTATAGAGTTCAGGTTTATTAATTAATAATTATAGTGTTAAGCCAAAGGTACTTGTAGCATCAATAGTAGATTAAGTTATTTCCCCTATTTTGCAAGTTAATGCTTTATTTATGTTTCCTGCCTTTACTATTTTCTTGTACATGTGTAAACCACCTATACTCATTGATATAGGTTGTGTAGAGTCTGTGAAAACACATATAGTGCCAGCATCATCAAAGGATTATGAATCCCTGGTTGATAATTAAATGAAGTCTTTGTGAGGGATTAGTGAACTATTTAGCTAGGAACTCCTCTAAATTGTGTGTCTAAAACCAAGTTGACTAAGCATTATAAAGGACTTATGTTTTTGGAACTATTGTTGAGGATGGTGCTACATTCAAGATTATCCTACGTAATTTCAATCTTTCATAGTTTAAATTTTTTGATTTCAACATTAGGATAATTAGGTTTTAATCAATCAATACAAATTTGTTTTACTAACAATGTGGAAAAGCATATGATCCAGAGTTACAACTATTATATGTGGAGGCAATGAGACATTCTGGGAAGATTTATCTCCCCAGCACATAAATATTTAAAGGATATTGGTGATCAAAGTGAAAAAAGAAAGGGTATTCCTAAAGAAGAATCATCCCTAACACTAGTATACATATCAGACACATAGGATACTATCCACACACAAATCATTACCATGGGTGATGTTGTAGTGGAGGAACCACCAAAGCATGTGAATTTTGAGTTCCCCATTACCAACCAAGAGAGATCAGATTCGTTCAATCACATACCACCTTCAACATTACTTGTCTTCTATGGGTTGGTCATGGAAGCTCCAAATACCTTCCTTTTTGAGATTGATTTGTTATGTAGAAGTTATGATTATACTAGAGATTAGCATAGAGTCAAACTATTTCTAGAAACATTGAAGGATACTACTCTGAGATGGTTCGTGGGTTTAGGAAGAGATGTTCCAAATTAGAATTCCATAAAGACAAAGTTCTTAGAAAATTACCAGGATTACTATAAAGGCATAGAAAAAAAGAGGGATAACATCTTTAGGATGTCACAAAAGGAAGATGAATATTTGGAAGACTATATAGAAATGTTTTAGTTTTTACTTGAAAAATCCCACCAAAACAAACTCTCTGATGAGTCTTTAAATCTAACATTGTTGAGGGGGATTAATGAGGATTGCATGGATGCACTTAACCTCATTGAGGTATGAGATATTTCTTAGGCACAATTTGAGGAAATATGCAAAGCATGCAGGAACTACTCAAGGTCTTTTACGAAGAAGGTTAGAGGATACATGGCATCTTCCATCAACAAACCATCCAATGGAGTCTCTAGAGTTGAATTGAGTAATATTCTATCATATATGAAGGAGGATATTATCAGCCACCTAGCTACATAGTTAGATACCCTCTATATTAAAAATAACAAAGAAGAGGTAGAATAAGCTCTTGTATAATACTGCCCACATTGGGGATAGAGAAGGACTAATTGCAAATGCAAGAAGGTGGCAAGTATCTCTAAATATAAGTAAGGGAAATCATACTTTCATACATTAGAAGGTGGAGATGGACAAGTGTTCTACATATCTCAAAGGAGAGCATGGAATCTAAGACAAGGTATAACTCAAGATCCTTTGAATTACATGTCATTTCCTAGTAACAATGCAAATATTCCTAGTTGGAACCCTTAGTGTTGGGACAATATGAAAATCCAACAATGGTTAATTCCTCAAACCAATTGGAATAAATAGCAACAAAAAATGTGGCCACCATAACATTTTCAACGATCTAACTATAACTATCAATGGCCACTACAATAAAACCAATGGAAAACTCAATGGAAAAGATGTCAACAATGGAAAAACCAAAACATGAATTATCAGTAGCCACAATAGAATACCATTATGTAAAACCCAATAAATCCAACACCATAGCCAACTAGAGCACTTCAACCGCCAACCCAACCTACACATAATCCGAATAATTTTATTTTTATTAGGCTTATGCTAATGAAGTTGTTCAATACCCTACCTATGGGTAGAGGCGAGTGATGTCCACCTAAAATTATGGAAAATGTTGGATAGGACTTCATCTCCTTAAATCACTGAATTCATTGATGAAAAACCCCCAGTAGAGACCATAGCCAACCAACATAAGGATCTTGAGTCAAATCAAGTTAGCCCAACTAATCCAAGTCTAGAGCCTCCATTCTCTAAAATATTAGCAGTTTAAATGAATCATACACAAGCTAAAATTGACTTGTTGGGATAACTTAGGGATGTTCACATAAAGATACCCATTATCTAGGACATTAAGTAGGTTCCTATATATACTAAAATAGTGAGAGAACTATACCTTAAAAATATAGGAAGGAAGAAAAATACCCTTAGACTATACATGTCCTAGGAAAACTTACAAACATTATTTTGGGAAACTGAATTATCCCCAAGTATGCAAACCCTAGGAGTCCTGTAGTGGATGTAAATATCAATGAAACTCTCATTAAGAGCACCTTAATTGACTTAGGAGAAGCTATTAATGTAATGACCAAAGAGTGAATTTTCAATAGCTAATAGAACTCAAACCTACACCTATTATTCTACAACTATCAAATAGGTCCACAACTAAACTTGGGGGTATCATTAAAGACTTGGTAATAACATTGGATTTATTGGAATACCTTTCTAAATTTATGGTATTGTAGACTAAATTTGATCTTCTAGGTTAAACCCCTCATTTTTGGAAGACCTTGGTTAGCAATAGAAGATGCCTTTATAGGTTGTAGGTCTGGTAATATGATTATCTCTAATGGAAATGTGACTAACAAATTGGTCCTTTATCCACCATCGTAGCCACATGTAGACCTAGAAAAAATCATTTGGCCTACCCTAGATGAGGAGGATAAATACTCCTTGCAAACCTTGATGACTATTGAATGCAATCATTTGTTAGAAAATAAATATGAAGATTAATTGATAGTAAACATCATGCAAAATAACAATTGTAGGGACCCACAACATCAAGATTGTCTAAAATGTCTGCAAGATCCTCTACGAAATGTGATTCCTGCCAACTTGTTTGAGTCAATTTCCCAATGATTCCATACCTTGTTACTATTGACATTGATGTTAATAACACACCAAAAAATTGATAAATTCTCACAGAGGTACCACAGGAACCTACCTTTCTTGAAAGACTCCACCAAGAAACCTAAATCTAAGCCAAACTCAGCCTGATCCCAAGGCTCCTTTATGTCAGGTTTTGACACACTTTGTTGACTCAAGGTCTATTGTGATATTTATGTTAAACATGAGGGATAAATGGTCATTGAAGATTAGCTTGTATCATAGAGATATGAAAATAATCTCAGTCCAATCATTCAATAACTTCATGAAATCAAATAATTTGCAACAATATTTCATGAAATTAAAATAAATTGATACATTCCAATAGATTTAGATTTAATAATTCAACATTTTTCATGGACTCAAAATATTTATAATAAAACTCCATGTATTTATCATTTGGGTAACATCTTCTGGAATATAAAATATCTAATCTAAAATAAAGCATAAAAAAATATTGAAAAGTAAAATTTCTCCCAGTTATTATCCACACGTGCCTCAAGAAATAACCAAACTAGAGAAAACCATTCTATACGTCACCAGATTTTTTCACAACTAGGCATAGAATGATGCAAGAGTTTAAAGAGATGGGGATTAATTTCCATCGGATAGTGTCACTATGCACTCTTAAATGGTGCAACACAAAGTCTTGTTTGATAGGAACAAACAATCAGCTATGTAAGTTTTCATATCAGGAAATAGCTTTAAAGTTGGCTCTAATATTAGTTAACTTCTAATGAAACATAGAAGTTTTTAGTTAGGAATTGAACAAAAATAGTAAAAAGAACAAAAATTGAAAAAAAATTGGTTCTCCAACCTCCACAAATTCTGAACTTAACTTAAACTGACACATCTCCCAGCCTTTAATAATAACAAGACACCCAAGAAATTAAATCCACACATGAGATGGAATCCAAGGGATGAATCGTAGCAAGGAACATGGTGCATGACAACTAGAAAGAAAACTTCTAAATAAGTTAATAGATGTCAACCTTCTTTAGCACTTTGAATCTTTCTAAGTTATATCTTTAAAATTCGATCAGGAAATCAACTCAGATTGATCAGATCTATCAAAAAAATGTAGGAACTTCCTCTATTGTATTTTTAGGGAGATTAGGTGGAACTAGTTATTTAAATTCACTAGCACTTTTTTTCCTACATTTAGGGTCGAGCTCAGGCTTAAAACACCCGAAATTAAATCATCTTGGGGCTAGGTACTATCTTTCGTTGCATGCTTAATACCAAGATCCCCGGTCTCCTGATTATTGATGTGTCTTCACTACAAACATTTTTCCTGCATGAGATTTTAGAGCATGCCACCAAACCTAGTAACATCATCAGATCTGCTTGCAACCCAATTTTTCTTGACCATCCATACCAAAACATAGTCCAACAACATATTTCACCTCCACATGAAAATCCATATATCAATCCCTTTTAAAAAAAATATTAACAAAACTCTCATTAAAATAAAACCATCATTAATAAATAAACTTTTAAAACAAGTCATAAATAACACAATTATAATGTATTTTCATGTAATTATCACTTTAGGTAGGCTACCAAATAATTTAGGCTTTCAAGAAAAATTAGTCAACCAACTTTACCATTTCATCACGAATGCCACTTTACTCAGTACCCGGTATTCGACATACTTCAGCTCTACCAAAACAAAAATTCATTCAGATCCCAGTTACCATTGAAACCTCCAAAAATCCCATATGTGTACTCCCAGATCACAACAACTTACCAAACTTCACATTAAACATTCTAACAAACCCAAATTCCTAGTACTTGGAATATTCAACACCCGATGCTCTCAAATCATGAATTATTTCAAAGATTTCCACTTTAACATTTTCTTCGGTGATCTTTTGTCATCCAACGGTTGGCATGAGCTTAATTTTTTTTTACCTAGGTCCCCAAGCCTTACATTCATGGCATGTGTTGTGAGACCACACAACAACTTGCAACCAACAAAACAAAATTTAAAAGAAACCCGAGACTCAATTACCTATTATAAATCATAACTTATGCATATTTTTTAGCAATAAATCCTTACTTTTACTTGAGCCCTAGCATAAAAATTATAAAACTCCACCGAAAAGTATGAGTGCGTGCATTGAATAACTACCATCTATAGAACTTGGTGAAAAAACTAGTTCATTGACATTGAGCTACATACTTTAACAATCCTCCAAATCCAATCTTGGATAGAGCCTTGCTACCAGTCAAGTGTCCATAGCCCCATCAAGGTTATCTCAGTAATTCCGACGACCATAGCTCTACTACCAGTTAGGAATCTATAGCATTTGTAGAGATATTTGGATAGCCCAAAGAGTTGAACTGTTTGTTCTGATATTTATTTTATATTCATTTTTTCATTCTTTTCATTTGATATATCTTTGTAATATATTTTTCTTCAACTTGTAGGCAATGAAGTCTACTATTAGGTTAGGAATTATAGTAGTAGCAAAGGTTAATTTCTGATTTTTCACTTAATATAAATCCCTTCATCCTTTCACCAATTCCCAAAACACACAATTAATCATTCCTTGTATGTGAAACTTTCCAACTAAATTTTACCATCTTTATGCTAGATTTCAACTAATTTCAATTTGCTATTTGTCCAAAAAAATATACATAAGTTAAAATTTAGCAATAAGTTACCAAATCTCCTGATTGATTCTAAATTTAGAGGCATCAATTACCACTCTTCCATTTTACTTTTATGGTAAGTTTCTAAAATAAACTTGGCCAAAAAATTTGATTTTGGTGACTACACTTACATTAATGCATCAGAGTTGTCATGATTATACTTAAGCTCAATCATCATACTCTTTATTTAATTCACATTCCTTATCACACACATATTTTTTTCCTCAAGTTTTCCACATGCCAATGTGTGCCATCTTACCGGCTCAACTTCTTTTTGAACAACACACTTGGACATCTTCACAATTATTACGGCTCAATGAAATGAACTGAAATGACCACCATTTAATTATGAAATCTCAACTTATCTTGATTTATGATCTTCGTATTGACAAACCTCAAAGCACTAGACACCATTTTCACGAGAATTTATTTGATTTAAATTTTAATTCTGGAGAAAAGTGTACTACTACAACCTTAACTTGCATTCCCAATATCTTCTATCCAGGAAACTATGTATCATAGATTTCTCATGACTTTCTATAAATTCAACACTTTCCTTCAAATTCCTCACCTCTACCTTTGATTTCTTCTATTTTATCTTCTCGATGCCTATGCTTTCTTGCTTCCAAGCTATGGATACTCTCATTTTCCTCACATGTGTTCATTGCCAAACTAGTTTTCTCAGTTGAATTATGACCCAAAGGCTTGGAAAAGTGTTCTTTCTCTAGACTCCTTCCACTAAGGCATTATTGTGTATGGTTCTCGAGGAGGCTTTTGTGAATTCCAAGGTATATTAAAAATTGAATTCAGACTTGGCTTCATAGTTTTTGGCTTCTCTTCTAGACCTCAACCTCTCCGCAATTGAAGTTCATTCTACAACGGTGATGATAATATGACCTGAATTCCTAGGGAATTTGGACTATGTTCTTATTGTTGTGCATCCAACCATATGAATTCCATCTGCTAATGACATTTTATGATTTCTAGAACAAGGGAAAGTAGTTCCTCTTAAGCCCTTCCTTACTACTCTACATATCCCCAACCTTGATGACCATAGGGACAACACTTACCTAGGGTACTATTGATGGTGTTTTCTGCATAGCAACAACTCAGACAGAATATAATATCCTCTCTCTTGAAAGGTAAATCTCTATGGAAAAGAGATAAACCCAAGGTCTCTAATGTCAAGTCTTGACAATGCAATGAAACAACTCAAAGATAATGTGAAAATGTTGGTAATCATAGGGGGACCTTACTACGAGTAGAGCTAGATTTCCAACTTATCAGATATAAGCAATAGATTGATACTCTCAAACTTGATATAAATCAGATAATAAAGAAAGAACAAAAGATAAAGAGTTCTAGAGATAATCCTAAAACTACTTTTAATACTAAGATTGAAAATACTAAAGGATAAGATGCTCAAGATGGACCAATCTCTCATAAACTATTTTCTGCTTAACCCAGACGAATCTGCAACTCCACAGAAATAGTGCAATCTTCTAAGGTATTGAAAGATTTTCAAATCATGAACATTCACTCAGTCAAACTTACAACAATTGAGATGAATAACTTTCACAATTGAACTAAGAACAAATATAAGTCCAGGTTAACTTTTGCAAAGCAGCTAACAATCAGCTAACTGCAAAAAGTATGGACTAGAGATCGCTAAAACATTCCAAACATGAAACCCTAAGCATTATCAAATCATCTATCATAAACAGTAAGCAATTTGAAAGATAAATAACATGAACCATGCCATATGAGATTCCAAAAGATAGATACCAAACATAATATCTTTATTATATTATATCATCCAAGATAGCAACAATTCTAGTTCTTCGGCTACAACATTTTCTTTGAAAATAAACCCTAACTTGCTCGGATACCACTTAACTATTCTCTTGACCTACCTATCTTTCTATCTCTATTTTCTAATTTTTTGTCTACTATTCAAATGAGGCAACATGCCTGCTTTTATAGAGAATCAACAAGATAGGTCAGCCCAAATTATAATTTTACAATAAAACATAACCTAAAAATAGGTCATCCCACAAGAATAATTTGATTATATGAAATGTGCCATAGCACCAATCTCATCCAAAACCACCAAAGTGTCAAAAGGGGGTAGCCCAATACATGTAAATTAATGGGAAGCACAAATATCAATGTAACCCTATATAATCACTCCCCATCTTTATCTTTAGTTTTATCCTTTTCAGCATGTACAGCCAGCAAGACCCTATCCAGCTTAGCAACCAGTGGCACAGGAAAAACCCTAATCCTTCTCTCAAGAATCTTGATATTTTCCCTTGCTTGTCCAACAGTACCATCCCAATCAGCCTTATTGGTCAAATATCTGTCAATGACTGCAATGTATGTTGCTGCATCATCCAACTGATATTTAGTAACTGAACCTTCACTGACTGGAGAATATACATCTCTCCACCATTCCCTAAGCTGCTCCAAATTGAGATGCTTTAGAGCAAACTTCTTCCTTCCAGTCATGACTTCGAAGAATGCAATGCATTTGTCATACACATCAGTCAGAGCATCCTCAATTTGTTTTGCATGTTTATTGACCTTCTTCAATTCCCTCTATCTCATGAGTAGGATTTCAAACCATTCCCAAGGTTCAGAAACCCTTGGAAGAGGAAGAATCCCACATCTTACCAATTCATCCTCAGTGAATCCCATAATTGTAGTAACCTTCTGGAGTAGGAGGTCAGTATCTTCCTTATCTTGAGCTAAAACAGTCTTCAGCAATGTCACTGACCTCATAGCATCCCCTGCAGTGGACAAAATGTCTTTGATGGCTTCATCCCCTTTTTCTTGAACACCTTGCAACCAAGTGACTGTAGCATGTGAGGTGCCCTTCATATTTTCTAACTCGGAGATTATCTCCTGGGGAAAGAATCCTGCAGTGGAAGAGGAGGAACCAATAGCCTGCAAAGGTTTCATCAATTCCTACAAGTATCTTTTCAATTTTTCATTTTCTCTCTCCAATTCATGTCTGGTTTGCACTGCCTTCTTTAATCTCCCCACAATCACTACACTAGAACCCTCATATTCTTCAATATCTTTCTCTATGGTAGCACATCCCAAATCAACAGTCTGCACATTATAATCTTGGGCAGTCACATTGTCCCTATCTTTCTTGGGAGCAGGGGTAGCAATATGAGCCACCCTATTACCTGATCCATCTCTTTCAATTTGAGAGGCAACCCTTGCTTTCTTTTTAGTTTTCCCCTTCTCCACATTGGCCATAAGGACATCCCAATTAGGAGGAGCATCCTCCACTGTAGACACCCAAAATTTTCCATGTCATAACATTACCTAGTGGATACATGACCTTGTAAGACATTTTGTAATATTTTATCCTAGGTCATTACACTATCCCACTTATCTCATTTATTCCACTTAATCACCTTCCCAATTAATTAAATAAATCTCATTTATTTAATTAATTCCCCTTCACATGTCTCAAAATAATTCAAATTAAATATTTGAATTAATCTCTCACTTTTACCACATTGCAACATGTGTCACATGACTACAACTCTTCACATGCACACATATTTCAAATAATTTTATTATTTAAATTATGAGATTCCCACTCACATCCTATTTTTACCCCCATTCATTGTGCGTCATAAGCATCTTTTCTTCCAAAATAAAGAATAGAATCCCACTTATTTCCTCACATCTTAATTTTAGCTTGATGTCATAATCCACTTAATGTGCATCATAGACACTAAAATAAACATTTAATCCTAGCCATACATATCACAAATTTGACTTTTAATCTTGACCATCGAATCAAATCAACCTTCTCCTATAAATCAAGCATTTCATAGGCCATTTGGAGGATCTTCTTCTAGCATCATTACTCTACCAATTTTTTTTCTTATTTATCTATTTTCTTCTATTATCTTTCATCTTATCATTATGCTGCAAAAATGAGCAATCAACATATCAAATCATTCAAACCTTCAAAATCATGCATTCTCATGTAGGTGGAGAAGAGCAATGGAGATAAATCAATTCAAGCTTGGAGATTGGTTTGCATTTGCTTGTTCTTTTGATTTCCATGCTTGCTTGTACTCTATTGTGCTAATTAGGGTTTTGATATCTTGTTATTCTAGTTTTATATCTGATTTTCCCTAATTACATTTGGTGAACCCGACGTGAATCCTTGGATCTAACTTTCTTTTTTGCAGGTTTTATTAACTTTTAATTGCAAATCTGCCAGTTTTTAGACAAAACCTCAAGTTTTACAAATTTTGTCATATCTTCCAAACAGTTGTACATTTTTATACAATATTTTCATGATAGCTTATAAATCATCTCAAGAGACTATAGTAAAACAATTGAGGGGTTATCACAATTTTTGCAGGAGTTATCATGATTTTATATTTTTTCATAAAATTGTCTTTCTGGACGCAAATGAATGAATTTTTCAAAAATGTTTACATTTTTAGAAATCTCTTGCAATTTTAATGGGGATTTATTTTTTACAGATTTGATTTTGATGTTAAATGAAGTTCTATATAAGCTGATCTTTAGTTTTTGTATGTTTTTCACAAATCCACGCTTTTGAGTGCAAAACAGAAAAAATTTCTAACTTCTTTACATTTCTGGAAAGCTTTCAAAAAATTAGCAGAGGTTCCTTCTTTGAGTTTTTATTTTTCAGATCAATAATATCTTCAAATAATCGAATCTAATTCGGTTATGTTAAAAACGTGTATCTAAATTGAAATTTCCTAATGAACTTTTTGTTTTGGCTGCATTATAATATTATTTTTTTTTAATTTTGCAGGTGATCATAAGGAGCTATAGTAGCAGCAATATCAGTCATACACAACAAATTGGAAAGAAAAATTTTTTGGGTGCACTTATTCTATTATCTTTATCTCTCATTTGATCAATCAATTTTGTTTGCAAAACACTTGAATTTGGGGTTTTAAAATGAACATCTTGTTTGCAATCACACTTTGAAATTGGGCTTAAAAAGAATCATTGGTTTTCATCACAAATTTTGGCTTTGGGTTAAAGAAAATAAGTGTTTGAACTATTTTACACACATTTCAATTTTCTAAAGAGAAATGAACAATTGTGAGTGTGAATCAAATGTGCGTGTGATCAAAAACACCTCACTTGGTTCACTTTTTTCAAACCCTTCATAGGAGGCCTGCTAGGGGATTTCATCACCCCTAGGGATGACCTCAATCAAAATGTGAATCGAAAGACACGCTTCTTTGGGAGTTAAAATTTTGTCACTCTTGGCTAAGCCCCAAAGAACTTTATACCTTTGGGAAGTGAAGGTGAAGGGTGGGTTACCCCTTTCTCCCGGCTGTGTGGTAGGATTTGTCTTTCAAATTATCCTTATTCAACCTCGTGTATCCTAGCTTAAGACCTAATTGGCCATACCCACTTGACTAGTTCTAGGACTTGTTGATGTGTCTTCTTCAAGTGCATGATTAATCATCACAATCATAATTTCAAACTCAAACTTTCTTATGTGTCTTGCGTGTGTGATTCATGTGTGTACATGTGTAATCATTTGTTTGTAAATTTCCATATCAAGCTATGAACACCAGCACATAAACATATCATTCTAATCATCTTAATCATCCTTTTTATAATCACATTCAAATCAATTTCACCCTAATCCTAGTCAAGCACTTGCTAAAATGGTCCTAATCCTTAATGATCTTAGTCACAAGCCCAAGGTCATACATTGAGAAGCCCCTTCACCTAATCATGAAGACAATCCAAAACCATATATCCTCCAAGGTGGGTCAAACTTTACTCCTAGTGATGATGAGAACTTGTAGATCTTAGTGATGATGAGGACGTTGTAGATCCTAGTGATGATGAAAACTTTGTTGAAATCTTAGGTCACCTTAATGATGCTATTGACAAGGGAAATACCACCATAAATTTGGAATCATACACCATTCCATCTACTAGTCCTCCATCACCATCTAATAAAATGCCTATCTCAAAGCACACTAGTCCTACACCAACATCACCATCCAACTTCTCAAGCTCTAATCCATCAACCAAAGAACCCTTTAACGATTTTCTCCAAAGACTACTAGCACGGAAAAGACAATCCCCATGCCAAGCACCCATTAATGGGCTTACCAACGAACCTTTGAATGTCGTGCCTATTCTTCCAACTCCATCATGTGGTCCACAACCTATTGATCATAAAAATCATACCAAGCCTCTTCTAGAGCCTTCCACTTCCATTTCCACTCAAATCCAAGAGCTATGTCAAGAGCATTATCCTAAGCATGAGGAAACATTAACCTCTCATTCTAATCAAGATCTAGGACCTTCTAATGATCCCACTCATAACATACTTGGTCATATTCATGATGAAGCTTCCCTCTATGATATAGATCCTACCTATGATCAAGAAGGCCATGATGACCCTCTTAGACAACTCTATACATTCCATGGTCAAGATCATATCACTTCACCTATCCATGAGCAAGAAACCTCCATTGCTCCTATAGACCCCCTACCTAGTCCTATCCATGATCTTGCATTATCCACTTGTCATAATGAGACACATGCCTCCCAAGTAAATGTAGAAGATCAAACCAATAGTGTGGATTTAAATGAACATAATCAAGATCCTAATGATCCTTCCGCATCCACTATAAACCCCATTTCAAATCCACCAACATGTCCTATTGGTCTATCCATATTTATTCATGAATTTTCCTCCTTAGAACAACAACAACCTTTATCCACTTCACCTTCTTCATCTAACAATGAACTCAAGTCTAGTGTCCAAAACACACCTAGTCCCATTGTCCATCGCATGCTTCAGAACATGAACTATCAAGGTAAAGGTTTAGGCCTTCATGAGCAAGGTGTTTTGGAGCCCATCCATGTCAAGGTCCCTCCATGCTCTTATGGCCTTGGATATACACCCCAAGGACACCAATCTAAAGATGTTGGTACTTTCTAAACCCATCCTAAGTCCTCTTTCCACCATAAATCCTATCATACGCCTAAAACATATGTTGCCATCCCTCCTCCATCATCTTACAAATTTCAAAAGCATGTGACCATACATCTTCCACCATCAAATTTTCCACCATTGCTTCTAACTCCTAATATCCCTCCATCTAATCTACCTCCACTACTCTCAACACCTAATATCCCCATTATCCAATCCCCTTATCCACCTATCCATAAATCATCTAAAAATCCTAATCATGACCAATCAATGCACACATTGTCTAAACATAAAGCTTCCACTCATTCCACCATACCCATGGGATTCAAAAGAAAAAATTTTGATGCCTCTATCTATAAAGCAAAAAATATGAAGGTTCCTCATGCCCTAGGACACAAAATCAAAGAATCAAAGAAAAATCTATCCAAAAAGCAATATAAGCCCGTACCTTCAAAAGAAAAGTCTAAAATAAAAATGGTTTGGGTACCTAAGAAAAAGGAAAACAAGTCAAATGAGACATCTACATCTCAAAAATCCCAACCATCCACTTCCACCTCACATTCCCACTCTATTCAAGAATCTCATATTCCATCCCACAAGAAAAATAAAAATCATAAAAATACTAAATCTATGTGGGTACCTAAATCACTTTATCACCCATCTCCATTGCTTCCTACACCCCCTCCACATCAAAAGCTTCAACATTTATCACAATGTGTGCAACCATTGGTCATGGTTCCCTTCCATTTCACAACGATTCCACATACCTCCATCTCATCACCCTTCACTCATTATCCTACATATCTCCCCCATCACATTCCTATGGTCCATGTTTTTGGCTAAGCCTCCCATTCATCTCCCCTACATAATCCACATCGTAATCCATGAATCCCTTCATAATCCACATCATAATCCATCATCTACCTACTCCATCTCCCTTTCATGTCATCCCTTACCAACATCTATGAGCATAATGACACTTGACATGGTCCATGCGATAACATCCATCTCTAGTGGGACTATCAGCTTTCATGGAACTAGACACTTGAGTCCCTCCTATCCATATTCCCCTTCTCCTATACAAAAAAATTTAAAAATCAAAAAAAAGAAAAAAAAATCAAAAAAGTCAAAAAAAAAAAAAGAAAAAGAAAAAGAAAAGAGAAATCCCTTCATCCAACGGTGAAAACCTAGTAAACAGGCTCCCTGGATAAGTACCATGATGAAAACTTGGCAAATAGATGTCATGTGTAGGTTGATCTTCTATGTCACTTACACTTGGGGGCATGTTGTCTCATCCTACCATATCATTTTTATCCTATTATATCCTATCTTACCATCTCCTCTCCTACCATCTTTAGCCATCATACCCATATACTTATCATATTGAGTGCATTCATCCTCTCTTCCTCCTTTTGATCTTGATAAAAAATGGGGCAAAATGTTGAAACATGCTTTGGATATATTTTGATACACCTCATCCTTCCAAACAAGCCTATCATTATCCTAGTGTCATAAGTTTTGTCATGAAGAATCCTAAGTATTGTACTTAGAATGGGGCATTTTATTCCTATGCAACATAGTCTTTGGAGATCACATCCTTTCCCTCTTATGATGCATACATCCATTTCATTCACTATGACCTATCCTTTGTATCCATCCATATATCATGAACCTTTTGTCCCTTATCCTATCACCCACCCTTTCATCCATCAATCTCCTCTATCTCCTTGCACCTAGACTTGGTTTTCCCTTGTCATTGGTATCTAGCACAAAGGCTACCCGAATTTTCATCCATTGACATCTCAAAACATTTTGAAAAAAGTCTTGAAAAAATGAAAAAGGTCCTGAAATAATCCAAAAAAAATCAAAACATTTCAAAAATCCAAAAAAATCAAAATATTTCAAAAATCCAAAAAAATCAAATAGCCAACAAAAATCCAAGCAATAAAATCAAACCAAATTCACTTCTTCCAATCAATTCAATGAATCAATTCAACTTCTTCAAATCAAAATTTCAAATCAATTTCTTCATCAAACTATCTAATCACATCACTTCTTCTAATCAAAAACATTATTCTAATCAATCACATCACTTCTTCTAATCAATCCAATTACTATCATCAAATCAAATCATTTCTCCATCAATCCAATCAATCAAAATCATTCATCAATTTAATTCAACAATCATCATCCAAATCTTCAAATCAAGCATCTTCAATCCTTCAAAGCAATAATCCAAATGCAAGTCAATCCTTAATGCATACCGATGAAGCTAATCAATCTTTCCAAATTATCCAATCACATCCTTTGGTCTTGATCCTAATCTTGTTGTTAGCCCAATCAATCAGTCAATCATCCCTGTGTTGATCTAGGGATATATCGTTCCCCGCAATGACAACACTATCATCATCATCAGTCAATCAATTAATCATCGGTTTACAGCTTGACAGGGGCAATACCTTGTTTTTTTTTGTATCATTTGTGCATGCATGCTTGCTTGTGTGTTTTATCATTTCAATTGGAATTTGCATCAAATCTAAAACACTCCTAGCTAATATTCATATCTTGTATCTAGACAAGGTTGTATTATGCTAGGGCATGAGACACATCGTCACCTTGGTCCTTATACCTTGGTGCATAACATCTAGTGCTATATCAAACATATGATTGCTCACTTTATTGCAGCATAACGTGTCATTTTTCTTTTTCATCTACTTCTTATCTTGTATCATTCATCTTATCCCTCCTTTATCATTTCATTCATTTCGAGAGAATATCTGTGTTTATGTAACCCGCCTATCCTCTCGAGGGGGCATCATCATCATTATCATATCCTATATCATCATCCCATTTCTTCATATCTTTTGCATCATCATATTATTCTATCATCCCTTTCCCTCATTCATCATACTCCTCACTTCTTTAAGTGGTTGGGGCATCATCTTTTTTTCATCTATCCATACCTTAACTTCTTTGAAATGATGTTACTCGACATAAATTTCACCATCGCGAACATCATCTCAAAGAGGGGCAAAATGTAGACACCCAAAATTTTCCATGTCATAATATTACCTAGTCGATACATGACCATTTAAGACATTTTGTAATATTTTATCCTAGGTCATTACACTATCCCACTTATCTCATTTATTCCACTTAATCACCTTCCCAATTAATTAAATAAATCTCATTTATTTAGTTAATTCCCCTTCACATGTCTCAAAATAATTCAAATTAAATATTTGAATTAATCTCTCACTTTTACCACATTGCAACATGTATCACATGACTACAACTCTTCACATGCACACATACTTCAAATAATTTTATTATTTAAATTATGAGATTCCTACTCACATCCTATTTTTACCCCCATTTATTGTGCATTATAAGCATCTTTTCTTCCAAAATAAAGAATAGAATCCCACTTATTTCCTCACATCTTAATTTTAGCTTCATGTCATAATCCACTTAATGTGCGTCATAGACACTAAAATAAACTTTTAATCCTAGCCATACATATCACAAATTTGACTTTTAATCTTGACCATTGAATCAAATTAACCTTCTCCTATAAATCAAGCATTTCACAGGCCATTTGGAGAATCAAATCAACCTTCTCCTATAAATCAAGCATTGCACATTATAATCTCGGGTAGTCACATTGTCCCTATATTTGTTGGGAGCAGGGGTAGCAATATGAGCCACCCTATTACCTAATCCATCTCTTTCAATTCGAGAGACAACCCTTGCTTTCTTTTTAGTTTTCCCCTTCTCCACATTGGCCATAAGGACATCCCAATTAGGAGGAGCATCCTCTACTATTACCATTTTACTCTTTAAGTCTTTCTCAAGCCAATCCAGAATAGTGGACCTAGTAGGTACTGTGCTTTTTCTATCCTGTTCTTTCTCTTGTTGATCAACAGGTGCATGCCTTCCCACACTCAGACTTCTAGGAACATCCACAGTTGGATTCCCCTCCTATTGCAATTGTTCCTCTTCTACAACCTGGGATGGTGATGAAGTTTTAGTCACTACTTCCTCTTATTGAGGGGATTTGTTCACTTGCTCCTCTGCAAGAGAATCTGCATATGCCACCAAGGGATACTTCAATACCTTATCAATTTCTGCTTCTTCCCTAAAGATATCTCCTTCTTGAAATACATCTTCCTGTAAACCCTTAGGACTTTCACCTTTCTTTGGTTCTTCCTGTTGGCTACCAGCATCCTGGAAAATAGAAACACTCACTAGCTCGACAATAGGAATGCTGACCGAGACCTTCTCCATTGTTGCAGTGTCCTTTAGGGAAGGAGTCCTTGAACTCCTCATGTAAACTTGTGTCCTTTCCCTCGAACTTTCCACTTCTACCACTGGTGGCTCAATTACTTTGTCAACCTTAAGAGTCTCTTCCCCCTTTTGTGACAATCTTATAGTTCTTCTTGTCTTTTCCAACGGTGGAGCACTTTCAGCCTTCCCTGCTTCTCCCTTATTCTTCTCAACTTCTTTCTTAGAGGCATGTTTCCTCTTCTTAGCAACCGGCTTCCTCTATTTGCCTACCTCTGCCTCCTTCTCAGGTTGGACTTCCCTTACCTGAATTTTGAAAGGAGAATCTACCTTTCCTTTGCCCTTTTGTTTTGGGTCAAGTGACCCCTTAGAAGCAGAATAGGACTCCAAATCTCCCATCAGCTCATAAGTGCATGGAACACCCTCACTTTCTAGTTCTAGTATTTTGTGCTTCAACCACATTTTGGTGTAATTAATTACAGGGGCCATGACCTGATCCAAATTAGTCTTTTCCTCTTCCAACCAGTCAACTTCTCCAACTGGTTTATCTTTTACTACCTCATAAATATGACCCTGGATCACATTTCCATCCTCCTCAATCTGATCCGAGATGGCCCTTACCTTATACAGCCTCACCAAGTCCACTAGCAGTCTGGAAAACTTCTTCTTCCTCACCTCAAACTCATCAGTGAGGTTAACCCAATAATCCTCAATATGAGGCTTATGGCTATAATCCCTGTTGGCCTTCTTTTGAGCTTCACCAGTTATATCAAATATTGTTCTCTGGGTATGGAAGGAAATACCAAGAGTACCCATCTCCTCCTCTAAAGCATGAGCAGACAGAATGGAGGCACAAACCTCACCCATTCCTATCTTCAAAGGGAAATCATTCCCAAAACCTGTCTTATGCATTTCTCCCTTTACAATGTTATAAAAATCACATATTTTCCTAACAACTTCTAACAAAATGATGTGGTCTGTAGGATACCTTGGCAATCTATAGGGAGCCCTCTAAAAACCATCAATTTTGATGTATGAAAAGGTGGGGAATTGAATAAACCAAGCTCCATACCTTCCTATCAATTATTTTTCCCTTTCTGAGATTCTAACATGCTCCGCACCTTGGAGCAATCTGGTGATATACATAGTGAAGGAATCATTTGATCTCCTATAACTCCCACTAGTTAAGTGCAACTGTGGATATACCTCATAGATAGCATCTTGCCCAAAGATACCTCTAGTGCTCAACCCCTTATACGGATGAAGTCTTGCCAATGAATACACTAGATAGGAAGTCATAGTAAAAGTCTTGGTTTGCAAGACACTGCATAACTGCTCATGGAACACATTACTAATGGCACCTGCCCAATGATAATCAAATCCCTACTCCATTCTAGCAATTATATGGAACATCCAAGTCTCAAAAATCCCTGCACTTTTCAATCCTACCAACCTACTGAGAAGGGTGATAGCATTATAATATTCTCTCTTGAACTTAAGCCTGAATAGTTTCTTAGGAAACTTAGAGAAGTGAGATTTAGGCTTCTCCAGCCAAAAGTTAATCACTTGTTGGGACTTAAAAATGTCTTCTTCATAATATTTCTTAGCCCCATCCCTGTCAAAGCCTACCACATGGGATTTGTTAGGCATGTCAAAGGTTGCAGCAATGGAGACTGGACTGAATCCTGCAAGAATCCTACCTTGAGGGCCAATAATCCTCTGTGTAACCCTATCATAATTCCTAGCACACTCTAACACCAGCACATAACACTGCACTGTAGAAGGAAAGCCTACCACATGGGCCAATCTGGAGTCCACCATTCTCCTTGATAACAGAGGAAGGTTAGGTGTTAACATCTCAGTCTTGAATTCCTCATAATCCCACATGCCAACGTTCGTGTCCATAATTCCTAACCAAATTGAAGTTAGCCTACTCTCAGGAATTCTACTCCTCATATCCATCTTAACCTTTTCTGCATCTGAGATGGCAGATGCCTCTGCACCAAGGTCAATTGCCTTTCCCTTACCTCGACCAACAACATTTTGTCCTGATCAAAACACCCCAAAAGAAAGGGTCAAAACACCAAGAGAGAAAAAAGAGGGTCCCCACATTCAGTGGGGCGTGTGTGCAAGAAGTGCACAATAGGTACACACTCCTCATGGATGAAGCAGCCTAAATTTACTGACCATCCTACCCACTATTCCAGCATGGCTCCATTTTGTTTATATTTTTTGCTTTCACTTTATGACATGAATTTTGTATGAATTTTGTACTTTCCATGTATATACACAATAAATGATTTTTTTCTTTTCTATTCTCAAGTGTGTATTTATTCTAAATGGTTTTATATTTCCCAATTTACAGTACAATGCTTAAGAATTCAACCATCATGTGTTTTAGCTTAAGAAGAATTTGTTAATGCTAGGAATACAACTAGAAAGAAAGAAAAACCCTACTAAATAAAATTAACCTAACTAACTAAATTTACACTAATAAAACAACTTACCCTAACTTCTACTACTAACTTCATAATGCTCTTTGTTCGAATCTTATCATTTTTATCCTTAAATTCACTCAAATAGGTCTCAAATAGCCTATTGTAATGACAAATCATTTGAAATTTTTTGTGTTTAATAAAAAAAAATTCAAATGGATACTTACCAGTAATTTGGCTAAAATGTATGGAAACAACCTCATTAACTATTGATTACACACAACTTTTTCATCTTCTCAGTCGTGTACCTTCTTTTAGTCCTCGTTCATGGTTCTCCATTTATTTTTTCTTTGCTCAATCAACAATTGTTATTTCTTGTTTTTATTTCTCTCCAAGATTTATTTGGTTATCTGTCCTATCTTTAAACTCAACATCACTAATCATTTCATTAGGCCAGATCTTAATACAATTTACACAATTATTAGGAAGAGAGAAAGTAAAAACTTGATACTCTATATTTTTTGTAAAATCTAGAATCTCTTCCCTTTTAGGTTGTGGATTTGTAATTAGGGGTGAAAACCATGCATCTCCCACTCATTTCACCCACTCTTTCTTCTCATTATCTTCTTCCACGTGTGTGAATATCCGTGACTCACTCCTTTCAAATTCACACTTTAAGTGTGATATTTTCAAATCTTGATGACTTCATTTCTTTTCCTACAAATTTTTTGGAATCTTTTCATAACAATTATGGTTAGTGAATCAATTTGGTCTAACGGCTAAACCTCTCATATTTCCAATTTTTCTAGGGTTAAGCATTTTCTTTAAATTCAAACTTCCTTCCCATAATGCTTCCTTTCTTCTTGAAGTTAAGGATGCGTCCATTAAAAAAATTACCTTATGAGTGGCAAAACTTATTGTAGCTAGAAAAAAATTATAATTAAATTAACTATGATCAGTTGTATCATGAATCCTACACTTGACAACCATACCAAAAGGGAATACACTTAAGGGATAAAGCCTTTGATTAAGGATTTTCTAGATCTTTTTAATTTCTTTTTCACCCTCCATTACAAACCTATTTAGGCTTCCACCTCACAAAAAAATTCTACCTCAGGATTGGGATAACAATGCCAACCCAAAAATATCAAAGGGAGGCCCTCCTTCTAGCACCACTCTTGTTGATGTAGATGTTAATTGCACACCAACAGATAGATAAATTCTCACAAAGGTACCACAAAAACCTACCTTTCTTGAAATACTCCACCAAGAAACCTAAATGTAAGGCAAAATCACCTTGATCCCAAAGCTTGTTTATGTCATGTCTTGACATACTAGGTTCACTTAAGGTTTGTTGTGATATTGTTGTTAAACATGAGGGGTAAATAGTCATCGAATATTGGATTGTATCATATATATGAACATAATATTAGTTTGGTCATTTGATAACTTCATGAAATCAAACAATTTGCAAAAATATTTCATAAAATTCAAATAGCTTGCATAGATTCCAGCAGATTTAGCATTAAGCATTCAATAACTTTTATGGAATCCAAATATTTATAATAAAACTCCATGCATTTATCATTTTTGGAACATTTTATGGAATATAAAACATCTATTCTAAAATAAAGCATAAAATATTATTGAAAAGTAAAATTTCACCCAGGTATTATCCATGCATGCCTCAAGAAATAACCAAAGAAGAGAAAACCATTCCATACCTCACTAGATTGCTTCATAGCTAGGCACAAAATGATGCAAGAGTCTAAAGAGAGGGGGATTATTTTCCACTAGATAGTTTCAGTATGCGCCGTTAAATGGTGCAACACATAGTCTTATCTGATAAGAACAAATAATCAACACATAAGATTTCATATCAGGAAATAGCTTTAAAATTAGCTCTAATATTAGTTAATTTCTAATGAAACATACAAGTTTTTAGTTGAGAATGAAACACAAAACGAGAAAAGAACAAAACTTGAATTTTTTTTGGTTCTCTGACATTCAAAAATTCTAAACTTAACTTAAAATGGCACATCTCCTAACCTTTTATAATAACAAGACACACGGGAATTCAATCCACACATGAGAGGGAATCCAAGGGATGAATCATAGCAAGGCATGTGACACATGATAGCTGGAAAGAGAAATTTTGAATAAGTCTAAAAATTCCAGCCTTCTTTAGCACTTTGAAACATTTGGACTTATGTCTTTAAAATTTGATTAATAAATCAACCTAGATCAAGTAGATCTATGAAAAAAAATGTAGGAGCTTCCTCTATTGGATATTCAAGGAGATCGGGTGAAACTAGTTATTCAAATCCACTAGCACTTTTTCTCCTACATTTAGTTTTGGGTTCGGGCTTGAAACAACCAAAATTAAATCACCTCGAACCTAGGCACCCTATTTCATCACATGTGTAATACTAGGATCCCTGGTCTCCCGGTTACCTATGTTTCTTCACGACAAAAAAAATCCTGCATTTGCTTTTAGAGCACGCCACAAAACTTGGTAACATCATCAGATCTTCTTGCAACCCAAGTTTCTTTGACTATCCATATTGAAACATAGTCCAACAACATATTTCTCCTACACATGAAATCCAACATATCAATCCCTTTTAAAAAAACATTAATAAAACTCTCATTAAACTGAAACCATCATTAATAATCAACTTTTAAAACAAGTCATAAATAAAACACTTATAATACATTCTCATGTAATCATCACTTTGGGCAAGCTACTGGACACTTTAGGATTTTATTTAAAATTAATCGACCAACATTACCATTCTAGCACTAATACCACTTTATCTAATACCCGATATCCAACATACTTTAGCTCTATCGAAACAAAAAATCACCCAAATCTTGGTTACCATCGGAAGCTTCACAACTCTCGAACCTTTACTCACATATCATAGCCAATTACCAAACTTTGGAATAAACATTCTAAAAAACCTGGCTTCCTAGTACCTAGAATATTCAACACTCGGTGCTCTCAAATCATGAATTATCTCAAAGATTTCCACTACATTTTCTTAGTGATCTTTTTCCAACTAGCGCCTACCATAAGCTTAATTTTTTTTACTTGGGTGCCCAAGCCTTACATTCTTGGGGCATGTTGTGAGACCATGCAACAGTTACCAAACCAATGTGTTCTGAACATAGTAGGACTTGACATCTCATTAATTCAAATAGCATACAAGACTTTAGAGATAATTTTGGGTAAATCATTGAATGTTAATAGTTATTTGACTGATATACAACAAACTTTACTGATAAACATGCTATAAGCACACACACTAGCCTTTACATGGGACTATCATGACATGAATGGGATAGAACCAAACTTGTGCATGAATAGGATTTATGTCAATGATAGTTTTAAGCCCATAAGGCAACCCAAAGGAGAATGAACCTTGGTGTTAGAGACATAGATAAATCAGAATTGCAAAATTTTCTTGATTCAAACTTTATCTATTCTACCTCTGATATTCAATGAGTGTCACCTCTACTAATTGTCCCAAAGAAAGGGAGGAAAGTGGAGAATGTGTGTAGACTATTGAGAACTGAATGTTGCAACTAGGAAGGACCACTTTCCACTCACCTTCATTGACCAAGTACTTGATTCATTAATAGGAAAGAAGTAATTTTCCTTTCTAGATGGATTTAGTGGCTACAACTAAATTAAGATTGCCTCAGAAGACCAGGACAAGACAACTTTCACATATCCTTGGGGCACATATTCTTTTTTTGTCCTACCATTTGGGTTGTGTAATGCACCGACCACCTTTCAAAGGGAAATACTAATTATATTATAAGTCTTTGCACATGATTCCATGGAGGTTTACATGGATGATTTCACAAATTATGGGAATACATATGATGAAGCACTTGGAAATCTAGAGGAGGTACTAAAAATGTGTCAAGAACATAACTTATCCCCGAGTCATGAAAATTGCTTCATGATGATGATAAAAGGGATTGTATTAGGATATTTTGTGTCAAATGAAGGAATTAAAGTGGACCCCAACAAATTTGAGGTGATATCAACATTCCCCATTCCTCAAAGACAAAAATATATTAGAATTTTCTTAGGACATGCTAGGTATTATAAGATATTCATTCAAGAATTTAGCAAACTTGTAGCTCAACTATTTATTTTACTATCCAAAGATGTAGAATTCAAGTGGACAGCTGCTTTTCAACACTCCTTTGAAGCACTCAAGGAAACATGAACCAAAACCCCTATCTTGAGAGGACCAAATTGGACCTTACCTTTCCATATCTATACATCTACTTCTGATTTTTTTATAGGGGTTATTCTTGGGAAGAATGAAGAAAACAAAGAGCATGCCATATATTACATCAAAAAAAAATTACAAGGGGAAAAACTCAATTATATAGTGTTAGAGAAAGATATGTTGGTAGTAGTATATGTAATAAAAAAAATTAGGCATTATATTATAAGATATCTAATCTTCATACATACTAACCATACAACAATAAGGTATCTAATGAACAAACCAATGGTTGGTATCAGGCTTGTTAGGTGGTTACTATTACTTCAAGAATTTTGCATTACCATTGTGGATAAACTAGGTAAATAAAATTTAGTGGCATATTTACTATTCAAACTACCAACCAAATCAAAAGAATATATTAGTGACGATTCTTTCCTAGATGAGCATTTATTTACTCTCTCTGCATACACCTTGGTATGTAGATATTACCAACTATCTTTTAGTAGGACAAACACTACCCTATTTCTCACCAAGATAAATGAGGCAATTGGTTCATAATATTTTTCGTTACTCTTGGATAGTTGGATACTTACTCTATATAGGCCTAGACAACATAATGAGGAGATGTATTACAGAAGATGAAGTATATGATATCCTTAGAGCATTCCATGATGAACCCTATGGGGGACACTTTGCAACAAAGAAGACAACTCTTATGATTCTTAGCACTGGATACTATTGGCCATCTCTTCATAAAGATGCAGTGAAGTACACTGGGGGTTGTGATAGGTGTCAAATAATAGGAAAGCCAAAAAAAACAAATGAAATTCCATTGTAGCCATAGTTAGCAATAACACCATTTAAAAAATGGGGATTAGATTTTATTGGCCCCATATCACCGACATCAAACAAAAAAGGGTACATAGTGGTATGCATATATTACCTTAAAAAGTGGGTGGATTTTAAGGCTTTACAATTTTCAAGAGATAGTAATGTGGAAAATTTTCTCTATGAGGATATATTCACAAGATATGGAGTTCCAAGAGAGATTGGCATACACCAAGTACCCCTATTTACATCAGATTTAATCAAAAAATTGGTCCAATATTATGATATGAAACACAAAAATTCCACATCTTACCACCCTCAAGCTAATGGATTGGTGGAAGTCACAAAATAGGGAAATTGAAAGCATTCTAACAAAGAAAGTGCAAATTCATAGGAAGGATTTGGCAGCCAAGTTGGCTAATGAAGATTAGGATTATGGGATAAATTAGAAGACTACAAGTGGATTTACACCATATGAATTGGTGTATGTAAAGAAAGTAGTACTTCCTATTGAATTTGAATAAAAAATATTAAGGACATAAGTTACATTGGGTGTGGACTTTTCCGCAATATAGGAGAGTTTAAACAACCTAAATAAACTTGATAAAATCAAAATTGAAGACGTACACCACATTGAAGCTCTCCAAAATCAAAGAATCCATTGGCATGATATGTTCATAAATACAAAGGAATTCAGTGTAGGTGATTGTAATCTCCTTTATGACTCCAAATACAAAGACTATAAAGGGAAACTGCAAACTAGATGACTTAGTCCATGAGAGATAAAATAAGTATTTCAAAATGGACTAGTGCAACTACAAAAAATTGATGAATTCAAGTTCTCATTACTGGTTAATGGACATAGATTGAAGCTTTACAAGAAACCACTGGAGAAGGATGACTTCTAGGTTCTTTCATTAATCTAGTAGTTTGAACCCACAATTAAAAATTCAACAATGAAAATTATAAGTTCTACAAATGAATCAGTTGATGAGATACACAACTCACCCATTGATGTTTCATAGGTATTGTTCCACCACATCATTCACATGCACACACTGCATAAGTGAAAAATGTCAACATTCATTTTTTAAAACCATCAAAGAAGAAGTAGGGACCTATAACATCATGCTTGAAGGTGACAAACTTTCAAAAGGGACCTATTATTGCAAGCACTTGTAGCACTTGTCTGATAGTAATTTCACATTACCACCCACATTCACTACATATCTATCATTTCATATCCTATTCCTCCATACATGAAACCACACACATCTCATTTCATCACATGTTGCTTCTTACATCCATTCACATGTCACATTTCCACCACCTTTCTTGATTACTAAATACCATCCAATTTATTTTACCTCATCTATTTTGTACACTTTGTAGCCTTTTTCCTTCCATCATTCACCACACATCATGTATACTTTGTCACTCATTTCAAATTGCATCTACACAAAATTCATTTCAATTACGACAAGTCATTTTGCATCCTACTACAAACAATCATCACTCACTTCTCATGGGTTAAGTTTCACTTCAACAACATTCTACAAGTACACACATTAACTTATCATAATTTATAGATGATATTTTATTTTCTAAGTTTTTATACCTTAATTTATGCATGCTTCATATCTTAATTGATATTCCACTGCATCTCATTTAACCCTCAACCAAAACCATACCACTAAGTGAGGACACTTAGTATCTTTAGTTGGGAGGAGGGGTATTCTCTATTTTCTTAAAAACCACAAATTCTCTCCAACATTTTTTCTATTTTATTTTCCTCCATCTTCAAACAATATAAACTCAAAGGAGGTAAAAGGGTTAAAGATAACTGTTGTGTAGTTCTGCACACATGCCCCGCTGAAAGTAGAGACCCTCTTTTGCCTGGCCTTTTGGCTCTTTTTTGTGGCCTTGCCCTTTTTTGAGCCTATCTTTGAAAATCTTGAGTTTTTGAATTTTGAACTTTAAGTCCTTTGGTCCTTGATTTGTGCTACTTTGCAATGTCCATTGATTCCTTAAAGTGCTCCTATTATGCTAACACTTAGAAAATTTTGAGTCTTTGGGTCAATCTCAGGTTTTTCCCTTCAGGTAGATTTCCTCGGCTACCGTGAAAACTCGGTAGGGCTGGTTCTGCATTGATTCCAGAGATTTTAATGCTTCACAAAACTTCGTCCTCCCTAGATTCCTCTAAAATTTCCTTTGCCTCTTCATTTTCCCGGTTTGCACTTTTTTTGGCTGGTTTTGTGCTGTCTTCAAGGATTTTGGTGCTTCACAAATTTCCATCTTCCCCAACTTTTTCTGACTTTTACTTCGTTCCTGTGTTTCCTCGGTTTGCATTTTTGGGGATTTTTACCGCCTTACCGTGGGGGTTCACACGATGGGTTGCGGTAGAGCGTGGTTGGTTCATTTGGCATGGTAGCATAGTCATACCTCGTTATTGCAAAGGCTTTGCGTTTCACCCACAGTTGAACGATGGTACTCCCTTACCATAGGAGTCTTTGGTTAGTGGCATGGAAGCATGGTTTACCTCAATTCCATGATTGTCTCTAAGCCATACCGTGGGGGGTTTGTGCTTGGTTTGTAGTGTCGCAGTTACCACGTTACCTCGGTGGTTGAATGACTGGCTCGCGGTAGTGCAATTTTGGTCATTTTGGGGGCGTTGGGAGGTCAAAATTATCGATCAACAGTGTGGGAATTATGTTGACTTCGTAATAATCCATTGCCTTGGGAAAAGCCCATTAGTCCGTCTCTGCTTCATTTTTTCGAATGTGCTAAGTATTGCCAATTTCGGTAATTTCCATCCCTATCAGATTTTTTTGATTTCTGTCATTTGTCAAAGACTAAGAGGATTCATGGCCTAGTTTTTTATGGTTCTACATTGCAAGATGGATTTGGATAATTTAATGGTATGTGCAGATATTTCTTGAGTTTTGGATTGATGAGCGATCAGCCTTTTGGTAATTTTTGTGCTTCCCTCACTAAAATCTGCCCGGCCCGGAATTTCCCGAATTTCCTTCTTGACTTGAATTCTATGAAGGGGTGAAAGTCCTGAACTTTGACAAGGATGCTTTAATGAAGTTTTAATTGATTTTGGTGGTTGTTTTGATTTCTCTAATGATTGCATATGTGTTTTTATGATGGACTAACTTGGATTCTCATGCTAGAATGAATATTAATGGTGGTCATTTTGAGTGTAGGCTAGATCGAGCAAGTTGTTGCTATTGAGGCCGAAGAGGGAAGAAGTGGATGTACGTTGGAGATTTGCGAGATTAAAAGAGTGACTCAAAAGATATTGTTGGATCTATACCAATATTTGCAAAGGTCGAAGGCTGATCTAAAGGGGCACCTCATGCATTCAATGTAGGGTGGCGATTTATTGTGGGTTGTCTAGGCTAATTGGTTTGGTGTCCAATCTTTATCTGTAACCCTAGCTTTGGCCAACATGGGCGGGATTTATATAAGTATGGCATTTCACCTCATTTGTAAGGGTTAGAAAAACTAGTTGGATTAGAAGAGCAGGATATTGTTGGTTAGTTAGAGTTAGATAGAAGATTGTTGATTTTAGGAGTTAGTTTCATTTTCAAGCAAGTGTTGTAACAC
This sequence comes from Sequoiadendron giganteum, assembly GCA_007115665.2. Taxonomy (NCBI): domain Eukaryota; kingdom Viridiplantae; phylum Streptophyta; class Pinopsida; order Cupressales; family Cupressaceae; genus Sequoiadendron; species Sequoiadendron giganteum. The sequence goes on along the minus strand of CM021105.1, from coordinate 597,700,339 downwards.
AAAAAATCAGAATTGTTGCTATTACTGATGATTTAATACAAGTGAAGACATTGTTTTATTATTGGTGTCTTCTTTGCATTGATTTTTCGTGCATGGTTCTTGTTCTATCTTTGAAATTTCTTGGAAATATCTAAATGCGTTTAAAATTTTGAGTTAAATAATTTAATGGTGCTTGAGATTTAATGCTTGGAGTGTTGTAGCAATCTCTGGTTCATACTTTGGGCAGCTTCTTGATTGTGGGATTGATGTACAAAGTCACCATGTACTTGATACTTGTGCACTTAGTTCAATTGTGGGCATTTATCCAGTTCCATTGAATGAATGACCATAATCTTAAAATCTTTAATTCCTTAGAATATTGCACTATTTATGTAGGATTTCAAGTATAGCCTTGGTTGAGCAAAAATATTTTTGAGGGATTGGTTTGTTCCATGTATTTCATCATTAGTATTGTTGATTTTAGGAGTAACATTAATCTTAGGATGTCTAAAACCCTTATCTTTTTTTATTTCTTTGAAATTTGGTTAGAACCAAGAATTTGAGTATCATTTTGTTACAAAATCTGAAAAGTTTAGAGCTTCCATCATTTTTTTCATAAGGTCCCTTTGTGATTACCAATATTTTCACATTTATCACTGAGTGGTTCCATTGCATTGTCATGACCTGACACCCGAGAGACCTTGGGGTTATCTCTTTTCTCAAAGAGATCAACCTTTCAAGAGAGATAGGATATTTTATATTTCATCTGAGTTGTTGCTATGCAGAAAACACCATCAACAGTAGCTAAATTGAGAGGTTACAACATACAAATATAGTGGAAGTGGTGTAGTTGGAGTGGAATACATAAATTAAACAAGAAGAATTGAGAATTAAGGAACTAAATAAAAACACAACATCATCATGGGTGGTGAAATTACTCATAGGGAATGAGCAACACACACCCAACTATTAGAAGACATGTTGATATTGCCCATTTTCATAATGCTGGTTGGTTGGAGTATTTCTTGAAACTCACAGAGTTCAATGAGGTCATGACAAATATTTTCTACCACATTATAAAATGATGAAGCAATTGTGAGAGGCTTAAGGGTAGATTCTTTAGAGGCTACCATTGTTGAGGTATTAATATTTCCATGGGAAGGAGAAGAGTTTCTAGTGAGAATAGTTGCTATTTCTACCAAAATTGAATTCAAATAGCCAAGAGAAAACTTGGACTCATCTTCTCAATGTATTAAATGATTATCTTTACCCTAGTTCTAGGCTTCAATTACTTCTTACATAGTCAATTATTTAACATGTGATGGTAGAGAATCCTTATTATATACAGTTCATTTTAAACTATTGAGTCATCTTCACCATGATAGGTGTGTTAATGTCCCAAATTTCTTATATAATTTTTTGAAAAGAATGACATCTAAGTATAACATAAAAAGGACTAATTCAACACTATCTCACTTTTTCTTGGTCACATTACTGATAAAAAGGAGTTTGAGGACTCAATTTCCACATGTTTCTTGGGAAAGTTTCCTTAATTGTAACAATATTAATAATATCCTTGAAGAACCTGTTGTCCCAAAAATAGTAGAGGAACCTATTGTATTAATAGAAAGGGAAGTGTCCTCTGAATCCCTTACTACGTCACCTACCTATGGCACGGGAGATACAAAGGTAGGGCTTACATGATACTCAACCTATAGCCTCTATTGAGCAACCTACAACAAAGGATAAGGAAGATACCCATGTTTTGAAAAACACAAAGATCCAAGAAAAGGAAAGGTGGACCTTCTTCTACACCTGCAAAAGGGAATAAGAGACCCACATAGCCTAAGAGGTGATAAAACCACCTAAAGAGAAAGGGATCCATGAGAAGTTCAATTAAAAGGTAAGAATAGGAGGATGTTGTGATAGTTGAGATAGACTCATAATGAAGGGAGATTCCTCTAGAAATGTAAATAAATCAGTTAAAAAATATGGTACTTTACAAGCAGGTCTCTGAATATGATTTAGAGGATGGATTTTTAGCAAGGAAAATGATAAGATCTCCAAAGAGCCATGATTCAAAGGGTTGTAAATATACCATAACATTAGCGGATGATGATTAGTTCTTGGAAAGGATGAAGAAATATTTATAGAAGAAATAAAAATTGGTAGAGAATTGCAAGAAGCCCTAGAGAGAATAAAGCAATTGGAAGAATTGGTAAGGTCACAGCAATAGAGGGACATTGTAAGGGATGCAAAGATCAAAGAATTAGAGGAAAAGTTGTATAAATTTGAGCATGGATACAAATTAGATATCTTTGCACAACTTGTTATGATTGAGGAAAGAAATAAAGAAAATGTGTCTCCAAGACCAATTCCTCATGAAGAGCTCCCACTGGTCCTACCACAGTGTTTTCACATGTGGAATTATGGAAGATAACCCACAAGTTCTCTCAAAAAAGAAAGATTAGGAAAAATAAATTTTTAAAGTGATATCTAACCACACCAAGGCACTTGAACAATGAGAGAGAGAAGTGGAAATATTGATGATAAAAATTGGAGAGATAGCAGAAAAAGCTACTCAGTTGCTCAAATGTAGACCACCTATTAGGGTCTATGTATTATCCTCCACAACACCCAAAAATCACTTTCAAGCAATTATCCTATCAAAAAGAAAGATCATAGAAACTAGTTTTCTATACAACCAAGAGAGAAAATATTGAATCTAGAAGAGCACTGATATGTGCAATGTATTAACCTGGATTGTTCTGAATTGAATTATTACAATGAATGTGTAGTTTTTATAAAAGCATGCAAAAGAAAACCCTAGATGAAGATTTGACTAGATAGTGACAAATGTTCTAATCTAATTCAATGAGACAACTTGTCCTATATTTAATTTAAAATAATAATAAAAAAGAACTCCTAAGTCTTTCTTAAGTGAACTAAAGTAATAAGGGACTTAATAATTAATTAATGATTAATTAATTGTCAAGTGATTATCCTGATTACTCTAACACCCCCTTAAGGTCAACTTAGGGAGAAGCTATAAACCTTGATGAGAATGTAATGATGGATTCATGGATGGGTCTTGAATACAAGTCTTGATGAGTTACCCATGTACAGAATAAATTAATCTCTCTTAACTAGAGAAAAGGAGAAAACCACATGGGAAAAAATTCTCTCCAAAAGAGAGAAAAAGAAATTATTTCACTAGTGAAAGAAGGATAGAAGGAGGACTCAATGTGACCCCCAAGGATTGCTTCTATCAAAAAAGTATAATAGATGTCCCCCTAATAGGAGATATAAAATAAGGATATGAATCCCCCCATAAATAAATATCTTATGTGTCAATGATGAAAACCTAAAGATAGAATGTGATCCACTGCCTGTAAACAACATTTCTCTCTTTAGGAAGAAATAGATCCACTGCCAATTGGAGAAGCCAATCTATCAAGATGGTTGATGTCAGAATCCAAATTGAAATTATGTGCACCTCTAAACACTACTAATGTATCCACATGTTGGAAAGTGATGATGTTGATCAAAGATCCTATGAAGACAATATAGAACAACCTACAAAGGTGATGAAGATGGTGGGCCAACAATGATGATGTGGTTGTGAAAAAAGAGGAGATGAATGTCAAAGTAATCCTCCAGATCTGCAATATAGGACTCTACAAACAAGGATGATATGTTTGCAAGATACAGATCCCAAGTAGCTTTTTCTAGAAGATGTATGTCTTACTACACTGAACCAATAGGGGACAAAGATGTGGCGATGTCAAACTGATTAGGAACAATAGGAAATGATGATGTAGTCTCAATTTGAAGAGTGGGAACATGAAGACAAGTCTTTGAACCATTGAAATATGCAAGACTTGTGATATACTCAAGCTTCTTTAAAGTATCATCATCAAAAGCTATGCAATCTACATCTCCAAGAGAGATGAGACAATCTACAATAGGATCCTCTAGGTATGGAGAGATATGAGGGTCTCCACGGATCTCCCAAAGTCATGTCCAAAGTGTTTGGGTACATTTAATGTCTGATATAACACACATAGTGTCAAAATTAACACTATAACATATAACCTCTACAATATGATATTTGATGATGCCCCATGCTGATAAACTCACTAGTGTGCCTAGTATACATATGAGGTCATACAGATAAGCAAAAATATGAAGCCACCTAAGATGTGATAGGATGTCATTTTGTCAAGATTCATAATTATTCTTGTCCAAGTTGATCACAAAAGGATGAATATAAACACCCACGATACTCACTCAAATGAAAAAATAGAGACTAATAGCCTTAGAACTGATAAAGAAGATCAAATGATGTCATCCTACACAAAAAAATCATTTCCAATTGCCAAGACATCCAAGTAATTGACAAAATTGTGAAAACACAAAAAATTAAATTAAATTTTTCTTGGGGAAGATTCTAGAAAAAGTGCATGAATAGATCTGAAGAGCTCTAAAATACCTTTTCAATGCTACTTGAATCACAAAAATAAGATACAAGAAAAAAATTATGAGCTCTAAAGCGAAAAATAATATCTGAATTTGATTGAGAATACAAAGAACCCGTAGAAAAATTCGATAATGAGACCTACACCACTAGAAAGAGCTCGAAACCAAAATTTTGATGATGTCTCATTTTCCCAATTTCGACACCATATGCCCAGGTTATGACCTATTTACAAAAATAGGTCAAAAAAGGCAAAAAACCTTAGTTGGTGGCTAGTGGGTGGGGAAATTTTTTTAAAATTCTTTTTTTCTTTATTTTTCTTTTTCTTTTTTTTTTTTTTTTTCTACAAAAATAAAAAGAAAAATTGATGATTTTTTTTAATATTTTTTTTGGAAAAAAAAATTGAAAAACTAGAAGATTTTTTTTTCAAGATAATTATTAAGTCCCTTATTACTTTAGTTCACTTAAGATAAACTTAGCATTTCTTTTTATTATTACTTTGAATTAATTATAGGACATGTTGTCTCATTGCATGAGATTAGAACACTTGTCACTATTTAGAAAAATCCTCATCTAAGGTTTTCTTTTGCATGCTTTTATAAAGCTTGTAAATTCATTATAATAATTGAATTCAAAACCATTCAAGTTAATATATTGCATATATCAATGCTCTTCTAGATTCAATTTTTTCTCTCTTGGTTGCATAGAAAATTAGTTGCTTTGATCTTTCTTTTTGATAGGATAATCAGTTGTAGGTGATTTTTGGGTGTTGTGGAGTTCAATCATCAACTTCACATGGTATTAGAGCTCTAGATCTATAACCATCTATCCGTATTTTGAGAGATCCTATCTTGAGAAAAGTCTTTTAGTTTTTTCATTTTGAGAGATCCTATCATCAATTTTGTTTTTTTTCTTTCATTTAAAAAATAAATAAATTGTAAAAAATAAGCAAAAAAAAGAAGCAATAAGCAAAAAAAATTTAAGAAAATTTAAAAAAATTTCACCACCCACTAGCCACCAGCCAAGATTTTTTTCCTTTTTGACCTATTTTTGTAAATCTATCATAATTTGGGCATACAGTGTTGAAATCAACAAAACAAGATATCGTCGAAAAGATGGTTTTGAGGTCTTTTCATTAGTGTAGGTCTCATTATAAAAAAACATCTGCTAGTTTCTATTATTCTTAGTCAAAGTTAGATCTTCATTTTGCATAAATGAGCTCATAACATTTTTCCCATATCTTTAATTTTCACGATTCAAGTAGCATTAGAAAGGTATTTTAGAGCTCTTCAGATCTATTCATGCACTTTTTCCATAATCTATCCTAGGTACATTTTATTCAGTATTTTATGTTTTCACATTCTTCTTAATTGCTTTGACCTCTTAACACTTGGAAAGGATCGATTTTCTTAGAATGAAATCATTTGATCTTCGTTATTCGTAGTGAGTTTTTTAGTCTCTAATTTTATCATTTAAGTGAGTATCATATATTTTTCTATTCATCCTTTTGTGATCAACTTGGACAAGGATAACTATGATTCTTGAAAAAGTAGCATCCTAACACATCTCGGGTGGCTCAATATTTTTTCTTATTTGTATGGACTCATACCTACACCAAATACACCAAGGAGTTTATCAACATGGGGTATCATCAAATATCACATTGTAGGGGTTATATGTTCTAGTGTTGATCTTGAAACTATGTGTGTTGTATCAGACATTGAATGTCCCCACACACTTTGGACACAACTTTGGGAGATCCATGGAAAACATCATATATATCCATACCTAGAGGATCATGTTGTAGATTGTCTCATCCCTCTTGCAAATGCAGATTCTATGCATTTTGAAGATGATACTTTAGAGGAGCTTGAGTATATCACAAGCCTTGCATGTTTTGATGGTTCAAAGATTTTTCTTCATGTTCCCACTCTAAAGATCGATACTACATCATCTCCTATTGTTTATAATTAGTTTGAAATCACCACATATTTGGCCCCTACTGATTTAGTGCAATAAGACATTATATTTATTACAGATATATCTACCTAGGATTCATATCTCACAAACATATCATCCTTATTTATGGAGTCCTATATTGAAAATCTATAGGATTATTTTAAGGACATTCATCTCCTCTTTTTTGAAAACCACATCAATATTTTTGGCCAACCATCTTCATCACCTTTGTAGCTTGTTCTCCATGACTCTTCATAGGATTCTAGATATACATAATCTCTTTCCAACATGTGGACACGTGAGAAATTTTTAGAGGCACACATTATTTGGATTTGGAATCCTAATTTACCCATCTTGTTGGATTGGCTTCTCTAATCACTACTGGATTTGTTTCTTCCTAAGGGGAGAAATATTGTTATAGGCAGTGGATCATATTATAAGGAAATCACTGTGAGTAAATACCTTCCAATTATAAAATTCTCAAGAAAGAAGTGCAATTTTTTTTGTCTAATAAGAATTACAATCACTAAGATGCACAACAACAAAACAGATAATTTAACACACATAGAATTAAACACCAGATTTATGTGGGAAAACCCTTACGTGAGAAAAACCCACACACCAAGTAAAGCCACTTTGTATTACAATAAACCAATTACATACAAAGTTAAAAATTCCACTCCCAGGTGTTAATTCATAGTAGCAAATATTTCCCTAATCAACCTCATACATAGATTTCAATTACAATTTTTCTCTCACATTGTTACAATGCTCATATATCATACAATAAAGAACATTGTTGAATCAATCCAACCTAATAAAATCAACCCCAAATCATCATAGAGTCTTATAATTTATATATTTTACATCCAACCATGTTTGCTTCAGTTATAGAAAGCGAATCGTTCCAATTGTACACAAACCATCACAAACATGTAACTATTGGAGCCACATTGAGCCATCAAAGAGACTCCTTTCATGCTATCTCTGATACCACAAAGTTCCTTTGATGACTATTCATTTTCTAAACAATTTCAATAGTCAACAACCAACCATCACTTTCCATCTCATTGCCAATCAGGTCTCACCTAGACACTCTTCATAAGTTACCGAGTCAGTCATCACCATATTGAGGAGACATCATATCACCTCCCTCCAATATATACAAGTCCCTTTGATGATAGTAAGTCTCTTTGATTAATTTAATCAGCTTGTACCATGTGGTCGATTAGTCAGAGGTTTCACAAACTTCAAAATCCACAACTAGTGGTTCTAATGTTCGAATTCTCTACAACCTTGCAATCAATCAGTCGAAGGTTTCTGAAACTTCACAACTCTCAATCGGTGGTTCAAATTTTCCAATTCTTTGTGACCTTGTGATCGATCAGTCAGAGGTTTTCAAAACTTCACAACTCTTGATTAGTGTTTCCAAAGTTTTGGTTTTCCACGATCTCGTGATATTTGGGCCTATTAAGGGAAAAATGCCAAGCTTTAAGGGAAATTCCAAGCTAGCAAGTTGAGGCACATTTTCCAACATGCTCCCACTTGAAAAATACTTACTAGCTTCTTTCAAACTCAATTTTTTTGAATATCATAGGCCCGAAATCCCATTGAACCAACACACCAACTATACTTGTTTATGCTCACAAGCTTTTTCATTGCATCAACAAAATTCTCTAGAGTATCCACTTTTTCAAGATTAACCTTTTTATCCTCCACCATATCATAAATAAAATGATACTAAACATCAATATGATTCATCCTAGCTTGGAAAGTGGGATTTTTTACCAAACAAATAACACTCTGACTATGACAACAAATAGTGATCTTCTATGCATTAAACCCAACATCAGAACACAAATGTTTAAGCCAAATGGCTTCCTTATAGGCAAGTTTTTTTTCCATGTACTCTACCTCAATAGTGGATAAATCAACTACAACAAGTTGCTTACTCATCCAACTAATGGCACCACCGAATTACGTGAAGATGTATCCACTGGTGGATCTTTTGCTATCAACAGCCCCTGCCCAATCAGAATCCACATACCCACGAATGCTAAGAGATCTTTGTGATCCAAATGAGTTCCCATGATAATGAAAAGAATACTCTGAAGTACCCTTCAAATACTTGAAAACTCTTTTCATAGCATCCCAATGTAGCCTTCCTAGATTATCCATAAACCGATTAAGTACTCCCACTGCTTGGGATATGTCTAGCCTAGTACAGACCATTGCGTACATTAAACTGCCAACTACACTTGCATAAGGCACACTGGTCATGTCCTCCATCTCTGTAGGATACTTTGGACAATCTTCAATAGATAGCTCTATTCCCTAAAACACTGGAACAACTAACTGCTTGCAATTTTTCATAATAAATCTCTCAAGGATAGTATTAATATACTTACTCTGGCTAAGCCAAATCTACTTCCCCTATCCCTTTTTATTTCCATACCCAAAATATACCTTGCTACACCTAAATTATTCATTTCAAGTTGTGTTGGCAACTAATATTTTAAAACAAAAATCATACCCTTACTATTCCCAAAGAATAACATATCATCCACATACATGACAATAATAAGTAAACGATCATTTTCAATTTTGTAGTACACACAATGATCATATTTTGACCTCACAAATCCCAATGACAACAAAAAAGTGTTAAAATTTTGGTACCACATTCTAGGTGATTGCTTTAAACCATACAAATATTTCTTTAACTAATAAATCCAAATTTCTTTATCTTTTTCAATGAAGTGCTCAAGCTAGGACATATAAATTTCATCTTCCAAATCTCCATGAAGAAACGTTCTCTTCACATCCACCTACTCAACCTCTAAGTCATATGCAATTGCAAGTGACAAAAAAAATTGATAGATGTCAGCTTAGCCACAAGAGAAAATATTTCTCCATAATCAATTTTGGTAGACCTTCTAAAATCTAGAGAAATCTTGCCTGGTCCTATGCATTTATGAGCCTTTACATCCAAGGATAGGGTTTAGGGTTTTGATGTATAAACCCTTGTTTTTAAGTCTTTCCTATATTACAACCCTTGGTTGTTCTATTTTATCATTGAATCACTATAATCGGTTGTTGGTTGTCTTAGTTACAACATAAGTCATCCAAGTCATCATTTTTACTGGCCCCTTTGCCTAGGCCTGTCAGTCACCCCACACTTTTACTGATTCAATTTTCCAAAGTTGGGCAAAACATTTCACAATTGAAAGAATTAAGTCCTAATTATTTAATTCCTGAGGGTTGTAATCCCGCTGACCTAGTCATGACCCCATTTTATGTCTAACTTTATTTGCACGTGTAGAAAATATCATTTGTCATATGTGAAGATGCAATCCTAGCCATGTGCACACACTGCACAAGATTAAAATATTTATTTCTAAAGAGCTACACAGTCTGTGCGCTTGCACGAAATGTCCTCTTACAGAATATGGGACCCAGTCTCCACTATCTTGCCTGATGTTCTAAGTTTTGGAATCAATCACTATAATATATTGCTAGAATGAAATCTTAGCCATTACGCGCACACCGCATAGGATTTGAAATATTATTTTCCAACATGTTGCACGATTTGTGCAATAGTGACATGTGGATTCTTCTATTGGTAAAGAGAGGAAGGGTGGAGCCCTCAAGTGAATGACGTGGTTTCTAGCCAACATGTTCTCATTGGATGATGGGCTATCAAGTGATGGTCTCAAGAATTCAAACCTGATTGGCTTATCCTGGGCCATTCAATTCACCATCTCATCAAGGAATCAATGGCCAATTTTTAATCGAAAAAACCAAAAGACTAAGGATGTTTCTATTTTTCTCAATGCAAACAAAAATTAATGGTACCCTAACAACAGATGTTAATAAGCTTGATCTTGGTGCATGTGAATGTTTACTCTCTTGTAATGATTGAATTTAGTACATAGATTTTCATGTACTTGGATAATTAAAGGTTGTGAAGCGAGTGTTAGTAAGTGATCATATGCTCACTGGTGTGACTTTTATTGAGCATTGATGATCAACCTGATCATGTTGCTTGATAAATATGAGGTAATTGTATTTGTTTCACCATTGCAATCGAGAGCTCAAATCATTGAGTTCGTAAGAGGATTTTTCTACATTTGTGAGGTCCTATCCTAGTAAAATGAGCAATTCAATGATTCCTTCATCCTCAATGTGGAAGTCTCCAAGGCTTAGTTTGAAAAAAATGTACAATAATATTCCAGAGGGTGAATTGGATGCACCCATTTTTGGCTCAAATCCAAAGCAGGAGGATGAGAAAGAGGCTCGTAGAAGGATATCTATGTGGATTGTTGTGAGGAGCAATTACCATTTAAGGAGCCAAGTTATTTGAGGAACAGTGGAGGCCAAGGGAAAGGAGCCTGCAAAGTTTATGGTAGGAATGAAGATAAATATAAGGTATGGTCGAGGAACTCTGGGAAGGCATAATTCCCTTACTGGCATTTCAGACAGCCCTTCTGATAGTGAAATAGAGACAGATTCAGGTTATGGTCATTACCTGAAGATTTAAAATGAATTAGCTAACTCGAATGAGGAGGTGATAGTGGTTGCCCCAATTTTAGTGAAGACCCCAAGTGGGCATGATCATTTTGTTGCTAATAGGGATACTAAGAATAAAGAAGTAGTGGTTTCTCCAACCTTTGTGAGGAAACGAAGTGGGTGTGTGTACTTTAGCTCTGGTTCTAGCTATGGTTGATTGTTGGTGCTCTGGTAACGTGTTGTGGCTATTGTAACAACTTGGGTGGTTTTTGATGGTATGATGATGAAATTTTTGGCTCGACCTATGAAAAAAATGTAAAGGTTAGTTGGAAACTAATAGTGTTTTCACAACATCGGTTGGTATAAATCTTGTTTCCCCTATGTGGTATTTTGAAATGAAATGCATTTGAATTGTAATTTTATTTGAGTCGGATGCTTATTGCTCCCTTAGTCTATAAAATGGATTTCATGGCTCATTACAAGGGGTTCAATTTTGGAGTCATCTGATAGTTCAGGTAGAAACTTGGCCTAGGAAGTTGCATACTATGGAAAATATGAAACAATAAAACAATACATTTTCTTGGGTATGAATCTTATATGTGATAGTCTAAAATTAGTTTTATATAAATTACTGATATTGAAACAAATATTAGTTATGAAGTGGATACTCTCTTGTGTATCCTTTTTACAAGTTATAAATTAAAATATCAATGGTATTCTTGTTTATCTTTAATTGTTCGATTGAATGTATGACTCTATTTTTCCTTTAACTCAATGAATAGAATAAATGTTTGGAGAGGGTTGTAGATTTGTAAGAAATTGCATAGGATTGGGTAAGGAGTTTTGTTTCAGGCATTGTGAATTTTCATATTGCAAAGTACTACGGGAGTAGTCTAGAAATATTTGAATCAAGTAGCTTGTATATTATGGGTTATTATATCTGACTCCATCATCCCAAATGATGAAGAACTAGTCTATTTGTTAAGTAATTCTTGTCAGTAAATGGGTTATGGGTTCACCTAGCTATAGATTTTAAACAAGAAAAAAATTATTAAAAATTTCAATCATAGCGAGTGTATCTAACATAATACCTCATTCCTAGTAATAGATGTTAATTTGTTCAAAGATCATCCAAGTCTTTAATAAATTGAGTCTATTTGCATTCTGTAGGAATTAATCTATGTATAGAAGTGTTCTTGATGAATTCAATATCAAATGAACATGAATAGGAACACCCTCCTAGGTACCATAGAGCCTGAAGTGTAGAAGTAAAGGAGCTTTACTCATTTTGTTGGTGACTAGCCTAAGAATTTCTTGAACATAGGGGTTGGATATGTTTAAATGCAGAAGACAACTAAGAGGGGGGGTGAATCAGTTGTACCAAATTACTTTTACTTCTAACACGAATCAATTCCACTTTATATTTAATTTGTTATTAAGTATAAAAATGAAATGAAGATAACAAAAATAAAACACCAGAGACACCATATTTACATGGAAAACCCAATGAGGGAAAAACCACAGTGAGGATTAACTCACAATATAATAGTAATGCAATATCGGATACAAAGGCTCACTTCCAGAGGGATCACTTCCCAAAAATAACTCAATGTCCAAATATAAAGGCTCACTACCTACAGATAGGAATCGTTGTCCAGAAGGAGGCTCGCTACCTACAATCAAAGAAAGACAATAGAAAATCCACCATAGTAGGTTCCAAACATTCACATCTTGATCAAAAGGTTGCAAACACCATCAACTCACTACTTTCAGGAATCTAACAGATGAAAGTACTACTTCCTTGATACACTTTCACACACTCCGCTCTTCACCCTTGTTTCACACACACTTCACTCACTCTTACAATTTACAACATCTTGACTTGCATTTATACTATCTTCAACCTTAGAAACTTTCTCCAAGGTTGGCTACACATCCTTTATTTTGAAAATTCAAATTAGGTCGGATACTCAACATTCTCACGGTGGATAAGAATGAGAGAGGAAAAATTACATATTTAATTAGGACCCAGACAACATCTTTGATCAATCGTATGATTCCTTAATGAATGCTTAATCTTCATGTAATGTGTAAACACTAGGTTCACGACACCTAATGAAAACACCAATGATCTTTAAATTATGCACATCCACAAAAGATAGTGACATGTGGATTTCTAAACACATATTACCAAACATTGGAAAACCTCTTAAAAACCTTCAGATACATTTGCAACAACTGCAACAAACTTTATACACAAAACATTCTTCAATAGTCCAACCGTCTCGTGCAATCACACATAGTAGCTTTGGAACAATACTTTCAAAGCACCAAACCACAAGTGTATATTTTAGAACACAAGGAACATCAATGTTAACCTTCTTCCAGATCTGAAAGATTTGACACAAGCCACTAGAATACGATGGAGTAGAGACATCTCTTATAGTCCATTGACAAAAAGTTCTTCCAAACTAGTTTACACATTAGTGAACACGTCTTTCACTCTCCATCAACCCATAAGCTAAAACTGAGGATATATTATCCATTGAATCCCATAAACAATACTACAAATTTGCACAGGAATAGGATCAACATAGAAGTAATGTAGAGCAATTACCTAAGCACACTCAGAACACACACACAATACTTTCTTCATAATTTATTAAATTTCTCAAAAGCACGTGACATTTTTACATCTACAACACCATAAATATAGCTCCATGTACTCTCAACACTTCTATAGTATCTCAACTATACATGTATTACCTACAATCACTTTGAAGTATGTTGACATCAATGACAACATTATTGATAACACCACCATACACATCCATATTTGAAAAAATATCCCCCTTTGTCATTGATGGAAACACATGATGTCAAAAACCATAAAAGACAACATAAATACTCTCTTGCTTCTTCTTCCCTTTCTTTTTCAAATTACATAGCTTGCACAAGCATTTTTGCACTCTCTTCTCCTTGCAGAATGATACTCTCTCCACAGACTTAAATAGGCTTTTCCACATGAAACTCTCTCCCCCTTTGACATCAATGGCAAGGAAAAATTTTTGCATCAAAATTCTACCATATAAAGCTCTGATCACTCCCCCTTAGGAGTACACCCACATCTCATACTGCAAAAAATATACTCTCTACTCCCCCTGAGGAGTAGACCTCAATCGTCAATCCAGACCAATGAAGAATCTATAGATCCACTAGAATGATGCACCTCCATGTGCACCTAATTTAAAGGAGGGGTAGTAACCCCTAACTTTGCCCTATGATACTCAAAAAGTATCCTTTGAAAGAGCCTTAGTGAATATGTCAGAAATTTGTTCCTTAGTAGACACATATTCAAGTTTGACTTCATTTTCCAATAACTTCTCCCTCAAGAAATGACACCTAATAGATATAGCTTTGTCCTAGAATGCATCATCAAATTCTTTGAAATATTTATTACACTTGTATTGTCAAAAAAGATAGGGATAGTTTCATCACACATCACACCTATATCCTTCAATGTTTGCTTCATCCAAAGTACCTGTGTATAGCAGGATGTTGCTGAAATATACTCAGCTTCTACTATGGACAAAGAAACTGAATCATGTTTCTTACTTAACCATGAGACCAATATTCCTCCAAGAAATAATGCACCACCACTTGAACTCCTCCATTCATCTACACAACCAACCCAATATGCATCGGTGTAGGCATTCAAGGTGAAATCAATATCCTTAGGATACCATAGACCATAATCTGAAGTCCCTTTTAGATATCTGAATATCCTCTTCACAGCTGTTACATGTGTCTCTTTAGAATCTATTTGAAATATGGAGACCAAAAATGTTCCATTCATGATATCTAGTCTAGTAATAGTAAGATATAGCATTCCATGAATCATAGATTTGTACATGCTCTGATCAAGTTTAGAAGATTCATCATCCTTACTTAGTTTGCATCTGGTTATCATAGGGGTACAAACCTCTTTGAAATCATCCATTCCAAACTTCTTCTACAATTCTTTAACATAATTATATTGTGAAATGAATATGCCTTGGTTAGTTTGATTCCCTTGAATTCAAAGGAAGAAATTCAACTCACCAATCATAGATATCTCAAACTCTTTTTGCATCTCCTCTGCAAATTTCTTGCACATGCCTTCATTTCCTCCAAAGATAATATCATCAAAATACACCACAACTATCAACATTTTATTTCTTTCAACTTTGAAATAGAGATCGTTGTCTGTAGATCCTTTATTGAGCCCTTGTTGTGTCAAATATATGTCCAACCTTGCATACCATGCTCTAGGAATCTATTTAAGTCCATATAGTGCCTTTTTCAATCTACAAACCATGTTTGGTTTGTTTGATAACTGAAATCCTTTCTATTGTTCCATGTACAACTCTTCTTCTAATTCTCCTTTCATGAATGCATACTTAACATCCATCTGGTACATTTTGAAATCTTTATGAGAAACAAATTCCAAAAACATCAAAATGGCCTCCATTCTTGCCACCGAGGAAAATGTATCTTCAAAATCTATTCCTTCAACCTATGAATAAACTTTTCATACCAATCTTGCTTTATTTCTTACCACTTCTCCAGCTTCATTCAGCTTATTCTTGAACACCCATTTTGAACCAATTACATTCTTCTTTACTGGTCTAGGAACTAGTTCCCATGCCTGATTCTTCTCTATCTGCTATAATTCCTCTTTCATTGCTCTAACCTAACTCTCATCTTTGCATGCCTCACTTACAATGTTAGGTTCTATCTTAGAAAGTAAACACAAATTTACCTCAACAACTTTTCCTCTTGTATTTATACCTTCACTTATGTCTCAAATTATTTGTTCCTTTAGATGATTCTTCTATACATATTTAGGAGTCTTACGAGTAGGTTCTAGAGTCTCCTCTTCATCACTTTTTTCTTTCTCTTCCTTTTCCTCTTCTTGTATTTTTCCACAGATAGGATCATCTAGTTCATTTTCACTTATTTCCATAGGCCTATGCATAGCTTCACCAACTTTTACATTTTCACTTTAAACTATTTTCTGTAGTCTTTTATTGAAGCATCTATATGCTTTTCTATTAGTTGAATATCCAAGAAAATTACCTTTATCACATCTTGCATCTAACTTTCCAAGATTCTCATCATCTCTTTTAATGTAACATCTACTTCCAAACACCTTAATGTACTTAATAGTAGGAGTCTTACCAGTCCATATTTCATAAGGAGTCTTTGTGTTTTACCTCTAATCTGAACTCTATTAAGAATGTAAACAACAATGTGGATTGCTTCTCTCCAGTATACATCATGAAAATTTGCCTATTTCATCATAGTCCTTGTAGCCTCTTGACTAGTTTCATTCTTCATTTCCATAACTCCATTCCACTGAGGGGTTCTAGGAGAAGAATAATGTCTCTTTTACTATGCTTTTCACAAAATGCATTAAACTCACCAAAAGTGAATTCTCCACCTCTATCAAACCTTAAACATTTGATTCTCTATTTTACTTCATTCTCTACTCTTACTTTGAACACTTTGAATCTATCTAGAGCTTGATATTTCTGTCTAAGAAAAGTAACCCATGTCATTCTATAGTAATCATTTATTAAAAGCATAAAATACCTATCACCATTAATGCTTCCTATTCTTGTGGGACCATAAAGGTCTGTATGAATCAATTCTAGCATTCTGATAGATGATTGTTCTTTTCCTTTAAAATTGCAAATTGTTTGTTTCCCAACTGACAACTTCTACAAACAAAATTGGTAGGATTTGTGATTCTAGGAAGACCCCTAACAACTTCTCTTGAACTGATCCTAGTTAGATTCACAAATTTTACATGTCCCATCCTCCGATGCCAATGCCAACTTTCATTAATTTGAGAAATAAAGTGTTGTGCAGTTTTTCCACGCACGCCCCTTTGAAAGTGGGGACCCTCTTTTTTTGCTTTTGGTGTCTTGGACCTTCTTTCTTGGGGGTTTTTTGTTGCTTTTGGCTCATGCTTTGATGTTCATCTTTCCATTTGAAGTGGCACATTTGTGAATTTTATTGAAAATCTTGAGTTCTGAATGCATTATGGAGTTTCCACTGTTTTCAGGAAAATCCGCCCTGGCCGAATTTTCCCGGTTTTCTTTCGAAGTCTGGAAGTGATTGCCTTTCGACCCGGATCTGGGGATATCCATTGTGTCTAGATTTCTCTGAAGTTCGTTGCCCTATCGAATCTTTGGGTTTTGGTCTTGGTTGTCTTGTCGATCACATTAATGGCAATTGTGCGAATTTTTGGGGTAATGATATATTGAATTTTTGGGAAGTAATTGGCCATTTGAGTTTGGAGTGTTGGAGCTTGTGGTGTGTTGCTGGATCGTGATTTTTCAAGTGTTGCCATTAAATTTTGTGTGCACCACTCATTTCTTACTTGTGTTCGAATGTTATTTGTTGGCATCACCAGTTCCATTTCTTTTGATCTCATGGTATGTAGATATGCCCTCTTTCGCTACTGGTTCATTAAAATTACTTTTCTTCATTTTTCTTTTGTGTCATTCATTGCTTCATTATTTTCCTTGGGTGTGCACGTCATGTCTAGGAATTTTGGGGTTTCCGTTATTCTACCAGTCCATCAGGTTGATCATTGAGTGTTTACTTTTGGTCTAGTATTTCTATTCTTTTGGGCATTTGCTTGCATTGGTCTTAAACTTCCCATTTTAGTGTGTGAGCAAGTCATGCATGGTTCTCTATGCTTTCATGGCAGATATTTTAGGGTTCTTGACCTAGGGCATAGCCAATCCCTCTTGAGTTGCTGTGAGGAAAGTTTAAAATTCTTTTTTTGATCCATTGAAGGTTTGGGTAAAGTCATTGTTGAGGTGTAGGCCTTAGGTCCATGGTCGTTTGAATCATTTTGGTAAAGGTGAGGAAAATGTGGATGGGTTCGGGTTTTCGGTGTCCTCGCAGAATTCCACTTCCTCCAGATTTCCTTGGCTTTTCCCATTCTTTATCTTTTGCCACTTGAAGCCAGATTTTCCCAGTGTCTGTGGTCAATCAGGTCATTCTGTCGGATTCGTGCTTTAGTGATACTTTATCTAGTTCCTGCTAAAATCCATTTCCTCTAGATTTTCCTAGATGTTCTGTGCCTTCTTCATTTTCTTGGATTGATTATAACTATTTCTGTTTTCAAGAAAATCCGTCTCTAGCGGATTCTTCCAGGATTCTTGTGAAAATGTTGAATATGATGGTTATGAGGAATTTTCTCATTGACGATGTATTTAATTAATCAAATGAACTTATTCTAAGTATTTATAAGGTTATTCTTTTATTGAATTAATGGATTAAAGTGGTCTTATGGGAGTTTGTATGCTTGGCTCACTGGAATCCGCTTGGTCCGTATTTTATCAAAAATCCTCTCCAATGTGGAATCTGTGAAGGGGGCTAAATCCAAAACTTTGAGATGTTGATTCTATTGTTTCTTTTGGATCTCATTGTGGTCATCTTTATTTATGTGAAAGTAGGATCAGGAAAAGATGTTGTTGGTCGAGGCAAAGGGAAGGCAACAGATCCAGGTGTAGAGACTTTTCCCAGAGACTTTTCCCATCTCTGATGTAGAGAAGGTAAAATTGGACATAAAAAGCAAGATTCCTGAGAGCAAGTTGACTTCTATTTGGTCAAGAATTGTTGATACAAATGTGGGTATGTGGGATTATGAAGAGTTTAAGGCTGAGATGTCAGCACAGAGCCCTCCTTTGTTGGCCAGAAGAATTGTGGACTGTGGATTAGCTCATGTAACAGGATTCCCCTCCATGGTGCAATGTTATGAGTTGGTGCTTGAGTGTGCCAAGAATTATGATAAAGGGACACAAAGAATAATTGGTCCCCAGGGAAGGATTCTAGTAGGCTTTAGCACTCTATCCATTGCTTCAACTTTTGATATGCCTGATAGGTCACATGTGGTGGCCTTTGATATGGCTGGTGCCAGGAAATACTATGAGGAAAATTTAATTAAGTCCCAGTAGGTGATTAACTCTTGGTTGGAGAATCCTAAGTCCCATTTCTCCAAGTTGCCAAAGCAACTATTCAGACTCAAATTCAAAAGGGAATACTACAATCTCATCACTCTTCTTAGCAGACTAGTAGGATTGAAGAGTGTAGGGGTGTTTGAGACTTTGATGTTTAACGTTATTTCTCGGATGGAGCAGGGAATAGATTATCATTGGGCATGTATCATTAGTGTAGTGATCCATGAGAAGTTGTGTAATGTCTTGGAAACCAAGACTTTCACCATCACCTCCTACCTAGTGTATTGATTGGCAAGACTTCACCCATACAAGGGGTTAAGCACTAGGGGTACCTTTGGACAAGATGCTATATATGAAGTATATCCACAGTTGCACCCAACTAGAGGAAGCTATAGAAGAGAAAATGATGCTTTCACAATGTACGTCACCAAATTGCTCCAAGGTGCAAAGCATGTGACGATTTTTGACAAAGCTAAAGAATTGATAAGGAGATATGGGGCATGGTTTATCTAGTTCCCTACTTTCTCTTACATTAGAATTGATGGTTGTCAAAGGGCTCCTTATAGACTCCTAAGGTACCCTACTAATCATAGCATATTGCTGGAAGCCACTAGGTAGATCTGTGACTTTGACATAATCATAAAGGGAGACAAGCACAAAATAGATTTTGGGAATGATTTTCCCTTAAAAATAGGAATGGGTGAGGTTTTTCCTTCTATCAAGTCTTTTCATGCTTCTGAGGAGGAGATGAGTACTTTTGGTCTCTCTTTCCATTCAGAGAGAGCAAGGTTTGACATGACTAGTGAAGCACAAAAGAAGGCCAGTAGGGAGTACAACCATAAGGCTAATATTGAGGATTACTGGGTTAACCTCAGTGATGAATTTGAGGTAAGGAAGAAGAAATTCTCTAGGTTCCGAGTGGATTTGGTAAGGCTATATAATGTGAAGGCCATCCCTGACCAGGTGGAAGAGGGTGGAAATTTAATCCAGAGTCATGTCTACGAGGCAGTGAAAGATAGACCAGTTGGAGAAGCTGACTGGTTAGAAGAAGAGAAAACAGAATTGGATCAAATCATGACTTCGGTGATCAGGTACACCAAAATTTGGTTGAAGCATAAGATGTTGGAATTGGAGAGTGAGGGTGTCTAGTGTTCTTATGATCTGATGGGAGACTTGGAATCTCATTCTACTTCTAAGGAATAACACGAGCAAGATCCTAAAGGTAAGGAAAAGGTGGATTCCCCTTTCAAAATCCAGGTTAGGGATGTTCAAGCTGAGAAAGTGATGAAAGTGAGTAAATAGAGGAAACCAATCACCAAGAAGAGGAGACATGCCTCGAGGAAAGAGGCTAAAATGGACAAAGAAGAGGAAGAGGAGGTAGAGATTACTCCTCCATTGACAAAGAGAAGAAGACTTGCAAAATTATCACAGAAACTGGAGGACGCTCCTAAAACTGATAAGGAGGTTGAGCCACCAGTGGTAGAAGTAGATAGTTCAGGGGAAAGAGCACAAGTATACATGAGGAGGTCAAGGACTCCTTCCCCAAGGGATGCTGCAATAAAGGAGGATGTTCATCTGAGTATTCCCATTACTGAACAGGAAGGTATCTCCATTCCTCAAGATACTAGTAGTGTACAAGAAGAATCAAAGAAGGATGAAAATCATAAGGACCTAGGTGAGGAAGAATTTCAGGAAGGAGACCTTTATAATGCGGAGGAAAAGACTGATAAAGTGATTCAATATCCCTTGGTAGCATATGCAAATTCACCTACAGAGGAACAATTGAACAAATCTCCTCAACAAGAGGAGATACCAACAGGAATAGTTGCAGGATAAGGATAATCCAATCATGGATATGCCTAATGTGCTAAGTCTTGAAAAGGATACAACTAATGACCAGTAGGACAAGTAGGATACAATGCCAACTAAGTCTACTATTCGAGGTTGGATGGATAAGGAATTGTAAAATAAAATTTTAATAGTAGAGGATGCTCCTCCTAATTGGGATGTCTTGATGGCTAATGTTGAACAAGGAAAGGCTAAGAAGAAGGCTAGGGTTGTGTCCCCGATTGAGAGAGATGGGTCAGGCAACAAAGTGGCCCACATTGCTACCCCTGCTCCAGATAAGGTTAGAAATAATGTAACTGCCAAGGATTATCATATCCAAACTATCAACCTAGGGCATGCTTTTGTGGAGCAAGATATTGAGTATGAAGGTTCCAGTGTTGTAATTGTGGGTAGGTTAAAGAAGGTTGTACAAACTAGGCATGAGTTGGAGAGAGAGAATGAGAAACTGAAGAAGTGATTGGAGGAGTTGATGAAACCCTTGCTGGATATTAGCTCTTCCTCATCTATTGTCGGTTTCTTGCCTCAGAAAATAATGTTTGAGCTTGAAAAGATTAAAGGCACTACATATGCCATAGTTACTTGGTTGAAGAGTGTATTGGCTCAAGACAAGGAGGATACTGATCTCCTACTATAGAAAACCACAAAAATTATGGATTTCACCAAAGATAAGATGGTAAAGAGTGGGATTCTTCCTTTTCCAAGGGTTTTTGAACCTTGGGAATGGTTTGAAATCCTACAAATGAGGCAAAATTCCTTAAAGAAAATTCATAAACAAGCAAAGCAGATTGAGGACACTTTGACTGGTATCCATGATAAGTGTATTTCATTATTTGAGGTCATGACAAGAAGGAATAAGTTTTCTCCAAAACATCTTAATTTGGAGCAACTTAGGAAATGGTGGAGAGATATTTATCCTCCAATCCGTGAAGGTCCAGTCACTGAGCATTAGCTAGATGATGCTACAACCTATATTGTAGTTATTGATAGATTCCTAACTAATAGGGCTGATTGGGATGGTACAATTAAGCGAGCAAGAGATGATATTAAGTCTCTTGAGAGAAGAGTTAGGGTTTTACCTGTACCACCTATTGCTAAGTTGGATAGAGTTTTATTGGCCATGCATGGTGAAGAGGATCAAGCTAGAGACAAGGATGGGAAGTAGTTTTATAGGGCTACATTGAGATTTGTGCTTCCCATTATTCACATGCATTAGTCTGACCCCTTTGATGCCTAGGCCGACTTGGATGAAATTGGTACAAATTGCACTTTTCATGTTATGTTCAAATATCTTTGAGGCCGACCTCTTGTGTGGCATATTTTATTGTAAATTCTTATTTTGGGCCGACCTATCTTAGGGATTCTCTATAAAATAAGCATGTTGCCTTATTTGAGAAGAGAGATAGGGAGATATATAGATAAGTGATATTTGAAATACGATAGAGATTTGATATTAGAGTGAATTAGGATTTATTTTCAAGCAAGTGTTGTAACAAAAAACTAGAGTTGTTGATATTTTTGATGACTTAATATAAGAGAGATATTGTGATTTGGTATCTATCTTGTTGAGTTGCATTGACATGGTTCATGTTGTTCTATCTTTAAAATTGCTTATTAGTTTATAGTTAAATTGTTTGGTGATGCTTAGGGTTTCATGTTTGGAATGTTTGCAGCGATCTCTAGTCCATACTTTTTGTAGTTAGCTAATTGTTAGCTACTTTGCAAAGTTAGCCTGGACTTAAAATTGTGCTTAGTTCAATTATAAGGATTTGTTCATCTCAATTGCAATAGGATTGGCTGAATGAATGTTTGTGATTTGAAAATATTTAAATACCTTAGAAGATTGCACTATTTTTGTAAAATTGTAGATTTATCTGGGTTAAACAGAAAGTAGTTTATGAGAGATTGGTCCATTTTGAGCATTTTATCTTTTGGAATTTTCAATCTGAGGATTAGAAGTAGTCTTAGAATCATCTCTCAAAACCTTTATCTTTTGTTGTTTCTTTATTATCAAGGTTCAAACCAAGATTCCAAGTATCAATTCATCGTTTAGATCTGATAAATTCAAAATCTAGTATTTGCTTGTAGTAAGGTACCTTTGTGATTACCAACATTTTCACATTTATCACTGAGTTGTTTTATTGTATGGTCAAGACCTGACATTAGAGACCTTGGGGTTATCTCTTTTCCATAGATATTTACCTTTCAAGAGAGATAGAATATCACATTATGTCTGAGTTGTTGCTATGCAAAAAACACCATCAATAGATTGGTGCTAAAAGGAGGGCCTTGAATAAGCAAGCTGGAGCATTTCCTAAATTCCATCTCTCCTGAGAGGCTTAGAAGAAGAACTAGATCTACTCTAGGAGGAGAAGAATTTCAATATTTACAAGCCCCTACTAGGTCAAGAAGGACTAGGGAAGGGGAAGAATCCTCATCGTTCACTTACCCACTTCCATCATCTCCATCATCTTCATCCTCATCTGACTCTGAGGGAGTTCCCACCCCATAGCCACAAGTAGTCATAAATCAGTCATTACCACCCCCACCTCCACCAATGGCTTTTCTTGCTAATAATCCATCCCCATTGATCTCTAATATTTACAATGTCATGCCCAAGAACCCTGAGCATTTTTTATCTAAGTTTCATACTCAGGACCCCAACAAAATAGCAGAAGAGCATATTAGGATTTTCCAAACCTACCTAAGGGATAGAGGAATTAACCATGAGGATGTTCCATGCAATATTTTCCCTTATTCTCTAGGATAAGAGGCCTTTAATTGGTACAATCACTTACCTATTGCTTCCATCCATAATTGGACTGAATTAGAAACTACATTTCTGCAAAAGTTCAAGATTCCCATTAGTGCCAATGAGCTATACTTGCAGTTTACTGGAGTGAAAAGAGTGATTAATGAGCCCATAGGATCATTCAATGATAGGTTCCATTGAGCATATACCAGACTCCAGGCACCTTATGATGGAAATGAAAATACTACTTTAGAAGTCTACCTTGAGGCCTTGGATAGCCTTAAAGCCACCTTTCTTAAACAAAGGACTAATCCTCTAAATACTTTACTCACTATGTATGTAGAGGCTGTGAAGGTCAACATGGACTTGAGGCAACACTTATCAGGACCTTTGCCTTCTCTAGGACCTGCAGCTCACCCTGGACAAATCCAAGCCCTTAATCAGGCTTTGACCAATCATGCTCCCATAATGAATCCAATACCTTCATTACCTTTGGTTCCTCATCCAGGCCCACCTTTAAATCAATCTCAACCTATGACCTCTTATCCCCAACAAAGAACTGATCAACCCCTTAATCAGCAACAAGTTGGTTTCCCTACATATTTGTAAGATTCAGAAGTCCTGAATTAGGTTGTTGGTTCTAGAGGCACGCCTAGATACCCTTTTGGTAGTGTCAACCTCGCACCATATAACATTCTTGATAAGGAGAAGTTGGATGAATTATCTGAACAAGTGAAGAGGTTGAATACAGATGTAACTTATTTGAGAAATTAGAATAGCCAACTTCAGGCTGCTCAGAAGAATATACAATCTAACTATGGTAGGGAGAACATGAACTTTGAAAGAGGTCAGTACTTTGACATAAATCAAAATTATAACAGAGGGCAAGGTTATGGTTAGAATTTCGATAGAAGACAAGGCTCTTGTCAGAATTTTCATAGAAATCAACAAGGTGGACAAGGATTTGACAGAGGGCAACCACCTAGGCAGAATAGGTTGTGGAATACTGGACCTAATAATGGAAGGATTCCTAATCCCTTGGATCAACCTACTACTTAGGAGAAGCCTCCAAATGGTGTATACTTGGTAGAGGCAGCCTTGTTTGGTTAGTGCAGAATCCATAAGATAAGTCAACATTCTGAGTTAGACTGCACCGAATTTCAGACTGTGGCTTCTATTTTTCAGTATGAAGTGGAGAATAATTCCAATGGTTAGGAAATTGTGCCCTCAAATCCCTATGACTCTCCTGTATAGGTAATTAATCATGCCCCGTTCCCCAAAGGTGAGGAAATTGAACCAGAGGAGTCTAGTGACCAAGAGAATGAGGCAGAGCAGGTGCTAAATGAAGACAAGATTTCTCAATTGTTTAATGAGGAAAATGAGAATGATAATGGCCCTTTGGATGAGGAAGAATTTAGTATTGAAGAAGTTCAAATGTTTCAGCAACCAGCTAAGAAATATGATTTAAGAAATAGACCTAACAGGGGTCCACAGGCTAGAGGTCCTTTCACTACTTCTATCCCTCCTAACAATTTCAATACTCCACCTTATCCTCATGTGCCAACATAGTACTTGTCGAAGGGAAGCAATGTTGAAGCATCCAAAGATAAGCAGACCAATGGCTATAAGGAAGCCCATGCTGACCTCAATGTGGAGCAATTAGATGAATATGTGACTGAGGAATTCAAGAAAGTAAAGGTAAGTCTTTTCGCTTTTGAGTTATTAAGGGTTCTTGCTATTAGGAATGCAATTTTTTTATCATTTAGTTCAAATATAACACCACAAGGGGTAGCTACCAATGAGGCTATTATTAGGTCTTCCAACTCCCAAACACCTAGAAGTCAGGTCCCACCTTTAGACAAAAGGGGAGATAAGGATAAGGGTCAAGTTGCACAAGCTGATACTCATCTGAATTTGTTTCAAGGCAAGATGGAAACTCCTCCTTTCTTAATATCTATTCATATCTTCAGAAAGAATTTTCATAATTATCTTCTAGACTCAGGAGCCTCTATAAATGTTATGCCCTTTGTTGTTTGAAAAGCATTAGGTATTACCCCTATAGCCTCTCAAAAGAAGGTTACTCAATTGGATAAAACATAAGTGTAGTTGGAGAATTGAACACGATCCCTACACAACTTGCATCAGACCTTGGGGTGCAACAAGTGATCAATATCCAGGTTGCTGACATACCTGATACTTATGGTTTGATCCTAGGTAGAGATTTCACTAAGGCATTAAATGGATATACATCTACAGACCATTCTCATATGTGGTTACCATGGAAAGGAGTCCCAAATCAGATCATAATTGAAAGAGAACCCCGAATGAAGTATGTAATCACTGAATATCAGAATGTTTTGAATGAGGTGTTGGTGTATGAGGTTAGTATGGGAAACTATGTATTGGCTACATCAGTTACAACTGATGAAGAGGTTTTCATGCTATAGGATTCTTTAGGTGAACACATTCCAGAGAGCAGTAGTTCTGGAACATTGATGGAGTAGGTAGATGAAACAAGTGATCAAGAGGACAGACAACTTAGTTTGTTGGATAATTTTTAGGAGTTTATCCATAAATCTATGGAAGATCAGATACAACTGAAATTAAGCATGAAATTTGAAGAACTACTTCCAAATTGGTACAGAGTCCATGACACCCCTCATTCCGAGTTGGAATGTGACTTGTGTCAAAGTGTTGTCTGACAGATATAGAAATGCGTTAATCCAGTTCCAACTGTCGGACTTAATATGAAAGAAGAGTTAAATAACGATAAAGGTAAGAACCCAATGCCTCCTAAGAAGCCCCCAATCCTTAGAAAAGGGAAAGATAAACTAAAACCAAGAGAGCTTGATGGCTATTGGGCATTGAGATTTGATGGATGTAAATCTAAGCAGGGTGTCGGAGCAGGATCTGAATTGATTAGTTCTAAAGGTAAGAATTATTTTTCTGCTCATAGACTTCAGTTCCAATGCACTAATAATGTTTCTGAATATGAAGCTTTGATCCATGGCTTGTTAATCTCATCAAGGAAGAAAGTTAAGATATTACAAGTGTTCGGAGATTCAAAATTAGTAATCAAACAAGCAAGAAAATAGTATTCATGTCATGATAGAAGAATGACCAATTACAAGCATAGAGTGTGGGATCTCACTGAGGGGTTCGATGCTTTTAATATCTAGTTGATCCCTCAAAACAAAAATCAAGTTGTTGATTCTCTAGCTCAAGCTTCTAGCACCTTGTAGCCTTTGTCACTCTCAGGATTGAAGAAATTTATAGTTGACCTCACTCCAGTGCCTTTGGTGCCTGACAACGTTACTAATTTCTAGGTATTTGAAGATGATAAGCATATTCTGGACTTTATTACAAGTTGTGATGTGTTTGCTTCCCAAGTTATTGATGAGATAGAGCCTCAAGAAGCAGAAATAAACTTTGGAGGAATCATTAATCTGAAGACCAATACTATTCCAAGAGGTATGGTGTAGCTTGAATGAATTTTTGATTTAGATAAGATAAGAGATCAAGAATAACAAACTAAAAGGGAGTATGTTAGCAACCAGTGTGAAACATATGATATGGGGGCACTGGGTGACACAAAGAATGTTTTTATTGGCAAAGTATGTACTCCAAAAGAAAGAAAGAGGGATTATTGATGCCTTACATACATATCATGATGTAATAGCTTGGAGTTATGAATATTTGAAAATATATGATACTTCAATCATTACACACACCATCCCTTTGAAGTTACATGTCAAACCATTTAGGAAAAGACATAGGCCAATCAATGATTTGTTAGAACCCATTATTCAAAAGGAGGTGCAAAAACTGCTTTCAACATGCATTATATTTCCAGTAAGACACTCTACTTGGGTTGTGAACTTGGTTCCAGTAAGCAAAAAGAATGGAGAAATTAGGCTATGTGTGGATTTTAGGAATCTGAATAGAGCATCAGAAAAAAGGATAATTATCCAGTTCCCTTGCTAGATGAGGTGCTTGAGATTGTGAATGGATCTCAAATGATGTCCTTTTTGGATGGGTATTCTGGATACAACCAAGTTATGGTACAATATAAGGATAGGCACAAGACTACCTTTACTACAAAATGGGGAACTTTTGCATACAGAAGGATGCCATTCGGGTTGATCAATGCTAGAGCTACATTCCAGAGAGCTATGGACATTGCTTTTAAGGACATAATTGGTAAGTGCATCATTATCTATATGGATGATTTGACAATTTTTTCCAAGAAACGAGGTGATCACATAACGGATTTATGCAAAGTTTTTCAAAGATGAAGAGAGTTCAGTATTTCACTTAATCCAGGGAAGTGTATTTTTCGAGTTATAGAAGGAAAATTGTTGGGAAATATTATTTCAGAATAGGGTATTGCTATTGATCTTGAGTGAATACAAGCTATTTTGAAAACTCAGCCTCCTGCAAGTAAGAAAGAGATGAAGTCATTTTTTGGTAAGATTAACTTTGTTAGGAAATTTATCATCGGATTTGCAAAGATAGTTAAGCCATTGAATGCTATGTTGAAACAAGAAGCAAAAATAGAATGGAATGAAAAATCTAAGGAAGCATTTGCAGAAATCAAGAAAGCTATTGTTGAGGCCCCTGTATTGGTGAGTCTAGATTACACTAAACCTTTTTACATATATTCATTCGCTTCAGATCACTCCTGTGCTGCAATGTTAATTCAAAATTCTGATCAAGGTGATGAGGACCCTATAGCCTTCATGAGTACTCCCTTAAAAGATGCAGAATTAAGATATCATAATGTAGAAAAGGAGGCCTATGCTTTGGTCAAAGCAATGAAGAAGTTCAGACACTATATTTTAAGGAATAAAGTTTTTGCCATAGTGCCTGATCCTGCAGTAAAGCTATTGTTAATGCAGAATGAGTTAAGTGAATGAAGGGCCAAATGGGTGACTATGTTGTAGGAATATGATATGGAAATCCAGCCCATGAAATTAGTAAGAGGACAAGGACTTACAAAGACGATGGCTGAGACCGGTCCTGATCTCACAGCTCAACACTATTACCTTCAAGAGGTATCTCCAGGAGATTGGTATGATGAAATCATTTTCTATTTGCTGAATCAGTAGAGTCCTGATCACCTTAATATAGTTCAAAGGTGGGCATTGTGCCTGAAGAGTGGAAGTTTTATGATGAAGGGAGCTATCTTGTATAAAAGAAATCACAAGGGTGTATACTTAAGATGTTTTGGAAAAGAAGAGGTTGTCAGAGTAATGACTGAATTTCATAAGAAATATGGCACAGGCCATGGTTTTCCATCATCCAATGCAAACCAGATCTTAAGGGCAAGCTATTACTGGCCTACTTTGTTCAAAGATGCACACCAACATGTGAGAACTTGTCACATATGCCAACTACAACAAGTAAGGAAAAATGTGCAGCTCTTCCACTCCAGCTAGTCATAGAGGTAAAATCATTTGCTCAGTGGGGTATGGACTTCATAATTCCAATTAATCCTCCCTCTTCTATGGGCCATAGGTATATTCTTACCATAATTTATTATTTTACTAGATGGACAGAGGCTCTAGCTTGTAAACAATGTACTTTGGATGTGGTAATCAATTTTCTTGAATCGAGTATTATTAATCATTTTGGTTGTCCACTATCTTTGGTTTATGATAATGGTCCTGCATTTGCATCATTGAAGTTTTTTAACTGGGCATTTGATCATGGGATTTCTATTAAATTTTCATCCAATTATTACCCTCAAAGTAATGGTTTAGCTAAGTCTTCCAATAAGAACCTACTGACAGTTATTTGTAAGTTGTTAGAACAAAATCCTAAGGATTGGCACACCCAACTCCGATTTTCTCTTTAGGCTTACCGTACTAGACAAAAGGAATCCATAGGAACCTCTCCTTATCACTTGGTGTATAGTTTGGAACCCGTGTTTCCTATCTAGTTGAAAATCTCTACCCTACAGTTTATCAATGAGTACTATAATGAAGAAGATAAATGTGAAGCCCGTTTGGCTGAATTGTTGCACTTGGAAGAGAAAAGAGATGAAGCCATAGAAAACTTTGCTAAACATCAAGGTGTGGTAAAAACATGGTTTGACAGGAGAGCCAAGGTGAAGGCCTTTAGAATTTATGACTTAGTTCTCTACTAGGATAAAGCCCATGACTGTAAGGGAGAGCATGGTAAATTTGATAAACTTTGGCTTGGTCCTTACCAGATTTTAGAAATTCTGGGAGATAATGCCTTTCATTTGAAAACCCTCATTGGTGAGGATATCTCGCTACCTATCAATGGGCAGTATCTGAAGCATTATTTTCAACCTTGAGCTGCTTATAGTTCATCCTGTACATAGTTAGAGTAGGTTTGTTTTTTTCTTTGTTTTGTTGGTTTGCTTCACTTTGCTGGTTTTGCTTTGGCAGTTTAGGTTTTCTTTGATTTGTTTCGCTTTTCATTTTTTATTTTTCTTTTGGGTTCCTTGTTTTCTTGGGGTTGTTGCATCTGTATAATGGGCTATTTTTCTTGGGATTGTTTTGAGAATTTCTTCTATAAACTCTAATCAGCTTTTCAGAGGTCAGTGGTGGAATTCTTTTATCTAATGTCCCTTGTACTTGGAATTAGAGTCACTTGTTTTGGATACACTTTGGAATATATTTGGGTCTCACATTTTCACACTAAAATTAAAGATTCTTGAGTTGCATAGGGTTCTTGAGTAATTTGGCCTAGTGAAAAATATTATATTATGCTTCAGTGCCACTGTGTTCCTCATCCTTGAGTGTGAGTTTCATTACTTACAAAGGTGAAGAAGAAAGGTTATGTAATATTAAAAAAAAGAAAAAAAGAAAAGGAAAATTTTGAAAATCTAAATAAGCTTCACCTTATCAGGAGTATCCTAGTATCTCTATCAACGCTATAGATACCTGGCTGGTAGTAGAGATATGCTTGATAGGGTCACAACGATAACCTCATCGGGGCTATGGATGCTTGAATAGCAACAAGACTCTATCTAGGTTGCTTTCAAAGTTTTAAATCTTATGTAACTTGGTTAGATTTGCCTTGGTTCCCATTGCACTTACAGGATAGGAAATCAATGCATAATGCACACACTTGGACCTTGATATAGGAAAAGATCTTCTGGCTTGTGGTTTCTGAAACTTTTTTCATAGGAGTCTTGATGAGAGGATTGAAACTAGAGATTTTGGGTTCTTTATTTTAGTTTATTCTTGAAATGCTCTGGAGCATTTCCCTAGAGGAGTCACCATTTGTTGTGCAGTTTTTCACACACCCCACTGAAAGTGGGCACCCACTTTCTTCACTTTTAGTGTCTTGGCCCTTCTTTCTTAGGGGTTTTTGCTTGCTTTTGGCTCATGCTTTGATGTTCATCTTGCCAGTTGAAGTGGCACATTTTTGAATTTTATTGAAAATCTTGAGTTCTGAATGCATTCTGAAGTTTTCATTGTTTTCGAGAAAATCCGCCCTGGCTGGATTTTCTCGGTTTTCTTTTGAAGTTCGGAAGTGATTTCCTTTAGACCCAAACATGGGGAAATCCATTGTGTCCGAATTTCTAGAAAGTTCATTGCCTTGTCAAATCTTTGGGTTTGTGTCTTGGTTGTCTTGTCGATCGCATTAATGGCGATTCTGCAAATTTTTGGGAAGTAATTGGCCATTTGAGTTTGTTTATTTTCTTATCATTTGAGTTTGGAGTGTTGGAGCTTGTGGCATGTTGTTGGATCATGCTTTTTTGAGTGTTACCTTTAAATTTTGTGTGCACCGCTCGTATCTTGCTTGTGTTCGAAGGTTATTTGCTGGCATCACCAGTTCTAGTTCTTTTTCTCTCATGGTATCTAGCTATGCCCTCTTTCTCTATTGGTTTGTTCGAATTACTTTGCTTTATTTTTATTTCGTGTCATTCATTGCTTCGTTATTTTCTTTGGGTGTGCACGTCACGTCTGGGCATTTTGGGGTTTCCGTTATTCTACCAGTCCATCAGGTTGACCAATGAGTGTTTATTTTTGGTCTAGAATTTCTATTATTTTGGACACTTTCTTGCATTGGTCTTAAACTTCCCATCTTAGTGTGTGAGCAAGTCATGCCTAGTTCTCTGTGCTTTCATGGAAGATATTTTAGGGTTCTTGACCTAGGGCATAGCCAATCCCTCTCGAGTTGCTATGAGGAAAGTTTTAAATTCATTTTTTGATCTGTTGAAGGTTTGGGTTAAGTCGTTGCCGAGGTGTAGGCCTTAGGTCCATGGTCATTTGAATCATTTTGGTAAAGGTGAGGAAAAGGTGGACAGGTTCGGGTTTTCGGTGTCCCCACGAAATTCCACTTCCTTCGGATTTCCCCGAGTTTTCCCATTCTTTCTCTTTTGCCACTTCAAGCCATATTTTGTTTGCCTCGCTAAAATCTGCTTCCTCCAGATTTTCCCAATGTTCGTGGTCGGGTCATTTTTCTGGATTCATGCTTTAGTGATAATTTATCTAGTTCTTGCTAAAATCTATTTCCTCCGGATTTTCCCAGATGTTTCGTGTCTTCTTCATTTTCCCAGATTGATTATAACTATTACCGTTTCCGAGAAAATCCGTCATTGGCGGATTCTTCCAGGATTCTTGTGAAAATGTTGAATATGATGATTATGAGGAATTTGCTCATTGATGATGTATTTAATTAATCAAATGAACTTATGTTAAGTATTTCTAAGGTTATTCTTTTATTGAATTGATGGATCAAAGTGGTATTATGCGAGTTTGTATGCTTGCTTCGCTAGAATGCACCTGGTCTGGATTTTCCTAGAAATCCTCTCCAATGTGGAATCTATGAAGGGGACTAAATCTCAAACTTTGAGATATTGATTTTCTGTACCTATTGTTTCTTTTGGGTCTCATTGTGGTCATCTTTATTTGTTTGTAGGCAGGATCAGGACAAGATGTTGCTGGTCGAGGCAAAGGGAAGGCAACAAATCCAGGTGCAGAGAAGGTAAAATTGGACATAAAAAGCAGGATTCCTGAGAGCAAGGTGACTTCTATTTGGTCAGGAATCACTGATACCAATGTGGGTATGTGGGAGTATGAAGAGTTTAAGGTTGAGATGTTAGCATAGAGCCCTCCTTTGTTGGCCAGAAGAATTGTGGACTCTGGATTAT
Organism: Sequoiadendron giganteum; assembly: GCA_007115665.2. Taxonomy (NCBI): domain Eukaryota; kingdom Viridiplantae; phylum Streptophyta; class Pinopsida; order Cupressales; family Cupressaceae; genus Sequoiadendron; species Sequoiadendron giganteum. The sequence goes on along the minus strand of CM021105.1, from coordinate 597,667,667 downwards.
CTCATGTAGCAGGATTCCCCTCCACGGTGCAATGTTATGAGCTGGTGCTTGAATGTGCCAACAATTATGATAGAGGGACACAAAGGATAATTGGTCCCCAGGGAAGGATTATAGTAGGCTTTAGCCCTATATCCATTGCTTCAAATTTTGATATGCCTGACAGGTCGTATGTGGTGGCCTTTGATATGGATGGTGCCAGGAAATACTATGAGGAAAATGTAATTATGTCCTAGCAGGTGATTAACTCTTGGTTGGAGAAGCCTAAGTCCCATTTCTCCAAGTTGCCAAAGCAACTATTCAGACTCAAATTCAAAAGGGAATACTACAATGTCATCACTCTTCTCAGCAGACTGGTAAGATTGAAGAGTGCAAGGGTGTTTGAGACTTGGATGTTTAATGTTATTGCTCGGATGGAGCAGGGAATAGATTATCACTGGGCAGGTATCATTAGTGTAGTGATCCATGAGAAGTTGTGTAATGTCTTGCAAACCAAGACTTTCACCGTAACCTCCTACCTAGTGTATGCATTGGATAGACTTCACTCATACAAGGGGTTAAGAACTAGGGGTACCTTTGGATAGGATGCTATATATGAAGTATATCCACAGTTGCACCTAACTAGAGGAATCTACAAAAGAGAAAATGATTCTTTCACAATGTACATCACCAAATTTATCCGAGGTGCAGAGCATGTGATAATTTCTGACAAAGCTAAAGAATCAATAAGGAGATATGGGGCATGGTTTATCCAGTTCCCTACTTTCTCTTACATTAAAATTTATGGTTGCCAAAGGGCTCCCTATAGACTCCCGAAGTGCCCTACTGATCATAACATATTGCTGAAAGTCACTAGGCAGATCTGTGACTTTGATATAATCATAAAGGGAGACAAGCACAAAACAAGTTTTGGGAATGATTTCCCTTAAAAATAGGAATGGGTGAGGTTTTCCCTTCTATCCAATCTGCTCATGCTTTTGAGGAGGATATGAGTACTTTTGTTCTCTCTTTCCATTCTGAGAGAGCAAGGTTTGACATCACTAGTGAAGCACAAAAGAAGGCCAGTAGGGAGTACAACCATAAGGCTTATATTGAGGATTACTGGCTTAACCTCAATGATGAATTTGAGGTAAGGAAGAAGAAATTATCGATTTTTCCAATGGATTTGGTAAGGTTATACAATGTGAAGGTCATCCCTGACCAGGTGGAAGAGGATGGAAATTTAATCCAAGGTCATGTCTATGAGGCGGTGAAAGATAGGCCAGTTGGAGAAGTTGATTGGTTAGAGGAAGAGAAAATATAATTGGATCAAATCATGACTCTGGTGATCAGGTACACCAAAATATGGTTGAAGCATAAGATGCTAGAATTGGAGAGTGAGGGTGTCCAGTGTTCTTATGATCTGATGGGAGACTTGGAGTCTCATTCTGCTTCTGAGGAATCACACAAGGAAGATCCTAAAGGTCAGGAAAAGGTGGATTCCCCTTTCAAAATCTAGGTTAGGGATGTTCAAGCTGAGAAAGTGACGGAAGTGAGTAAACAGAGGAAACCTATCACCAAGGAGAGGAGACATGCCTTGAGGAAAGAGGCTAAAAAGAACAAATAAGAGGAAGAGGAGGTAGAGATTACTCCTCCATTAACAAAGAGAAGAAGACTTGCGAAGTTATCACAGAAACTAGAGGACACTCCTAAAACTGATAAGGAGGTTGAGCCACCAGTGGTAGAAGTAGAGATTTCAGAGGAAAGAACACAAGTATGCATGAGGAGGTCAAGGACTCCTTCCCCAAGGGATGTTGCAATAAAGGAGGATGTTCATGTGACTATTCCCATTGCTGAATAGGAAGGTATCTCCATTCCTCAGGATACTGGTAGTGTACAAGAAGAATCAAAGAAGGATGAAAATCCTAGGGACTTGGGCGAGGAATAATTTCAAGGAGACCTTTATAATGCAAAGGAAAAAATTGATAAAGTGATTCAATCTCCCTTGGTAGCATATGTAGATTCAACTACAGAGGAGCAATTGAACAAATCTCCTCATCAAGAGGAGATACCAGTGAAGACCCCTTCACCAGTGCAGGTTGTTGTCGAGGAACAGTTGTAGGATAAGGAGGATCCAATCATGGATATCCCTAATGTGCCAAGTGTTGAAAAGGATACAACTAATGACCAACAGGACAAGTAGGATACAATGCCAATTGCGTCTACTATTCTAGGTTGGCTGGATAAGGAATTGAAAAATAAAATGGTAATAGTAGAGGATAATCCTCCTAATTGGGATGTATTGATGGCTAGTGTTGAACAATTTAAGGCTAAGAAGAAGGCTAGGGTTGTGTCCCGGATTGAGAAATATGGGTCAGGCAATAGAGTGGCCCACATTGCTACCCCTGCTCCAGATAAGGATAGAGATAATGTAACTTCCAAGGATTATCATGTGCAATCTATCGACCTAGGGCATGCTTCTATGGAGCAAGATATTGAGGAGTATGAAGGCTCTAGTGCTATAATTATGGGTAGGTTGAAGAAGGTTGTGCAAACAAGGCATGAGTTGGAGAGAGAGAATGAAAAACTAAAGAAGCACTGGCAAGAATTGATGAAACCCTAGTAGGATATTAGCTCTTCCTCCTCTACTATTGGTTTCTTTCCTCAGGAAACAATTTCCAAGCTTGAAAAGATGAAAGGCACTACATATGCCATAGTTGCTTGGTTGTAGGGTGTCCAAACCAAGGGAGATACCACCATCAAAGACATTTTGTCAACTGCAGGAGATTCCATGAGATTGGTGGATTGGTTGAAGACTATATTGGCTCAAGACAAGGAGGATACTGATCTCCTACTATAGAAAACCACAACAATTATGGAATTCACCAAAGATAAGCTGGTAAAGAGTGGGATTCTTCCTTTTCCAAGGGTTTATGAACCTTGGGAATGGTTTGAAATCTTGCAAATGAGGCAGAAGGCCTAAAAGAAAATTCATAAACAAGCAAAGTAGATTGAGGACACTTTGACTGGTATCCATGATAAGTGTATTTCATTCTTTGAGGTCATCATAGGAAGGAAGAAGTTTGCTCTGAAACATCTTAATCTGGAGAAACTTAGGAAATGGTGGAGAGATTTTTATCCTGCAGTCAGTGAAGGTCCAGTCACTTAGCATCAACTAGATGATGTTGCAACCTATATTGCAATTATTGATAGATTCCTAGCTAATAGGGCTGATTGGGATGGTACATTTAAGCGGGCAAGGGATGATATTAAGTCTCTTGAGAGAAGAGTTGGGGTTTTTCCTGTACCACCTATTGTTGAGTTAGACAGAGTTTTGTTTGCCATGCATGGTGAAGAGGATCGAGCTAGAGACAAGGATGGGAAGTAGTTATGTAGGGCTACATTGATATTTGTGCTTCCCATTATTCACATGCATTGGGCTGACCCCTTTGATGCCTAGGCCGACTTGGATGAAATTGGCGCAAATTTCACATTTCATGTTATGTTCGAATATCTTTGAGGCCGACCTCTTGTGTGGCATGTTTTATTGTAAATTCTTATTTTGGGCCGACCTATCTTAGGGATTCTCTATAAATTAGGCATGTTGCCTTATTTGAGAAGAGAGATAGGGAGATGTATAGATAAGTGATATTTTAAATAAGATAGAGATTTGATATTAGAGCGAATTAGGGTTTATTTTCAAGCAAGTGTTGTAATAGAAAACTGGAGTTGTTGCTATTTTTGATGACTTAATATAAGAGAGATATTGTGATTTGGTATCTACCTTGTGGAGTTTCATCTGGCATGGTTCTTGTTTTTCTATCTTTAAAATTGCTTTTAATTTTATAGTTAAATTTTTTGGTGATGCTTAGGGTTTCATGTTTTGGAATGTTTACAGTGATCTCTAGTCCATACTTTTTGCAGTTAGTTGATTGTTAGCTACTTTACAAAGTTAGCCTGGACTTAAAATTGTGCTTAGTTCAGTTATAAGGATTTGTTCATCTCAATTGCAGTAGGACTGGCTGAATGAATGTTTGTGATTTGAAAATCTTTAAATACCTTAGAATATTGCACTATTTCTATGAAATTGGAGATTTATCTGGGTTAAACAGAAAGTAGTTTATGAGAGATCGGTCCATTTTGAGCATTTTATCTTTTGGTAGTTTCAATCTTAGGATTAGAAGTAGTCTTAGAATCATCTTTGAAACCTTTATCTTTTGTTGTTTCTTTATTATCAGGGTTCAAACCAAGATTCCAAGTATCAATTCATTGTTTAGATCTGATAAATTCAAAATCCAGTATTTTCTTGTAGTAAGGTCCCTTTGTGATTACCAACATTTCCACATTTATCACTGAGTTGTTTTATTGCATGGTCAAGTTTTGACATTAGAGACCTTGGGGTGATCTCTTTTCCATAGATATTTACCTTTCAAGAGAGATAGAATATCACATTATGTCTAAGTTGTTGTTGTGCATAAAACACCATCAGCACTCTTAAGTTGATAGATGTCTCCATGAGTTTTTCTTGTTGCTACCAGATTTCTAGACCCTTTTCTGATCTCACAAGTGTTATCTTGAAACACAAGCTTAAATCCTTTGCTACACATTTTCCCAACAATCAAAATATTATGCCTTAAGCCCTTAACATAATATAAATCATAAGTACTATGTTCTCCATCAAGACTAATTGTTCCTTTTCCAACAATCTTCGCACCAGAATCATCTCCAAACATAACTAATCCTCTATCATATTTATCAAGTTTAGTGAACTTACTTTTGTCTCCAATCATATGAATTTAACATCCATTCTTAATTACCCAATAGTTTTCATCTTGTCTAGCATGAAAATAAGTAATCAAAGTACCTTCCATCTCATCCTTCTTGTTCTCCAGAACAAATTCCCTTGTACATATTCCATTGTTAGCAAACAAAAATTTATTTTCCAAGGCTAGAAACAAGGATTCATCTTTATTATCCTCAAAATCAGACTCATCATAAAAAATTCCAGCATCTCCTCTAACATAATACAATTTCTTGAACTTTTTGTCCTCTTTATCTTTATTATTGTTATTATCTCTCTTCTTATTGCATGTAGCTCTATTTCGACATCTTGAAGTACAGTGACCAATATTTCCACAACTAAAACATTTAAAACATAACATAACTTTGTACTTACCGATACCTTTCTTCAATTTCCTTGTAAATTTTACTTCCAACTCTTCTGAACCATCACTATCTTAATTATCTTCTATCTTAGTTGTTTTGAAGGTTGTTTCAACTTTCTCCTTTTGTCTTCCAAAATTCCTCAGTTCAAATGTATTCAAGGTGCCAAATAGCCGCTCTTTATGAAATGTCTTTGGATCATATGATTCTTCAATAGAAGAGACCTTGTCAATGTAATTCTCTTGTAGGGTCATCAAGATATTCTCTATTACATCTTCATATGTCATGGTACCACCTTGATTTTTTATTTCATTTGCTACAAGTTCAACTCTCTAATAGTAGTGTGCAATGACTTCACCTTCTTCCATTCTCATATTCTCAAATCTACGTTTTGTTGTTAGCTTCCTTGAAAAATTAACTATATCATTTCCTTCATTGATATATTTCAACTTTTTCCATACTTCATAAGCAGTTCCCAAAGAAATAAATTTTGTTCATTTAGTTTTATATAAAGAATTGAAGATAGTATAACTTTCTTTTTCATTGTCCTCATAGGCAGAGATCACATCTACAAAAGAAGGACCACTAGCTAGTTTAATATATTTTATCTCAATAGATTTCCAAGTCTTGAAACCAAGAGAGATCAGGTAACCTCTCATCTACTCTTTCTAGTCTCTATAATCAACTCCATGAAATATAGGGATTTGTAACTTGTGTTCCATCTAATCTACCTCAATTGGTTAAGCTCTTCTTCAAGGAACCAAAGATCTGATACAAATTGTTGAAATGCACAAGACAAGTGAGAGGGGGGTGAATCAGTTGTACCAAATTACTTTTACTTCTAACCTCAATCAATTATACTTTAACTTTAATCTATTATTAAGTATAATCATGAAATGTAGATAATAGAAAGCAAACACCAAAGACACCAAATTTACGAGGAAAACCTAATGAGGGAAAAACCATGGTGAGGATTAACTCACAATATAATAGTAATGCAATACCAGATACAAAGGCTCACTGCTAGAGGGATCACTACCCAGAAAGGACTCATTGTCTAGATACAAAGACTCACTACTTACAAATAGGACTCATTATCCAGAAGGAGGGTCATGCCTACAATCGAAGAAAGACAATATAAAATCCACCACAGTAGGTTCCACACATTCGTAGCTTGATCAAAAGGTTGCAGACACCATCATCTCACTACTTTCAAGAATCTAACATATCAAACTACTATTGTCTTGATATAATTTCACACACTCTACTATTTGATAGGTTGTCGTTAGGTCCCATTACTTTAGAATATAAAATGTCAATAAGTCGACCGGGCAGTGTCTAAGGAAGTTTTCAATAGAAGATAATTTAGATAACTCATCTTAGATTTTTGTTTTTCTTTAAACTACTGAAGTCAATTTTAGTCTAAGGCCATCTAACTACTGAACTAGGAAACAATTTATTCTAAGAAAAATAGAAATATTTAAACTAGAAAGCACAAGATAACTAATTTAGAAAGCATAAAAACTAAGCTAGAAAGCACAAGAATAAATAAACTGAAAAACTACAGAAGTGGAAAAATGAGTAAACAAACCATGAAACATTCTTTTAAATAGTAAAAGATTCTAACAGTTGCAACAAGTAACTCATAATAATTGAAAAAAAAGAGTGCTACGGAACTTCAGACTCAACAACCGACAAACTTAACGATTTCCTATTGAATGGCTATCTATGTAACAAAAACAACATAACAGTAAGTACTTATCTATTTAAGCTATCCTGCCTTGAGTGGCCAGCTCGCAGGTTATCACATTCATTCTCAAGTCACATACACTACTAGTTCTGAATTTCTTCCATTAAAGACAATTATCATCCATGGCTCAACAAATCAACAATTAACATAAGATAGTTTCATAAGTATTCAGAGATCATGTTAACAACATTACATTACTATTGAGCGTCTTTTTCAACTTCAGGAAATTACATTTTTATAGAAAAACTTTAACTAAATCCTAGATTTCAGATGGCATGGATAGCCATTGAAAAAGTCTATAAAAACTAACTCCCTTTTCTTCAAAACCCATTACATAAACATTAAGAAGGCTCAAGATGATCCATGAATTTTTTGACTAAAGATCATAATAGAAATTAAAATAACAATAACTATATCCTCGGTTCATCAGCCTAATGTTCAGGAGTAGGTTCCCAACATCTATCTTCAATCATTACTGAGGCACGTGTTGGTTAAAATTTTTGTAACTGTTGCATGATGTCTGATTATTGCTCTACTAAAACACTCAAAACAACCCATTAAACCCATATTGGTAGATTACCTCAATTAATCATAAGAAATAAAGTTTGCATAATTTTTCTTAAAGATAAGCAATTATTTCTCCTAAAGTTTAATTAATTGGCAGAGACTAAGGATTGAGCTTATATAAATAGGCTTTTCTGGTTTCATTATGATGAGGTTATTTCAACCTCATTATTTCCTTCCCCTCCTAGTTCCTGGTAGGTCCTCTTGCTCCATAGTTGTAACCCTAACTTTTATCCCATTCTTCATATCTGGAACTAATGTCATACTCATCTCTTGCTATTGAATCAAAATTTATAGGGTCATGGATGAACCCTTCGTGAAAGACGACACCTTCTCTCCATTCATTGAAAAATTAATCATTTGGATCAATAGAAATATGGAAAGCAAGAGGTGGATTAAGCAACAATGGAGGTCTATACCTCATCCCTATCCAATTTGTCTTGAGGTCTCTTAGGATTTCAACTAAAGCATCTACCCTTCTAAAATACCATCTAATATTAATAGGAGAGATGACCTCTCTTTTCTTGAGATGAGTTGGGAATGGAGCAAATCTCTCTTCACAAGCATGCCAAGCTTTTCCAATTAACTTTTTCCCATGTTCCATGAAATTATTGTAACAGAGTCTGAGACTGTCATCATATCTTTCTTTCATTTTATCATTTACCAAAAGAGAAAAAAAGGTGTCTTTAAAACCTATAGGCCTAGCATTAGGTGATCTTATTTGAAGACCCATAGTTCTTTCTACTTGAGCATATTCTTTGGTGCATTCTTTCCAATGAACCTAGTTTCGCATAGTAGACAACATAGCTTTCAATTTTACTTTGCCAACAAACAAATTGATGAAGAAATCAGTATGATTTTCTAATAAAAGATCATGTAAAAATAATTCACAAAGCAAATATTTATCTTCAGAGGTTGATTCTACAAATATTTTAACAAATTGTTTATCATTAGGCTCATATGGCTGATTATTGTAGATTCTGAAAAGTTTCCACCTTATCCATTGTTCATTTAGAAACATTGAGTACAATCTTGATGGCCTTCTATAGGATAAAAGACACTCTACTAGCTGACATGCATCTTGCTTCCCTTTATAAGTCCTGTGAAATGATTCTTTCACAAGTACCAATTCCTTTTTCAACCTACAATTCTCAATTATAACATTTTCCCATCCATTTCATAAGTAATGGGGGAATGTGAACTTGGAACCATTTAGTTATAATTGGATCAGTTTGGATTTCCTTTGATTCCATTCTTGGTTTAGCAGTGCTTTCCTGTAAGTCATGTTCTAGCTCTACAATTTCACTAAGGGAAGCATTTAATTCTTCTTTTTGTGTGTTCTTTTCTTCCTCAAATGCTGAGAACATAAGCATAAAAAATTTCTTTAACATTTCAATTTTTTTATTTTTTTCAGCAATATCAGCATTATAAGTTCTATGTCCTTGACTTAATTCCTGAATTTGTACTTTTAACTTATAAATCAATGTATCTTTTTCCTGTAGTTGCAGTTTCAAACCCTGAATTTCCTGATATCTTTTATTTATTAGAGAAACATGCATTGTTAGATCTTCTTTTTGTAATTGAATCTATTCATTTTTTTTGTACAATTTTTTCCTTAAATCATCAATTTCTATCCTAAATTTCTCTACCTCTATATTAGTATCTCCTATTTCAACAGTCTCTACAATTCTATCAACAATAGGAGATAAATGACTTAAAATATTATCTCTCCCATCCTATTCTTTTTCTTGAATTTCTTCGGTGAGGACTTCCTCCACATATTCTAAGTGGGAAGGAATTTCCTCAACTAGATTCTCTCTTTCTAGAGGCATTTCCTCTTCATTGATAGGCTCAAAAATCTCAATGGGTTTTCATGGCCGTTTGGGCTTCTTTTTCTTTGTACTACCTTCACTACCCTGTATTGGGGTTTTTGTGAATTCAGAGGATAGACATTTACTTCTCCTTAAGGGAGGAATATTTTGGAAGGTGAGGCTTCTTTCTTTTCCCTTTCCTTTTTCTCTCGAGACTTCTCACATCAGAATATTTGAGTTCAATATGCTCTGGCTGATCAGGGGTTTTGAATTCATCATTCAAAGATTCTGGCACTTCTTCACTAGGGGTTATGGGAATTGGAGCTTCTGGAGCTTGAGATTTCTCAGGGGAAATTGCTTTGGATGGTGAAGCAACTTGGTTAAACATTTCCCCCGGTTTTGATTTCCTTTTAGCTGAAGACTTTTCAATTTTCCATATAAAATTCTCCCACTTACCCTCATATTTCTTACAAAAATTATATTTTCAGATTAATTGTATTATCCCATGGTTTTTAAGTGGCCCTGACCCCGTCTTATATCTTTCTATAGAATAATTTATAGAATCTCATAAAAATTCTAGAAAATTAATGCTAAGAGCAAGGTTTTCCTTTCCATGGCACAAATGGATTAGCATGCAAAAAGCAGGACCTACTACAATAGTGAGTTATCCTTATAGGTGAAATATTTTATAATCAAGGTTACAACAGTTCCCCAAGGTTCTATTATAGAGGTTCTTTGAAATCCCTTATTTTTCCCTCTAGTACTAATGACTAGCATGGGGTGAGGGTCTCCCTCTCTAACAAATAATTCAGAAAATTTTTGATATGTTATTTGAGATGTCTCTTTCAATTTTATGCCTGAATTTTCTAACCCTGATAAACAAGAGATAATTTTTGGGCTCACCTTAAAGTGCTTTCCATGGAGTATGACCTGACTGTTTGAGTGGTTTTCTGCAAATGCATTCACCAGCTTTTCAATATAACCTACGAACTTTCTGATAAAGTCCAACCACCCTGCTTCCTCGAACAAACTAGAGATATTGCTTAACCCCAATAATTATTCTATAGAAGTTGGCTCTGACTTCTTTTTACCACCCCCCATTCTCTTATTTTCCATTCTGCTAAAAAATTTCAGCAATGCAAGAAACTTGTACATAGCTAATTTTGAAAATACAAGCTACTTAGATTATTTATTTGTCTTGCTTGGAGATTACTGTGCAATGATATTAATTTGCATGGAGGCATGTGAAAAGCTTTCCGTACTAGTAGTTGATCGCAGAGTGGCACAAATTGCTAAATTAGGAGGGAAGTTTGTGCCAATTAACTACACTTTATTCGAAAATAACTACTTAAAGCAAAAATTAGTACTTACTTGCATTTTATGATCGTTCAAAGATATCGTACCTTTACAAATTTGATAGGATGATATGATGGTATTGGTTAAGGTGACAGTGGATTTATTATGGCATTGATGCAGAAGCTTATGAATGATAGAGCCATCAATGAGGACAGGATGTAATGGCAACTTTATTTATGATGAGAAAAAAAAATAGATAAGAAGGCATGTGTACTAAGATGTGATGATGAAAATATCATTCAATTTTGAATTTATGAAAAGGGTGGTGGAATGTAGATGAATAAGTTCTAGAGCACGCAAATGAAAATGTGTTCAAAACTAGTGAAAAATTTATGGAGCACGCGAGAGGCATGCATTCATGATGAAGAAGGCGGATAAGTTCTAGAGCATCACCAAAAGATGCAATTGTGGCTACTGGGAAATGGAAGTTCTGGAGCATCACCGAAAGATGCAGCTAGAGTAGCAATGGAATGAAGGTTCCAAAGCATCACCGAAAGATGCAACAGGAGTAGCAATAAAATGAAGGTTCTGGAGCATCACCGAAAGATGGAGCCGGAGCAACAACAAAATGAGGGAGAAGTGGAAAGACCATGAATTTGAAATTCAGGAGCTTTGAATCACTTTGAAGGAATGAATTTTTAACGTAATGAGTTGTTGTACAAGTTGCAGAGCATCGGGTATCAGGACCATCAGGTTCCAGAGCACTTGGCATCAGGACCATAAAGTTCTGGAGCATCTTAGGAAGGTGCTCCAAAAGTTATTTTCCTCCTTATAAGAAATCCTGCATAATGGAACAAAAATAAAAAGTCCAAAAGAAGAAGAGCTGATGAAAGAAACATATCCTGGGATACATGTCTTTTTATTACAAATTTTCAAAATATTACTATGTAATTTTTAATTTTTTTAATTTTTTTTTAAACTAGTTGGACTCTACTTTGGTAGAGTCAATGCATTGGATCTCTCCCTGCATTTCTACCAGTTTTGGAAATTATTCCCTGTTGATCGGCTTATGGTAGATACATAAGCAATGACCATTGACTAAGAGAGTTTTTGTATCACCATCAATTGGTTTCAACTAAACCGTGTCATTTGAAAAGACTTCAGAAATCTCATAAGGCCCCAACCAATGAGTCTTGAGCTTTCCTTTATGATCTTTATATCTGGAATCAAATAGTAGGGCCCAAACCCTATTATGGAACTCTCTCTCTTTAATATGTTTGTCATGCCACATTTTTTGTTGATGTTGAATTAGTTTAGTTTGATGGACAACATCTAAGTGAAGCTCATCCAATTTTCTTAATTGCATAACTCGTTCAACTTGGGCTCGTTTCAAATCCAAACACAGTTCCATAGTTGTTTGTAGAGTTTGAAGTTCAAACTCAATGGGAAGAAGAGGTTTCTTCCCAAACACGAGCTCATAGGAGTTGAATCTAGTTGTGGATTTCCATGTTGTGTTGTATGCCCAAACAACTTCAGGCAATTTCCTAGCCAAATATTTTCTTCTTGAAGAAACCATTTTCGTTAATATGTTCTCAAGCTCTCTATTAGTCACTTCCTGGTCATTTGCTTGGGGGTGATAAGGGGATGATTTTCTACGGTTGGTGAATTCCAAGAGTACTTTGGACATGAATTAAGGTCCCTGGTCGGTGATGATGGTTCGAGGGGCTCTGAATCTAAGGAAGATCTTATTATAGAGGAATTTCATGACTTTCTCTTCCCTAGCATCTCGTAAGACTTGAACTTCTGCCCATTTCGTCAGGTAATTAGTGCAAACCAATATGTATTCTTTCTCTTGAGAGGAAGGATCTATGGGTCCGATAAAATCTAAACCCCATTGTTCAAATGGTTCAAGGACTACCTATGGTAGTAAAGGCATCTCACCAAAAGGAGTTCGTCTTCCTACTCTCTGACACTCATCACAATGATGAACATAGTTCTTAACATCCTTATACATTGAAGGCCAATAATATCCGGTGCCTAAGATTTTATGTGAAGTTATTTTTGCATAGTGCCCTCCAGAAGGATTGTCGTGATAGGCTCTTAGAATATTTTAAGTTTCGTTGGCTTTGACACATCTTCTCAAGACCATATTAGGTAAACAATGAAATAAAATTTTGTTAATCCATTTAAATGGGGCACTTTCCCTGATAACTCTCTTTCTTTGCTTCGATGTGAACCCCGGGGGTACTTCAGAGGCAACTAAATAGTTAGCAATGTCAACGAACGAGGGTGACTTTACAAAAATAGAAAACAAAATATCATCTAGAAACTCATCTTGTACATGTGTACAGTCACCCTCTTCTTGTTTGATTCATGACAGTAAGTCTACTACTACATTATATTTCCCTGGATTGTCAAGGATTGTGGCATCAAAATCTTAAAGGAGTAATAACCACCTCATAATCCGACCATTAAAAACATGTTTGTTCATTAGGTATTTTATGGATGAATGGTCTATATAAACTGTAACCTTATATCTTGTAATATAGTGGCAAAATTTTTTAATGGCATGAACAACAACCAAGAATTGTTTTTTTGTTGTCTTATAGTTTCTCTCTATAGATGTAAGATTCTTACTGATAAAGTATATGGCATATTTACCCCCATTCTCATCTTCTTGTCCCAGTACTACACCAATAGCATCATCCAAAGCATCTGCCTAAATATGGAAGGTAAGACTCCAATTTGGCCCTCACAGTATGGGAGCAGAGACAAAATTTTCCTTAATTGTTTCAAACGAAAGTTGACACTCTAGTGTCCAAACGAACTCTACTTCTTTCTGTAAAAGAAAGAACATAGGAGCAGCTATTTTACTGAAGCCTTTGATGAACCTTCTGTAGTAACTAGCATGTCAAAGAAAACTTCAAACATCTATTTGTATTTGCAGAATAGTCAACTATTGGATGACTTAAATTTTCTTGGGATCAACCTTTATTCCCTCAAAGGAAATATGATGACCTAAGACTATTCCTTGTTCTACCATTATTAAACATTTTTTCATAAGGGATAGTCTATTTTCCTCACAAACTTGTAAAACTCGGTCTAGGTTCTGAAGAGCTTCATCATATGTTGACCCATAGACTATAAATTCATCCATATAGACCTCTACACAGTCATTAACGAGTGCAAAAAATATAGTGAGAAGGGCCCTCTGAAAAGTCATTGGAGCATTACAAAGTCCAAAGGGAAGTACCCTGTATGCAAATGTGCCCCAAGGGAAGGTAAATGTGGTCTTATCTTGGTCTTCTGGAGCAACCTGAGTCTAGTTGTAACCACTAAATCCATCTAAAAAGGAGAAATATTTCCTTCCAGCCAAGTTGTCTAAAACCTGATCAACAAATGGTAGGGGAAAATAATCTCAATGAGTGAATTTTTTGAGTTCTCTATATTCTACACAGATTCTCCATTTCCCATTTTTCTTTGGCACAATCACCATAGGTGACACCCACTTACTATCAGAGATAGGATAAATAAATCCTAAATAGAGGAGTTTCTCAATTTCAATTTCGACAAGATCCTTAAATGAAGGGTTGAGTCTCCTCTAAGGCTGGCGTACAAGCCTTATACTAGGATCAATATAAATGTGATGAGTATGAAAACTCGAGTGAATTCCACTCATGTCCATGTAGTCCCAAGAAAAGGATTTAGACCTTCTTACCAACACATTGAACAATTTATCCTCTTGTGTTTTTGTTAGCTAGCTATTCACGTTTAGAGTTTTTCCTAGTAGCAACATAATCGATTTTGTTCTAGGATGGGCTGAAGTGACAGTATGTATTGGTCACAATAGGGTGTTAATAGGACAACTATGAGGCATAATTTAATGAAACCTCATGATATCTTTAAATAAATGACTTGTTATGTGGATCAAATTAGCTAAGGGACAAGGAATTCCCATTGTAGTGTAGCTTTGTTCCATCCCACTTATATCAATTGGTTGTTCGAAAATTATTGGAGCATCCATCATTTCTTCCTCACTTGGGCTTATAGCAAGGAATTCCACATCGTTTGCTAACTCATCCTTGAGTTGTTCTCCATGTTGTTTAATTACTATCATGGCTAGTGAGGCCAAATTATCTTGACCATTAGATTCTTTTGGTTCATCAACCCAGACCTTTTCATGCTTGGTTGGTTTAGCAGGGGGATATAAGAATAAATGTTTACTATATAGACCATGAGAAATGGTCATTCCCCCTTCTTTGCAATCAATCTTAGTGGCAACAGTTGCCAACCATGGTCTTCCAAGTATTATTGGATAGCTATCTCTGGGTGTAAGCGATTGGTTTACCTAGAAGTCGACTAGGTATTCCCATCCATCAACTTTGATGAGAATGTTTTTAATAACGCCCTTTGGGATGGCTATAGATTGATTTTCCATTTGTAAGACCATGGTTGTGGGATGTAAATCAGTCAGACCTAATTTTTCCATCACATCCACGGTCATCACGTTAATAGATGCTCCTAAATCCACTAGTGCATTTGGTATCACTACCTCGTTAATTGTAACGGTTATAAGTGGAATCCCACGATCATCATATTTTGGAGCAATAGTCTTTCCAAACAAAAAATCAGCTAAATAGCCATCAATGTGAATAGTATTTATCTTCTTTGGCTTCCTACCTAGTGTTTTAATACATAGCTATTTGATTAACTGGTTTAACTTAGGAATTTCCTTTATTGCTTTCAGTAGAGGAACCTCTATTTTCAATTGCTTGATTTCCTGAATTAACACGGTTTTAGAGGCCATAGGTATTTCTGGAGTACCTTCCAGAGTCATTGATTTTAGAAACTTTGGATATGGTGCCATTGTTTTCTCTTTTGGAGTGGAATCCTCCCTATGTTCATGCAAAGACTGTCCTTCCTCTCATTGGGATAAATTAGTAGCTCCTGCCACTAGAAAAGGCTCTTTATCTTTTGTGGGAGTGGCAAGATTAGGTGGTGTTCCTTTTATAGGAATTTTAGGCTTGGGTTCCTCCACTATTTCTTCAATAGTTGGGGGCTGAAGAGTTCTACTAGAGCGCAACTGAACATTTCCATAATGTATTGTATTAAGTCATGTAACATTATCGTGTTCAATGGAGTAGACCGGCGTATTCTGGTGATTGTTCTTAGGATTGGGAAGCGGTTGCACTGGAAGCTGAGGTTGATTTACTTGCTCATTTTGAGGAGGATTTTGAGTTGGCGGTAACAAATTCTATTGTTAATTCCTCCTAGGCCTAGTAAAAAATTGATTATGTCCTTGATTCTATTGGGGGGAAACATGTTGTGGGTACCATTGTTGTTGTGATTGGTTTGGCCACTGCTAAGTTCCCCATGTCTGATTTTCCCATTTAGGGGATCCTCAATAAGAGTTCCCTAGTTAGGTTGCAGTGGAGGTGACTGATTCCAAGATGGACTCCATTGACTATGAACCCAATTATTTTTTGGTCTCCATGCAGGGCTGGAATTCTATCCATAAGAGAAGTTACCTCCTTGACGTTGGTTTAAGGCGTTTATCTCCTCTTCAACCTAAATAGTTTAGTATTCTTAAGATCAGTCAGAAGCTCACACTGATTGGTAGGATGGTTTTTCTCATAGAGTTGACAAACATTGACTTTGTCTAAAGGAAACTTGCACAACAGGTGTTTGTTTCGACACCTGGGACAATAGATTGACAAGGTCTCAAGGTTGTGCGTTTTAGCTTGTATGCCATCTAATGTAGAATTCAGTTGAACGAGAATGTTCGTTTCTAGATTTTCTATTTCTTTATGGAGCTTACCTATCTCATTAGACCCTTTGAATAGATTAGTTTTACGGATTCCTCCCCAAGTACAAGAGAAATTTTGACATAATTCACATATTCCCTCAAGGGTCAGTTGAGACACGTCACCTTTTCCCATCAGATCAAGACTTCTTCTAGCGTCGTCATCAAGTCCCTTAAGAAATAAAGTTTTGAGAATCTCAACACTAATAGCCTCTTCTCCACATCATTTAGATAGGAAAAGGAACCTATCGAGATAGTCCTCTAAAATTTTGTCCTTGTTTTGTCGCAGTTTAAACAACTCTTCCTTACGATCACTCACCCTACAGTAACTCTGTTATTTTTGCAAGAAAAAATTCTCCATTTCCCCCCAAGATGTTATTCTTCTAGAACCTAGTCCCATGAACCAGCGCATTGTTGAATCCTTCAAAGTAGAAGGAAAGAGCTTCATCTTCTGGTTATCATTTTTATAGTCATAATTTTTACATAGGACCTTAAATTCAAAAAGAAATTGGTCTAGGTCTTCCGAGGACAAGCCACAGAAAGTTGGAAGGAAAGCTGAGGAAATGTTTTTCATAGCAGTATCATCATCTGCATATAAAGTAATAAGATAATTAAATATTCGAGGAGGTTGAGGTTCATTGTGGCTGGCATTATGTCAGTTAGGTTCAGCCCTACGATCTCCCATAATGTTTAGAGGAATTTGTTCCTCAAAGAAAATTTCCTCTATAAGTGGTTGTTCTACCAGTTTATCTTCTAGTAAATAGTGGAAAGCCTTTGGTGGAGTAGGCTCAAATAATTATTCAAAAGTATGGTCGTCTAAGCCTTGGGCCTCCCTATGTATGATTGGTATGTATTTTGGGCGCGTCTTTGGTATAAATCATATGTGGGGGCCTCTTTTCCTCACCATGTAGAAAAGGAAGCCAAAGGTGGTATTTTGGCCTAAAATGAAGTATTCAAACCATCTCCTAGTAACACTTAATCAAGAAGGATATTATAGTCCCCAACAATGGTGCCAAAAAGTGATAGGCTTCCATTAGGTCCCATTACTTTAGAATATAAAATTTGAATAAGTCGATCGGGCAGTGCCCAAGGTAGTTTGTAATAGAAGATAATTTCGATAACTCATCTTAGATTTTTTGTTTTTCTTTAAACTACTGAAGTCAATTTTAGTCTAAGGCCATATAACTACTTAACTAGGAAACAATTTATTTTAAGAAAATTGTAAATATTTAAACTATAAAGAACAAGATAACTAATTTAGAAAGCATAACAACTAAGCTAGAAAACACGGGAATAAATAAACTGAACAATTGATAAACTACAGAAGTGGAAAAATGAGTAAATAGACCATGGAACATTCTTTTAAACAATAAAATATTCTAATAGTTGCAACAAGTAACTCATAATAATTGAAAAAAAAGAGTGCTACGGAACTTCAGACTCAACAACCAACCGACTTAACGATTTCCTACTGAATGGTTATCTATGTAACAAAAACAACATAACACTAAGTACTTATCTATTTAAGCTATCCTCCTTCGAGTGGCCATTCGTTCTCAAGTCACATACACTACTAGTTATGAAGTTCTTCCATTAAAGACAATTACCATCCATGGCTCAACAACTCAAAAGTTAACAGAAGATAGTTTCATGAGTATTCAAAGATCATGTTAACAACATTACATTACTATTGAGTGTCTTTTTCAACTTCAAGAAATTACATTTTTATAGAAATTTTTTTAACTAAATCCTAGATTTTAGATGGCATGGATAGCCATTGAAATATTTTATAACAACTAACTCCCTTGTCTTTAAAACCCATTACATAAACATTAAGAAGGATCGAGATGAGCCATGAATTTTTTGACTAAAGATCATAACAAAATTTAAACTAACAATAACTATATCCTTGGTTCATAGGCATGATATTCAGGAGTAGGTTCCCAATGTCTATCTTCAATCATTACTAAGGCACATGCTAGTTAAACATTTTGCAACTATTGCATGATGTCCAATTATTGCTCTACAAAAACACTTAAAACAACCCATTAAACCTGTATTGGTAGATTACCTCAATTAATCATAAGAAATAAATTTTGCATAATTTTCCTTAAAGATAAGCAATTATTTCTCCTAAAGTTTAATTAATTGGCAGAGATTGAGGATTGAGCTTATATAAATAGGATTTTCTAGTTTCATTATGATGAGGTTATTTTTACCTCTTCATTATTCACACTTTTTTTGAACACACTTCACTCACTCTTACAATTCGCAACATCTTGACTTTCATTTATACCATCTTCAACCTTAGAAACTTTCTCCAAGATCGGCTACACATCCTTTATTTGAAAAATTCAAATTAGGTAGGCTACTAAACATTCTTTGAGTGGATAAGAAAGAGAGAGGACGAATTACATATTTAATTAGGACCCAAACAATATCTTGGATTAATCACACTCTTCCTTAATCAATGCTTAATCTTCATGTAACATGTAAACACCAAGTCGGCCACATCTAATGAAAACACCAATGATTTTTAAAGTACACACATCCATAACAAGATAATGATACATGGATTTCACAACATGCTTCACTAGACATTGAAACACCTCTTAGAAAACTTCAAATACATCCGCAAAAACTGCAACAAACTTTACACACAAAACATTCTTCAATAGTCCAACCACACCATGCAGTCACACACAGTAGCTCTAGAACAAGTGCATTTCCTAGAACATAGGGAACATCAATATTAACCTTCTTCTAGATTTGCGGGCTCTGAGACAAGCCACCAGAATATTGTGGAGCAAAGACATCTCTTCCAGTCCATAGACAAATAGTTTTGCCAAACCAGGTTACACACTGGTGAACACATCGTTCACTCTCCATCAACCCAAAAGCTAAAACTTAGGATATATTATCCATTGAAGCCCATAAATAATAATATAGATTTTCACAGGAATAGGATCAACAAAAAAAAAATGTAGATCACATTACTAGAGCACATTAGAACACACACACAACACTGTCTTCATAATTTATTAATTTTCTCAAAAGCGCTTAACATCTACACATCCACAACACCATAAATATTGCTCCATTTAATCTCAACACTTCTACAACATCTCAACTATACATGTACTACATGCAATTACTTTTATTTGTGTTGACATCAATGAAAACACTAATGAAAAAATAACTAAACATATCCATAATTGCAAAAAGCTCCCCCTTTGTCATTGATGGAAACATATGATGTGAAATACTATCAAAGACAACATACATACTCTCTTTCTTCTTCTTCCCTTTTCTTTTTCAAATTAGATAGCATGCACAATAATTTCCGCAATCTCTTCTCCTTGCAGGATGACACTATCTCCCCAAACTTAAATAGGTTTTTTCACATGACACTCTCTCCCCCTTTGACATCAATGGCAAAGAAATAGTTTTGCATGAAACTTCTGTCATATAAAACTCTGATTACTCCCCCTTATGATTACACCAAAATCTCATACTACAACAATGATACTCTCTACCCCCCTTGAGGAGTAGACCTTAATAATCAATCTAGACCAATGAAGAATCTGTTGATCCAGTGGACTAATGCACCTCCATGTGCACCTAATTTAAAGAAGGAGGTGTAGTAACCCCTAACTTCCCCCTAAGATACTCAAAAGTATCCTTCAGAAGAGCCTTAGTAAATATGTTAGAAATTTTTTCCTTAGTAGACACATATTCAAGTCTAACTTCATTTTCCAGTAGCTTCTTCCTCAAGAAATGATATCTGATAGATATATGATTTCTCCTAGAGTGCATCACCAGATTCTTTGAAATGTTTATTGCACTTGTATTGTCACAAAATATAGGGATATGCTCATCACACATAACACCTATATCCTTCAATGTTTACTTCATCCAAAGTACTTGTGTTCAACAAGATGTTGCTACAATATACTCAGCTTCTACAGTGGACAAAGAAATTGAATCTTGTTTCTTACTTGACCATGAGACCAACCCTCCTCCAAGAAATAATGCACCACCACTTGTAATCTTTCGATCATCTACACAACTAGCCCAATTTGCATCAGTGTAGGCATTCAAGGTAAAATTAGTGTACTTAGGATACCAAAGACCACAATCTAGATTCCCTTTAGATCTCTAAATATCCTCTTCATAGGTGTAACATGTGTCTCTTTAGGTTCTTCTTGAATTATTTTAACCAAACATAATGCATGCATGATATCCGGTCGCATAACAGTAAGATATAGAAGTCCACCAATCATAGATCTATACATCTATACATGCTCTGATCAATTTTAGAAGATTCATCATCCTTACTTAATTTGCATCTGGTTACCATAGGGGTATTGATCACTTTGGAATCATCCATTCCAAACTTCTTTAAAAATTATTTATTATACTTAGATTGTGAAATGAATATGTGCCCTTATCATTTTGATTCATTTGAAGTCCAAGGAAGATATTCAACTCACCAATCATAGATATCTCAAACTCTTTTTGCATCTCCTCCACAAATTTCTTTCACATACCTTCATTTCCTCCAAAGATAATATCATCAACATACACCACAACTATCAACATTCTTTTTCTTTCAAATTTGAAATAGAGATTGTTGTCTACAGAGCCTTTGTTGAACCCTTTCTATATCAAATATCTATCCAACCTTGCATACCATGCTCTACGAGCCTATTTAATTTCATATAGTTCCATTTTCAATTTGCAGACCATGCTGAGTTTGTCTAATAACTGAAATCCTTTTGCTTGTTCCATGTACACCTCTTCTTCCAATTCTCCATTTAGGAATTCAAACCTAGCATCCATTTGGTACACTTTGAAATCTTTATGAGTAGAAAATTCCAAAAACATCTGAATGGCCTCCATTCTTGCCACCGGGGAAAATGTCTCTTCAAAATCTATTCCTTCAAACTGTGAATAACCTTTGCATACGAGTCTTGCTTTATTTATTACCTCTTCACCATCTTCATTGAGATTATTCCTAAACACCCATTTTGAACCAATTAAATTCTTGTTTACTAGTCTAGGAACTAGTTCCCATGTCTAATTCTTCTTTATCTACAACAATTCTAATTTCATTGCTCTAACCCTACTCTTATATTTACATGCCTCACTTATAGTGTTAGGTTCTATCTTAGAAATTAAACACAAATTTACCTCAACTACTTTTCTTCTTGTCTTTACACCTTCACTTATGTCTCTAATTATTTGTGTCTATGGATGATTCTTCTATACATATTTAGGAGTCCTAGGAGTAGGTTCCAGAGTCTCCTCTTCATCACTTTGTTCTTTCTCTTCCTTTTCCTCTTCTTCTATTTATCTGTAGATAGGATCACCTAGTTCAATTTAACTTATTTCAATACGCCTATGCATAGGTTCATGAAATTTTACATTTTCACTTTCAACTATTTTCCTCAATCCTTTATTGAAGCATCTATATGCTTTTCTATTAGCTGAATATCCAATAAAAATACCTTCATGACATCTTGCAATAAACTTTCCAAGATTATCTTCATCTCTTTTAATGTAACATCTACTTCCAAACACCTTAAATTACTTAACAATAGGATTCTTACTAGTCCATATTTCTTAAGGAGTCTTTGTGCTATTACCTCTAATCTGAACTCTATTAATAATGAAAACAACAGTGTGGATTGCTTCTCTCCAATATACATTAGGAACATTTTCCTCTTTCATCATAGTCCTTCCATCCTCTTGAATAGTCTAGTTCTTCCTTTCGACAACTCCATTCTGCCGAGGGGTTCTAGGAGAGGAATAATGTCTCTTTATACCATGCTCTTCACAAAATGCATTAAACTCACCAGAAGTGAATTATCCACTTCTATCAAACCTTAAACATTTGATTCTTATGTTTACGTCATTCTCTACTCTTCCTTTGAACATTTTGAATCTATCTAGAGCTTGTGAATTCTCTCTAAGAAATGTAACCCATGTCATTCTAGAGTAATCATCAATCAATAAAATACCTATCACCATTAACTCTTTCTATTCTTGTGGGACCATAGAGTTTTATATGAATCAATTCCATCATTTTAGTAGATGACTGTTCTTTTCCTTTAAAACTCCATCTTGTTTATTTTCCCAACTGAATTTTTTTGCAAATAGAATTGGTAGGCTTTGTGATTCTAGGAAGATCCCTAAAAACTTCTCTTGAATTGATCCTGATCAAATTGTCAAATTTTACATGTCTCATCCTCTGGTTCTAAATCCAACTTTCATTAATTTGAGAAACAAAGCATTGACCATCACCACTCTTAAGCTGATAGATGTTTCCATGAGTTCTTGTTCCTACTGCTACCATAGTTCTAGACCATTTTATGATCTCATAGGTGTTATCCTGAAACACAAGCTTAAATCCTTTGCTACACATTTTCCCAACACTCAAAATATTATGCCTTAATCCCTTAACATAATAGACATCATCAGTACTATGTTTTCCATCAAGACTCATTGTTCCTTTTCCAGCAATCTTAGCACCAGAATCATCTCCAATAAATTTTATTAAACTTAATTTTGTCTCTAGTCATATGATTTTGAACATCCACTATCAATTACCCAATAGTATTCATCTTCTCTAGCATGAAAAGCAGTAACCAAAGTACCTTCCATCTCATCCTTCTTGTTCTCCAGACAAAATTACCTTGCGCATCTTCCATGATTAGCAGACATAGATTTATTTTCCAAGGCTAGAAATAATAATTCATCTTTATAATCCTCAAAATCAGAGTCATCATTAGAAATTCTAGCATCTTCTCTAACATAATACAATATCTTGAACTTTCTGCCCTTTTTGTCTTTATTATTATTATTATCTATGTTCTCCTTGTGCGTAGCTCTATTTGGACATCTTAAAGCATACTGACCAATATTTCCACAACAGAAACATTTAAAAGGTAACATACCTTTGTACTTATCTGTAACTTTCTTCAATTTCCTTGTAAATTTTACTTCCACCTCTTTTTAACCATCACTATCTAAATTATCTTATATCTTAGTTGCTTTGAACATTGTTTCAGATTTCTCCTTTTGTCTTCCAAACTTCCTCATTGCAAATGCAGTCAAGGTTCCAAATAGCTTCTCTTTAGTAAATGTCTTTGGATCATATGACTCTTCAATAGGAGATACCTTGTCACTTTAATTCTTTGATAGGGTCATCAAGATCTTCTCTATTACATCTTCATCTATCATGGTACCACCTTAATTGTTTATTTCATTTGCTGCAAGTTCAACTCCATGATAGTAGATTTCAATGTCTTCACCTTCTTCCATTCTCAAGTTCTCAAATCTACATTTTGTTTTTATCTTCTTTGAAAATTTGACTCTATAATTTCCTTCATAGATATATTTCAACTTTTCCCATACTTCATAAGTAGTTCCCGAAGAAAAATTTTGTTTGTTTAGTTTTAGATAAAGCACTAAAGATAACATACCTTGCTTTTTCATTCTCATCATAGGTAGAAATCTCATCTATAGAAGAAGGACCAGTAGCTAGTTCAATATATTTTTTCTCAACAACTTTCCAAGTCTTGAAAGCAAGAGAGATCAAGTAACCTATCATCTGCACTTTCCAGTCATTGCAATCAACTCCATAAAATATAGGGAGTTACAACTTGTGTGCCATTTGAAATACCTCAAGTGGTTAATCTCTTCTCTGAGGAACCAAAGATTTGATACCAATTGTTGAAATGCACAAGACAACTAAGAGTGGTGGGTGAATCACTTGTAACAAAATACTTTTACTTCTAACCTCAATCAATTCCACTTTAACTTTAATATATTATTAAGTATAAACATGAAATGAAGATAATAGAAAGAAAACACTAGAGACACCAGATTTCCATGGAAAACCCAATGACAGAAAAACCACTGTGAGGATTAACTCACAATATAATAGCAATGTAATACTGGATACAAAGGCTTACTACCCAGAAAGGACTCACTGTCCAAATTCAAAGTCTCACTACCTACAAATAAGACTCATTGTCTAGAAGGAGTCCCACTGCCTACAATCAAAGAAAGACAATAGAAAATCTACCACAATAGGTTCCAAACATTTGTATCTTGATCAAAAGGTTGTAGACACCACTAGCTCACTGCTTTCAAGAATCTAACAAATCAAAGCATTGTTTCCTTGATAGACTTTCACACACTCTTCTCTTCTCACTTGTTTCACACATAGTTCACTCACTCTAATTCGAAATATCTTGACTTGCATTTATACCACCTTCAACCTTAGAAACTTTCTCTAAGGTCACCTACACATCCTTGATTTTAAAAATTCAAATTAGGTCAGCTACTCAACATTCATACGGTGGATAAGAATGAGAGATGACCAATTATATATTTAATTAGGACCCAAATAAGATCTTGGATCAATCACATGCTTCCTTAGTCAATGCTTAATCTTCATGTAACGTGTAAACAACACGTCTTCCATAACTAATTAAAACACTAATGATCTTTGAAGTACTCACATCCATAGAAAGATAATAACACATGGATTACACAAAACACTTCACCAAACATTGGAACACCTCTTAGAAACCTTTAGATACATCCAAATCAACTTCAACAGAATTTATACACATAACATTCTTCAACAGTCCAACAGGACCATGTAGTCACAGACATTAGCTCTGAAACAAGCCTTCTTGAGCACCAAACCACAAATTCATTTGACATAACATAGGGAACATCATTATTAACCTTCTTCTAGATATACAAGCTTTGAGACAAGCCACCAGAATATTGCAGAGAAGAGACAGCTCTCCCAATCCACAGACAAATAGTTCTGCCAAATTAGTTCACACATCGGTGAACACATCATTCACTCTCCATCAACCCATAAGATGAAACTCAGGATATATTATCCATTGAAGCCCATAAACAATACTAAAAATATACGCAAGAATAGGATCAACATAGAATAAATGAAATGAAAATTATTGAAGCACATTTAAAACACACACACAACACTATCTTCATAATTTATTAATTTTCTCAAAATTACTTGACATCTGCACATCTACAACACCATAAATATAGCTCCATGTACTCTCAACACTTCTACAGTATCTCAACTATACATGTACCACCTGTGATAACTTTTAACTATGTTGATATCAATGACAATATTAATTACAACACCACCAAACACATCCATACTTGCAACAGGCTACCCTTTAGAGAATGTTGAGGTTCTACTGGAGAAATTAAAAAAACCAATAGAAATTATCGACTCTACATGGGATAACTAGAGGATTATCCATTTGCATAGAGTCAATAATTTGGTGAATCTGAACATCTAGTCTAGATGTGGAAGAGTTTTTGAACCTAGTAAAAGATTTAGTTGTAGAAAAGTTTGAAGGATCTGAAGGTGACCCTGTTGTAGGATAAGACCTAGAATGAAATGTATTATTGAAGAAACTTCATATTATTTGAAGTAAATACTCTGTGAAGAGAGGTGGTGACTCTAACTAAATAATCTAATAAATAATACATCAAAGTTTTAGATCGACAAGCTTCAAGAAGAAAGGGTTCGCAACTACTACGAGTTTCTAGGTACTCTCATAAATCTAAAGAAAATGATATCATGCTTGTAAGAAATTTATGGGAAATTCTCATGACTTAAGATATAAATAATTCTCAATTTGGTGAAATAGCACCAAGAGAGAGAAAAGGGGTGTTAATTTTACATTATTTTAAAGTGAAATTGGAATTGATGTATAAGTATGTTATATTCATATATTTCACTTATTAGAAGGTTTTAGGAAAAACAGAGATAGAATATTTGCAGTGTAAAGACTTGAGACTAATTTTAAAAGGAATTTGCATTTCCTTGTGTAACTCCATGATAAAATTTATAATCCTTTTGAGGGTGCGAGAAAATGCATCATCCATTTGAGTATTCTATTATGTGACTAAATGTAGCGATGCATGATGGGAACCCCTTGTCATGTCAAGGATATTTTAGTATCGAGAGGTACATAGCTATAGATTTTAGTAACATTCATGGTTATCCAAATGATGTACCACCTAAGATTAGAGAAAAATGTACCAAAGTTTAATGGTTAAAAATATGAGTCAGCAAGCAAGCATCTGCAAGATTTTGTTGATATAATGGGAGATTATGAATTAGATTTTGAAGATGTTGACATAAAGTTGTTTGTTAAGTCTCTGAAAGGAGATGCAAGAGACTGGTTCTCTTTTCTACCAATATCTTCTATACATTCTTGGGATGAGTTTAAGATGGTATTCATGGAACAATTTGGTTAAATAGTAAACCCAAGTGTGGTGAGGAAATTTTTTATGGAAATCCATAAAAAAGAGGACGAGATGGTCCCTTCTTTTAATCTTAGATTTTCAAAGATCATAAGGGAGATCCCTAAAATTATAAGACCAAACGATGCAGAATGCTTGGTTGTTTATGTAGGTGCATTTGATAAAATATGAGTTATATATTAAGAGACAAAGAGCCCACAAAATTTTATCAAGCATATCAAATTCTTATAGATATTTAGAACAACTTGAAATACTCAATAATGAAAGGATATTTAGCTACCAATATTGGTCATCCTAATACATCTTATGCAGATAGAACCAATGGATGACTAAGTAGGGATATATGCAAGGAGGATAAGCTTTCTAATGTTTTGATTTCTCCATCGCCACAGTATGATGACCATACTAGAATCCCATTTGAATTTCTAGAAGATCCAAGTAAAGTTGGCCATGTCTCTTTTGTTAAAAGATTGTATGAAATGAAAAGGCATCAAGGTGAATCACCTTATGACTTGTTTCCTAAATTTTTTGATACTTTGTTGGAGATACTTGAAAATGTCAAACTTGAGGAGTCAATGTGCATTGAATTGTTTTGTGAAATATACCAATAAGGATTGAGTACCTTGCCAAAGGAATTGAAACCTCAAATATTGAGCCAATTAATTAACTAGATAAATATTGTAGAGGGAGTTAGGAATGATTATTCGCAACATGAGATGCTCCTTAACGATACCGGTCATGGTCCTATTGAGAAAGATCAAGAAATAATTCAAAGAAGTGAAGAAAGTGTATCAAAACCTAAACATCCATATTATTGTATAGGATAATATAATGATTGTAATCAATTCACTAATGAAACATCTATAGATCATCACAACAATGATGAAGATTAAGACATAAATTATGATATCAGGAGTGAATTGCCTAAATTGAGTTCTTGGGAGGTCTTGAAGGGTGAAGAGTTGGAAGAGTTACAAGAGGTTATCCCATTACGAGATTTTATTAATAGTGGTAATGTTACTGTTAATGGTGCTCTATCGCCAACTAATGATCAAGATATTGAAAGTGAAATTTCTAACATTCAGTCAGAAGAACCTGAGTGCAGTCTTAGTATTCATGGAATTTCATGTTGTGGTAGTTATGATGACACCGATTCATATCATTCCTTTGTTGAATGTGATTATCCTTATAAAGTGAATTTTGAATCCTTTCCTTCAAGGAAATATGTTGATAACAACGAGAGTGTTTGTTTTATTGGGAGAGAAATTTACTTTATGTGAAGATCTCTTAGAATGTGAGTCGATGATGTGGAATAAACATGATGCAAGAGAGGCTAAAGATGCTTTTATACACTTCTCAAGCAATTAAAAGGAATTTTATTGTGATGATGAGTTGAAAAGTTTGCATTCTCATGCAAAGGAGGTAGAAGATTCAATGAAATAAATAAAAGTAATGAATAATCCTCTATTTGGTGAGCCTCTATCCTTATTAGTTAACAAAATTAAGGCCCTTTAGTGGTGTAGAGATAATACAATTTTTGAGAATTTTGATGATACATTGGATGCATTGCTAGGGTATGGTTGTGAGCAAGAAAAGTAGTACACTAGAAAGTCTTTTGAATGAAGTGCTTATGAATATTTCACATTCAGTACTATTGTGATAGGTGAGACTAAGGATCTTGAGAAGATCGAAGTATCTAAATGTTTCTCTCAGGAGTGTAATTTCCTTTATGACGATGATCTAGAAATGTTTTAGCCATACGAAGGAGGTAATGGTTTCAATACCCATAATATAGATGGTTCACAATTGAATAAACAACTTGCATTCCAAGGAGGCTTGAAATGTGATTTGGTTTTTCCATCAACAACGCATGTTGAATATGAGAGTGATGAAGAATATGAAGACAAGAGTATCACTATTCAGTGCATGGATATTGATTCGAATGTCAGGTGATTAGAGGATGTTGGAAAACATGCTGATATCTTAATGGATTGTGGTTGCTTATGTGAAGCAAAGATGGAAGTTTTAGTCACACATGAGGAGGAGGATATGTATATCAATGGGGGATTATTTTTAGTATTAAATGACCAAATTATACATCTTGATACATGTATAGATCATGGGTTAACAATAGTGCTCATAAATAATGGACACTTGGTCTGTATACATGGCAGCCAACTGATGTAGGTAATATGGGGAAAGATGTTAATGAATATGAATGTGCAGTTGAATTCTTTGTTGATGCTCCCCATCTTCTCAACATGATTGAAAATGGATTCTTGAGGAAGATGTATTGTACTATATATTCTTGTAGATAATGTATATTGGTTTGGTGTGCTTTGTTTTTGGTTATGCTTGCTTGCCTTATCCGTGTAGGCTCGTTGGTTTTTGGTGCTCCTTTGTTGGTCTACTTCAACCTGAGATCTAAATTCTCACCATACCCACCAGGGGTATGCATCCCCGAGATAGAGCCACTAGTAGAGATTCTAAAATTTGGAGAAATTTTGGCTAGTCCCAGGCATTTTTGAGCCTTTGCATCCAGGGATAGGGTTTAGGATTTTGATGTATAAACACTTTTTTTTAAGTTTTTCCTATATTACAACCCTTGGTCCTTATGTTTTATTGTTGACTCACTATACTCATTTTTTGGGTGTCTTAGTTACAAATTAAGTCATGCGAGCCATCATTTTTATCAGCCCCTTTTCCTATGCCTGTCAGTCACCCCGCACTTTTACCGATTCAATTTTCCAAAGTCGGACAAAATATTTCACAATTGAAAGACTTAAGTCCTAAGTCTTTAATTCTTAAGAGTTGTAATCTTGTTGGCCTAGTCACAACCCCATTTTTATGTCTAACTTTATTTCCATGGGTAGAAAATCCCTTTGTCAGATGTGAAAATGCAATCCTAGTCATGCGCACACACTATGCAACATTAAAATATTCATTTCCAAAGCCCTATGCAGTCCACATGCTTGTGCCACATGTCCTCTTGTAGAATGTGGTACTCGATCTCCACTATCCTTCCTGATGTTATAAGTTTTGGAATAAACGGTTGTGATATATTTCCAAAATCAAATCTTAGCCGTTGTGCACATGTCACGCAAGATTTTAAAAATTATTTTCCAATATGTTTCATGGTTTGCATGATAGTGACACATGGAATATTTTGTCGGTAAGAAGAGGAATGGTGGGGATCTCAAGAAAATGAAGTGGTTTCTAGTCAGCATGTTCTCATTAGATGATGGGCTATCAAGCGATGGTCTCAGGAATTCAAACCCGATTGGCTTATCTTGGGTCGTTCGATTCACCATCTCATCAAGGAATCAATGACTAGTTTTTAACCGAAAAACCAAAAGACTAAGGATGTGGTTATTTTTCTTGACATGATAAAAAATTAATTTCACTAGACCTACGAATGTTAATCAACTTGATACTAGTGCGTGTGAATGATTACTCTCATGTAATCATTGAAGTCAGTACATAGATTTTCATGCACCTGGATAATTAAAGGCTATGAAGGGAGTGTTAGTAAGTGACCATCTACTCGCTCATGTGACCTTTACTAAGCATTGATGATCAACTTAATCATGTTGCTCGATAATAATTACATTTTTTTCACCATTGCAATCAAGAGCTCAAATCACCGAGTTCATAAGAGGATTATTTTTCATTTGCGAGGTTATGTCCTGGTAAAATAAGCAAGTCAATGATTCCTTCTTCCTTAGTGTGAATGTCTCCAAGGCTTAGTTTGCAGAAATCCCACAACAATGTTCTAGAGGGTGAACTGGATGTGCCCATTGTTGCTTCAAATACAAAGCAAGAGGATGAGAAAGAGGCTCTTGACGGGAAATATATGTGGATTTTCGTGAGGAGAAATTATCATTTAAGGAGATGAGTTATTAGAGGAATAGTGGAGGCCAAGGGAAGGAGCCTTCAGAGTTCATGGGAGGAACAAATATAAAGATAAGGTATGATCAAGGGACTCTAGGAAGGCATAATTCCCCTATTGACATTTCCAACAGTTCTTCTAATAGTGAAATAGAGATGGATTCGGGCTATGGATGTTACCTCATGATTTTAAATGAATTAGATGACTCAAATGAGGAGGTGGTAGTGGTTGCCCCAGTTTTAGTGAAGACCCCAAGTGGGCATGATCATTCTATTACTGATAAGGATACTATGTCACAAAAAAATGTATCCTTGACATTTTTCACTCATTTGGGCCTTTCCTATGGATTTTGGCCTGATTTTTCCTAGATTTAATGTTGTAATGTGACCAACACATTCACATTAGGCCTTCAATGCTTGTCAATCAATAAAAACCTAAAGATGTCTTACAAAGGTGTTGTGAAATGTAGTAATAAATTTTTCCACTTTTCTAGGACCTTTCCATCATAATTCACCTAAACAACTTCTTTTTACCACTTACCAAGCCTTATTTCAAAGTGTTATAAAGATTTGGAACAAACTCTCACACTTTCCTAGGCTTGTCATCAACAAATTAACCCTTTCTTATGATAAAATGACTTGTTAATGCACTTATAGGTCCTACTTAGGTGTGTTTCGAAAGACAATCTTGATAAACAACATTAATCACACTTTAATTCTTGACATTCAATTAAAATTTCCCAAGTGGAATAGGTTGCCACCTTGGGCAACTTAGTCCTGTTTGGCATAAAAAAACAAATTTAATCAAAAAATTTGGCAGTATATTATCTTCTAAACTCTAAGATCGCCCTGTGATGTGTTATTTTCAAGAAGTTAGTGCATAACATGTATAAATAAAGGGGTTTCCCCTCATTTTACAATCTCCTACACTATTTTTTCCTAGTAATTCATTCTTCTCAAGCAAGCAAGAAACATTCAAGCACTCTCAACACATCAAGCAACAATATATTGGAGTTGATCACTTGCATATCTTTAGATGTCTTCAAAATTGGAATGGTGACTTTCTTCAATTGCATGTTGTTCAATAATATTTCCCTTTCTATTTCATTTCATTATCTAGGGTTTGATTATGAAAATGGGGTTTGACAAAGGAAAACGCCTATTCTCTAACCCTAACCCCTTTCCCCTTTTTGCATGTGTGTTTTACAGATTTTTGTATGCAGATTAGTCAAAGAGAAAGGTGATAAAAGGTGTCATCTTTCCATCCACATAATTCAAAGTCAACAAACCCTAAAAGGAGCTTGAAAACAACTTGCAACTCAACATCTGAAGATTTAGGTCCAGATTTCTATCAGAAACGAAAGTACAACTTGATAGCTACATATTCTACTCTAGAAATTCCTGAAAGCTACAGGTTGACTATCTCCATCATTGGAAAATTAGTCCCACTTCCAAGCCTAAAAAATAATCTCTACAGATCTGGACACCCATTTCCTCCAAACTGGTTCTGGCATAGTTTCCCTGAAGTAGGACTAAGTTGTTCAGCTTGGTGTAAGTGTCCTAGTGGCCATCAATAGTAGATTTTAGAGGATTCCAAAGCTCCTCTACATCAACCTTAAGTTTCCAGGTGCACCACTTCTTCCTCTTTAAGTATTTTTATAGTTTACAAATATTATAGATCATTATTAGGTTATCTTACATAGTGTTTTTCATACTTTACATTTCATTAGTTTGCATTCATTAGATAGATTCATTTAATTTAGTTTCAACACTTAGATACATTTGACATCACGCACACATCACACATTAAACCCCTAATCTTGAATGAACCCTCAGATTTTGGGTGTGAAAGAACTCTCTCCTTCTAGGTGAAAACCCTAGAAGTGCTAGGGAATCCCCTTTCCCTCAAAATATATGGTACATTTTGGTGAACCTGTCATTAGAACACTTCTTTTTCACTTCTGATTTTGCATTCACATCCTCAAAAAACCTTTTGTTGCATTAGGGTTTTATATTGTTTTGCATTTTAGGTTTTTTAAAAGTGCATTAGTGAAAAGCTCATATTAGATTGTATTTTGCATTGCATTTTCATTAAAGAAGTCAAAAAATTATGTATTTTCATTTTGTATTTGCATTTGACAAACCTAAAAATTAGAAAAATAATTCAAAACTTTTTAAAATTGTCAAAATAACCACTATTGGGACTAATTCACCACATTGGGTGACTTAGTCCTCCTGCATATTTTGCACTATAATTTCTATCATTCTCAAAACTTTTTATGTATTTTTGTTTTTTGTTTTTGCATTTCTATATTGTTTTCTAGAATTTTAGTTATTTGCATTTTATTCCCCTTTATTTGCATTGCATTTGCATTCACCTCACATTTAGAAAAATTTGCATGAGTTTTTGGTGTCCTATTGCTGATACATTAGTGATAAGAAGTTCAAGACTCATGGCATCTCGTGACAATACTCTTGTTGTAGATATTGGATTACCTCAAGCTTCTACTCCTACTATTGATAATAGTACACTAGGCTTGGAAACCACCCTTAGTAACTCTTTTCATTTAGGTAGCATGCGTACTAAACATAAACTTGATGATATAGCACATGACCAAATCATTCACCTTCATGAGGGCCTAGCACAGTTGCAAGATAAAATGAGCCTTGAAACCATTTCTGCTACTACAATTTCCACTATAGAAACACCCACCATATGCTTGATAGTGAAGAAGGCATAGATGTTGTGAAGAAAATAGTTGATATATATCAAAAACATGTTCCTTCCACCTCTAGTGTCCCTCAACCAGCAAACATTGTGGTTATCCAAGGAGGACCTCAAACTCCTCCTCCCTCCACAATAACCTCCATACCTACTTATGCATCTCCTAGTGTCACAACCACAATGCAACCAATTAGCAATGTGATTCCTTCCCTTGGTATTCCAACTATCATTCCTACCTCCTATGTGGCATCACATTCCTTATCCTCTTCCACCATACCCTCCATTAGCATTCCATTCACTTGCCCTACCACTACATTCACCCCATCACCACTTGCTCTTCCACCTCATACCACTTACAATGATCCTCTCATAACACAAATTTTACACACCATCTCATCCATGCAGCAACAAATTTATACCATCAACCAAAACCAGAATGGTCCACCCACATACTATGTTTGCAATAATCCCTTGTCCTTAGAAATCTTGTGAACCCCGATGCCACAAGGAATAGAAATACCTAGATTTGAGAAATATGGAGGCAAGGGTGATTCTTCTAACCATGTTAATGCTTACACTGCTTTGTGTAGAGATTTTTCTCTTGATGATAAATTGTTAGTTAAACTGTTCCCCAGGAAATTAAAAGATACCACCTTGGAATGGTTTTCTTCTTTACCAAATAATTCAATTTGTTCATTCAAAAAAAATTTTGATGCCTTTATCAACCATTTCCAAGTGCACATGACTCCCAAAAATACCTTGGTTGATTTGATGAGATGTAAGAAAAACAATGATGAAAAGGTAACCGATTTTATCTCATGCTATCAATCGTTGTATTCCCAAATTGATGTCAAGATTCCCGATCAACATATTCAAAAGATTTTTATAAAAAAATTGCTAACACACCTTCAAGATAAGCTTACCATGATGAAATCCCCTTCTTTCATGCAGTTATGCACAACCCTTTGTGATTATCACAATTCGATTAGTAGTTGCGATACATGATCCACTTCTAGTCAATTGAGAAATCTGAAACCACCAGCCAAAACAATTCTCAGCCATTTAGAAAGAAAAACAAAGGGTTATTATAATTTAACCCTCCTTAACCATCCCCTCCACCCATAAATAACCAAATAGAATATGTTAAGAACGTGGTGTCTTTCAATTATGGAGATCCCAAATGAAACTTTACACCTTTACCCAATACCCTCCATAATACAATGTCTCAGATTTTGCAACAACAAATGATTACCTTACCTATTGTCCACACACCTGATCCTAGCAAACCTCTACCTCTGAACTTCAACTCCAAAGCTTATTTCCATTTTCATAGACAACACGAACATGAAATAAAGCAATGCAAATGTATTAAGAATCTTGTTCAAGACCTCATTGATTTTGGTCATCTATCCGTTGCTGGTTTTAATGATCAAGGCAATAAATCCATTGCCCCTCCTAATCAAAATCTACAAATTTTCACTAGTCCTATGCCTAAACATAATATTTCATTTGTCAAAGCTAGTGAAATTCCACATAATGATATTATGCATGTTGATACAAAGGATAACCATTCTGATCCTATTCCACATGTGACCCATGTCAAATTTATGGAGGAAATGGTAGGTGCAATAGACATTATCCCTCATAAGGGACAACCTAAAACATCTCTTGATATTACGTTTTCTTATCAAGACCTACTTAAAAATATCCCTAATGGTCCTCTTTACATAACCGACCATATCTATGATAAGCCCAATAATGGGATATTAATAGATCCCTCTTGTGGAGAGAATATGATCATGAAATAATTTTTGGTATTGCATGATCTTGATCTCCTCTAATTGTCTCATGTAGTCAAGCAGCATGCTCTTTATGCTTGCCATCTCCTCCTACTGATAAATCAGATTTCTTTGGATCTCTATTTCACTCATTTCCCTTTTGTAGTTTAGCCTTATATGTTTAAGGCTCAAATCTTGAGTATCATGGGGCTGAGTTCAAACATATGAGGGCTGAGATGAAAAATAAGCAGGGGTGGGTGGGTGGTAATATTGGGCATGCTGATTTTGAAAGCTCATAATATTGAAACCAGCAGCATGATTGTGGTATGGTGGATGATATGTCGCATTATCATGAAGCTTTGACATATTTATTCATAAGCTAGAAAAGTGAAATTTAGGCTTTCAAAACAAAATAGTACTTGATCTGGTTTGTACCTTTCTCATGCATAGAATTCACTAAGTCTACATGTAAAATCAAAATTCAGAGTCACCAGGTATATTGAACAAGCCTCCAAAAGGCTAAGAAACCTGTTGCATACACCGAACAAAATTTTTTTAGAAATTTAAATTCTCTGAAATTGAATTTTCAGATTGTCCCACTAGGCGTGCCAAAAACTGTTAGCAATTAGATATGCACCCCATCATATTTGAAAAAAATTAGACTATCTATTGCAACATTGAAACTCTTTCTAGACGTGGGAGATCTATAAGGAAAGAGAATCTCCAAAGCGAGCTGGTTCTCCGTATGATGATCCTATTCTAAAATCTTCTTGGGAAAAGGATAGAGAGAAAATAGAAACTTAAAACTTATGATTTTGAAATTATTTTTTAATATTCGATGATGAACTAATTACTATTCTAGATTTTCCTCACAAATAGTGCTCCAAAAAACCAACAAAACTTCACAACCTCTCAAGACAATTTTTACATAAGTACTTTGCATGAAGGTTTGTTCAAAACACGACATGCAACTTGTATCATTGCACTTTTCAGCATCAAACTACAGCCTAGGACATAATAAGGACTTCCTAAACTGAAATCACAAGATAAACATCAAACTGTAACTATAAATAGACACAAAGAGATAGGTAGGAATGTTGTTTTTTTATTCACTATAGGAGTATGCCAAAAATAATCTCAACTAAGTACAAAATAGTTTCAATCTCAAAAATGTGTAAGAGCAAAAAATAGACTAAACTTGAAAACCCTAAGTTTTCTCCAAAGATATATGTCTCAAACCCTAATCTGAGCTCCTAAAAAAAGCTCAAGGAAAAGGTCCCAAAAACTAGGCAACAAGTCAGCATAAAAGTGGAAAGTCACACTTTTTACATGCATCAATTGTCAGGCCTCTAAAAAAAATAAAAAACTGCTTTTAAAGCAAGAAAAACACCTTATCTCTCCAACTGAAAACTCCAATCTGACCAAGAATAAAGTCAATCCTTAACTGCTAAAAATAGCAAGAAAACAAAGCAATTTATAAAGCATTGCTTTGCTTATGCTTTACATGATGCAGTTATATACATATTCCATTTTACAATTAAAGATTTAAAAAAAACCTTTTTCATACAACACCTTATATCTCTTTTACAAGTTTTGATTTTTCTATAAAAAATCATAAACCATGCCATATTACATGATTAATTGTTTTCTCTAAAAACAGTTAAAATAAAATAAGCCTAGGTCTATTCCATAAAGTAAAACCTTACTTCATAACAAAGACTTCAAATTTAATTTTCTAATTAATCTCCCTCTAAATCGATTAAAAACTAAGGCCTCAATTATCATCCATTTTAAATGAGCCATATGACACAACCCCTAAAACCGTAAGTCATAAAACATCTTTGATAGACAAGTCTAAAGACTTTGGCAAAAAATAAAAATAAAAAATAATAATATGAAATCCATCCATAAGGCTCAACCCAAGATGGAAGACTTAATTATTAAGGCATATGCATGCATCCCCTAAGTTGAATTAGGGTTAATAGTAAAACCAAAATTCAAGACCTAAAAATCATTTCATTTCATGTTTCGTTTTGAAAGTGAACTCTGCAAGAAGCATCGCCATTCCTAGGGTTTGAGCTTTGAGCCCCATTCGACTCTCTCCTTCTTGCTTCTCCATTTTATTCAACCTCTGATGATCATGGTAAGTTTGACCTGTCACTTTATTTGATGCATCGTTTCTTTTAATGAAGAATGCAACCTCACTGGCTATGGCTATGAGAAAATTATCTGATATATTTCTTGCATTATGTGCTTTGCTTCATTACATGTGTTTTACTTCTCATTGGCCGCCATGAGAGAGCTTGACCTGCAACTTGGGAACTCCACATTTCTTCTCCACTTTGTTCTACCCCTCTGCAACTTGGTAAGTTTGACCTCATGGTATTTTGATAGCTCCTCACACTGTTTGAAAGCAAAATATAGGCCATAAGGCTGTGACTTCTCCTCATAGTTATTTTCCTTGCTAAAATAAAAGCTTTAGAAGCTAATCTCTCTAAAAAAAAAAAGAATGTTATCTCTTTGAAATAATGTGGACCCATAGACTGGTCGCGCCATGAACGCTTGAGATTAAGCTTATTTGTTATGAAAATTATGTTCTATGTAGAAAACTCGAAATGGTGCTCCTTATTTGATGAAATAATAATTGCAACTCCCCACTGGGCTTGACCCATGCCTTATTAGGCATTTCCGTTTTAGAATGTAGAAACCCATGTGGGTATTCCTAAAACTACACTATTTTTGCTTAATTTTTAAAACCTGCATATGGGTGAACTACAAAATGATGGTAAATCTGCATTCCTTGTGAAAACCTGATGTGGGTATCTCTATATATGAATAAAATCTATTTTTGAGCAAAAACTTGTATGTGGGTATTTTAGTATTTCTGTGTTTTACTCAAAACCCCAAAATGGGTACTTGTCAACTATGAAGAAAATACATTTTAAATTGCAATCTTCAGTTGAGCCTTTTGTATTTTTTTTTTTGAAAACACTACACTCTTGCCAAAAACCAATCTATATTGTTAAAAAACATGCTCATGCAGAATTCTAGAAAATACACTAGTAAACTTGTATTCGAATCAAAAACATCATGTGGGTATTCCCCGAAACAATGAAACTTGAAAAAAACCGGACTTTACTCATGTTGTTCTAGCTTGCATCTGTAAAGCTCCTTCATGCTTTGATATATTCTGTTTATTCTGGCAACAAACTCTTCACATCCTTACCTGCTGAAAATTATAGAATTTGTATTTTAAAATAACCACTTCTGGGATAAAAACACATGGGTAATTGTGAATTCCTATGCACACTCCATTTACTTTATGGTTCGTCTCCTCACCTGTCAAGGAATAACCTCATAAATTTGCATTGTTCACTATCATTTTTAAAAGATAGAGCACTGTTGTTTCAAAAATAGAAAATATGAAGCAACACTATAAAGTGAACAGTCTTAAAACAAAAAAACAATATTTAAAAACAACAGCTCAAAAACATGATAGATTGATATTTTCAGCTAAAAAAAGCTGTCCAATCAGAATTCATTTGCAATTTTCACTTCTATATGTTGATTTGATTGTTATAAATGCATGGTAGTTTGATCACTTGTTCAATTATAAAGATCAAAAGAGCATGATGATTGCATCTTCCCTTCTCGTCCCTCTTGTAACATATAAGGGCAACATGTCGGGCTCTACCCTTGTGGGAGCCCGTTTTTCCCCACATGCTTGGTCTTCAAATGATAAACAACTACATGAATTTTCCTATACCTGCACAAGGAAACAAACAGTGTTAGCATAAAAAAAATAAAAAAGTATCATGTTTGTGTTGATGTATCTCCTTCAACTCATATCTTTGCACTTTGCTTGTTGTTTCAATGCATGATTACTAGCATATTACATTATCGTTGATGGTTTACATAGGTATATTCATAGTCAGAGCCTCTAACATCCCTCTCTTCCTTCCTACAGGTCAACGGAGCTTGAAGAAGACAAATGGTGCACCACTTCTACGTCGGTCATCAATCAATCAAGCAATGATGATTATGTTTGTACTTATGTGATTTTCCTTTTATGCATCTTCCATAGTGTAGTGTGTTGTTTATGATGCACTGTGACAGTCACATCCACGGCTTGTGTGGATATTTTATTTCATTCCTTCTTCCTTTCATTTGGAAAAGAAAGAAATGCATCTCAATGCAAATTTGTACTAGCATTTTTATTCTCGCAATCAAATGACTTATGTTGTAAATATGAAGCACTTTGTGAAATAAATGAAAGCATTTCAAAAGCTTTATTATTTAACGCTCAATCCTGTACTTCATTTGACTGTAAAGCATTGAATAGAA
This sequence comes from Sequoiadendron giganteum, assembly GCA_007115665.2. Taxonomy (NCBI): domain Eukaryota; kingdom Viridiplantae; phylum Streptophyta; class Pinopsida; order Cupressales; family Cupressaceae; genus Sequoiadendron; species Sequoiadendron giganteum. The sequence goes on along the minus strand of CM021105.1, from coordinate 597,628,231 downwards.
AGTTCTAAAACTCTGATTCCTCTTTTCAAAGCATAACTGTCACTTAATGAACTAAAACAAAGTGCAAAAAAACACTCAAGCATATTCAGAAATAACTATATTTCCACTTTAAAATATAACAGTATTGAAATCAGCTCCACCATTTGAGCTGTAGCAAAAAATTGGTAACAGGTTCTTCACAAATGCTTAAAGTTTCCCTTTGAAAATGATATATTCACTGTCCACCATAGTGGATTTAATCCATTGTCTTCCAAAGGAAACTTTTCCTTAGAAGTTGTTTGGCCTGAGCCTATGGAACCCATCACGCCTAGAAGAGATTTCTTTTTCATTGCTTATCAAAAATTTAAAGCATAGAAAATTATGGAATTATCTCTTCACAATATGTCTCCATCCATTTTGAAAACTCCCATCCTTGATGAAACCATGCTCCAACCAGAATAAGACCAAACTCAACCAACACCTAAAAATTCATCTACATCCTCTAAGCGGCCTAGAGATCATAAAAGTAACTACATCTAGCCTCCTCATGTAAAATAGCTTTATAACGCAAAGAAGAAAGTGGTTGACCAACCTCCCATGGTTCCTTTCGTTCCTCCCCCTAGGGATGAAACACAACCTATGGTTGATCAATCTACTTCTTCATAGATGCAACTTGAAAATAGAATCAAAATAAACATAGGAGCTAGGGAGTGTAGGCATCACCCTCATGCTCTTGCTCGTAGGTCATGTGATGAAGAAAATAATGAAAATCATAATCCACACTCACTAGAAGCAATGCATGATGACCCTCCTCTCCCACCACCACATCATGATCCTAAACCTCCATCACAATTAGAATTACATGCTTCAACTGATATCATCATTCATCCTCCTATTGTCATTAATTTGGATGATGATGATGAGGAGATTACTAAAATATATGAAGAGATACATAATAATTTGAACACATTGTTTTCCTCTTCCATGAGCTTGCATGAAAACTCTCCTAGGATGAGCATTTATCTCGATGCTAGTTATGCAATTGTTGCTATCCCTCTAGCTAGTCGCCCGCTTGAACTTTAAACTGAACAATATTGGGAGGCAGATGACTTTTTAGATGGTTGTTGTGCATTTTCCTTACTAGCCTTTTGCATTTTCTGTTTTTGCATGTTTTTCTTGTATGTAATGTGAACTCCGTATTGTTTTATTTGATGTTCTCTCTCTTTGTGACATTACTCTATTTGTATCTTCATTCTTCTATATGTTGTAACTTTCTTTTTACCTTATCCTTTGCTTTCGCCTTCCTTTTGGGGATGATGCAAGGCATTGAGACAACAATATCCCTTTCATTTGGACCAAAAAGGCTCTTCTCCATTGTCTTTTTCTTTTGCTTTTATTGTGATTTTGGGGATAATGTGAGGCATTGAGACAATAATGTCCCTTTCAAGTTGACCCAAAAGGCTCTTTTTCTTTTTCCTTTACTTTCACCTTCCTTTTGGGGATGTTGCAAGGCATTGAGACAACAATGTCCCTTTCATGTTGACCCAAAAGGATATCTTTTTCTTTTTCTTTTGGATTTTGTTGTCCATTTGGGGACAATACAAAGCATCGAGACACCCTATGTCTCTTCCATGTTGACCCAAAACGACTTTCTTTTTCTTTGTTTTTGCTCTCTTTGTGTCCTTCCAGTTCTATGTATTTGGGGGAATGATGACAGTTCCAAACTCTCTACACAAAAATTACAACAACGAACATACTAACCCCAAATCAATTGATCCTTTATGTGTTTGGTGTTTTTCATTTTGGGGGCAACCCATCTCCCTTCCTTTGCCTTTATATTTACATGACACAAACTTACTTAGAAACATATCACTTGGCATAGGGATTTCCAAGCTGGCTCTCATGTCCTTGCTTCCTTTTTGCATTTTCTTGATTTCGCTACTTTAAAGTAATTTCTCATAGAATGGTGTGTAGAAATTCATTTAAAGTGGGGGCATACGTTGGCAATATCTATTTTTTTCATTTTTTTTTCATTTTCTTGGTTCTTAGTGCAACCTTATTATTTTATATGATGTGTTTGTCACTTTTTGGATGATATTGGGTGTAATTTTCTTCATGAATGTGATATATCTTAGCATATTACATTCCTCTTAGTGGCTTGATGTGACAAACTACATCCCCTAAGTTGCAAAATTTATATTCTTTGATTGGTCCTCTCTTGGAGACATTAGAAACAATGTTCCCTAAGTTAAAGACCTCACACAAACTAAGCAAGACTGCTTTGAACATTCTTTTTCATTTTTCATTTTATATTTTTTTGCATTTTGCATATATGGCCACCTTGTATAACACAACTTACATGCTTGTGGTGCCTATGATTGAGAATTTTTCTGCAAGATCAGATCAGTTAGCAACATATTGCATGCATATTAATTAAAACCCACAATATAACAATCGAATGCATAGGAAATAAAGAAAGGAAAATAAACTAAAACAAGCTCAGCCAGTCCTTCCTCCTCCATGGCTGACTTCCATTGCACCTTCTAGCTTGCTGAAATGATGAGTTTTCCCTTAGATTGTAATGAGAAACTCTACTATGTGGCCTAGCCCTAAGAATTTTTTTGAAGGATTTACCTAGATGCTTATGCAAAATAAATTGAATTCTAGATGCAAACAATTATATGACAATTCTAGAATGCAAGAGAGATTAAGATTAAGCAATAAAAGATTCAAGAGATCCAAAGGTGTCGAAATGAGAACAAAATTGACATTTTATAGAAAATACAATTTTGGATGGATGGATGAGATTGAAGATTGAGAAATTCCCTAGAATCAATGGTCAAGATTCAAAATGGAAACTCTCAATTAGGGTTAGGGTAAAATTCCCAAATGAGTGCACAAGATTTAATTTAAGAAATTAAATTAAGGATGGAGAATAAACATGATAGTGAGATGAAAATTAGTAAAATCAAGAAGATAATGTTTGAACAAGAAGATGAGATTTAGAAAATCAGTAATTTTAGCAATTACTTGATTTGTACAAGAATATTTCAATTTTGAATTAAAATTAATTCAAAACATGGATTTAGTGAGATAGTAAATAATTTATTTTAAGATTATTTACTAAAAGAAGTGACAGTTAACCATGTGAGGCTATTTTAAATAAATTGTTTTATTTCAAATGAGGGAAATGTCGAAATAAGGCAATTAAATAATTAAAGATAATTATTTAATTTAGAGAAGGTGATTGATTAATTAAATAAATTAATAAATCTATTTAATTAAAAGAGGACTTGGGAATTAGTGACACATTAAATAAATAAATTAAAATATATTTATTTAATAATCCAGAGGACATAAATGGCAAAGATTATTTAAATAAATTGAGAACTTTATTTAATTATGAGAAGACTTTAGATAATGAGTGACACATTAAATAAATAAATAAGATCTATTTATTTAATAATCATGAAGAATAAAAAGACATGAATTATTTAATTAATAGTCGAAGGTGGGTTAAAAACATAATTAAAATGTCATAATTATGCTAGGACGAAAAGTGGTAAAATAGTGCTTGTAGGCCTAGGTCAATTTTATGTGTCTATAATGTCATCTTGCACTTGTTCATGAGCCCCAAGCATACAAAACTTTGCTTATCTCATGAATCTCGAAACTGTGTCTTGTATGTCACCTTATCAAAGTTATCAGGAGGTATAACTTTGGTATGGTTAAGAGGGAAGCCTAACTAGCGACACGACTTTCCCCATAGCCACCTTCGTGTGTGTGAGTACATACCAGCCATGAGTGTATCTTCCTCACCCTTTTGGCCTTCTCACCCAACAAATAGCCTGATGTTTCATCGCCTCAAAGTGAGTACACTTCTTTCTATAAAAATAACCTAGATCTAATCCACAACTAGCTTGAAAAATGGTTGAAGCTTGATCTGACATTACCTTTCTTTTCATTCTTTCACATCACTTTCTTGTGTGATATTTTTTGTTGATGTTTGGTTTTCCATGGGATCTTGATCCTAGGGGCTTGATCATCCCTCTTGATTATTTTTGTCTCATCTTACCAACATGAGTACATATTGGATCCCTCTTGATATGCATGTCATGGCTACTTTAGTGTGAGTTTGAAGCAAGTTCATCCTCTCACTAAAGTGGGGGCTAAATGTGTCGCAAAAAAATGCATCCTTGATATTTTTCACTCATTTGGGCCTTTCCTATAGATTTTGGCCTAATTTTGACTAGATTTAATCTTGTATGTGGCCAACACTTTCACATTAGGCCTTGAACACTTATAAATCAATAAAAACCTAAATATGTCTTACAAAGGTGTTGTGAAGTTTTTTAATACATTTTCCCACTTTTCTAGGACTTTTCCATCATAATTTACCTAAAAAACCACTTTTTATAGCTTACCAAGCCTTATTTCAAAGTGTTGTAAAGAGTTGTAACAAACTCACATAATCCTAGGCTTGTCATCAACAAATTAACCCTTTCTTATGATAAAATGACCCCTTAATGCACTTATAGGTCCTACTTAGGTGTGGTTTAGAAGACAATCCCAATAAACAATATTAATCACACTTTAATTCTTGACATCCACTTAAAAGTTCCCAAGTGGACTAAGTCACCACCTTGGGCGACTTTGTCCCATTTGGCATAAAAATCAAATTTAATCCAAAATTCTAGCAGGATATTGTCTTCTAAACCCTAAGGTTGGCCTGTGATGTGTTATTTTTGGGAAATTAGGGCATAACATGTATAAATAAAGGGTTTTACCCTCATTTTATAATCTCCTACACTCTAGTATTTCCTAGTAATTCATTCTTCTCAAGCAAGCAACAAGCATCCAAGCACTCTTAGCACATCAAGCAACAATCTATTGGAGTTTATCACTTGCATATATTCAAATTTATTCAACAAGGGTTTGGTGAGTTGCTTCACTTGCATGTTTTTCAATCATCTTTCCCTTTCTATTTCATTTCATTATCTAGGGTTTGATTACCAAAATGGGGTTTGACTAAGGCAAACCCCTATTCTCTAACCCTAACCCTTTTCCCCTCTTTGCATGTGTGTTTTATATACTTTTGTATGCAAATTAGTAAAAGAGAAAGGTGACAAAAGGTGTCATCTTTCCATACACATCATTCAAAGTCAACAAACCCTAAAAGGAGCTTGAAGACAACTTGCAGGTCAACATCTGAAGATTTGGGTCTGCATTTCTATCAAAAATAGAAGCATAACTTGATAGCTACAGATTCCAGTCTCAAAATTTTGGAAAGCTATAGGTGGACTAAGTCACCATCATTGGTGAATTAGTCCCACTACCAGGCCTAAAAAGTGATCTTTGTAGATCTGGACACCCATTTCCTCAAAATTGGTTCCAAAAAAGTTTCCCTAAAGAAGGACTAAATCACCCAACTTGGTGTAAGTGTCCCAGTGGCCATCAATAGTAGATTCTGGAAGATTCCAAAGCTCCTCTTCATCAACCTTCAATTTTTAGGTGCATCGCTTTTTCCTCTTTAAGTTTTGTTATAGTTTACATATATTATAGGTCATTATTAGGTCATCTTACATAGTGTTTTACATACTTTTATATTTCATTAGTTTTCATTCATTAGATAGCTTCATTTCATTTAGTTTCAACACTTAGATACATTTCACATAACACACACATCACACATTAGACCCCTAATCTTGAATGAACCCTCAGATTTTGGGTGTGAAAGAACTCTCTCCTTCTAGGTGAAAACCCTAGAAATGCTAGGGTATCCCCTTTCCCTCAAAATCTATGGTAAATATAGTAAGGATAAAGAAGCAATGGTTTCTCCAACCTTTGCAAGGAGAGGAATTTGGGTGTGTGTACTTTGGCTCTAGTTGATTGGTGGTACTCTGGTGATGTGTTGTGGCTATTGTAATAACTTGAGTGGTTTTTGATGGTATGATGATGAAATTTTTGGCTTAGTGTGTGCACAAAATTTAAAGCTTAGTTGGAAGCTAATAGTTATTTGGTGGCATTAGCTGGTATAAATCTTGTTTCCCCTATGTGTTAAATGATTATATATAAGTTTCATTTGGGGAATTTATAAAAGGTATTTGAAATTTGTTTTTAAATGAAATGCATTTGAATTGTAATTGTATTTGAGTCAGATGCTTATTGCTCCATTAGTCGATAAAAGGGATTGCATGGCTCATTGCAAGGGGTTTGATTTTGGAGTCATATGATAGTTCAAGTAGAAACTCGATCTAGGAAGGAGCATACTATGGAAAATATGAATGAATAAAACAATACGTTGTCTTTGGTTTGAGTCTTATATGTGATAGTCTTAAATTAGTTTTATAGAATTACTAATATCAAAACAAATATTAGATCTGAAATGGATACTCTCTTTGTACCATTTTTGAAAGTTATAAATGAAATTATCAATGGTATTCGTGTTTATCTTCAATTGTTCGATTGAATGTATGACTATGTTTTTTCCTTAACCCAAAGAGTGGATTAAATGCTTGAAGAGGGTTGTAGATTTCTAAGAAATTGCATAGGATTGGGTAAGGAGTTTTGTTTTAGGCATTGTGAATTTTTATATTACAATGTACTATGGAAATAGGCCGCCAATCTTTGAATCAAGTAGCTTGTATATTATGGGTTATTATATATCTCACTCTATCATCCCAATTGATGAAACACTGGTCTATTTGTTAAGTAATTCTTGTGAGTAAATGGGTTATGGGTGTTCTTGGCTATAGATTTGAAATGAGAACCAAATTATTAAAACTTTCAATCATAATGAGTGGATCTAAAGTAATACCTAATTCCTAGCAATAGATGTTAAGTTTTTCAAAGATTAGACAAATCTTTAATAGATTGAGTCTATTTGCATTCTATATGAATTAATCTGTGTATAGAATTTTTCTTGATGAATTCAATATCAAATGTGTAGAAGTTGAGAAACCCAACTTCACAAGCCCCAAGAATCACCTGCATGCAATAACCTATCATGTGAAAAAGATATTCAGAACCAAAGAAGATGTTCTGCAAGCCTCAAGCAGTAAAAATGCATTAAGAGAATCAATAATTATAATGAGATCAATCCTTATGAAGGAGATCAAGAAAACCTAGTGTGCACACTTAATAATTAATTATTAATGTACCTAAGTTTAGATTAAGTACCTAAAGTGATAAGTGACTTAATTAATTAACCAATATGATATAATTAGTTAAGTGAAATAACTTATTACTCTAACAAAATGAACACAAATAGGAACACCCTCATAGGTCTTACAGAGCTTGAAGTGTAGGAGTAAAGGGTATTTACTTGTTGTGTTGGCCACTACCCTAGGAATTTCGAGAACATAGGGCTTGGCTACCCTTTAGAGAATTCTGAAGTTCTGCTGGAGAAATTTAAAAACCCAACAAATTACCTCCACCTAGGAATAACCTTTCATGACCAACCTAGCCTTATACTTCTCCACACTACAATCCAAACCAATTTTATTTTTAAATACCCATTTATATCCAATAGGCTTTCGACCTTTAGGAAAAGGTACCAAATCCAAGGTTTCATTCTTTTTCAATTATGCCATTTCTTTATTCATGGCTTCCAACCAAGAATCTGAATCATACATATTCATAGCCTCCTTTATAGTCCTAGGGTCATTAGTGCTAGTAATCAAAGCATAGGCATAGTTAGAATTCAACATAGAAAATCCATGCCTATCAGGTTGTTGCTTTTCTCATGTAGACCTCCTCACAAGTTGATGTTGAGGTTGTGGTTCTTCTTCCTATTCAGAACTCTCTGAGATACTAGAGCTCTCTTCAATTTTAGGTAAACTTTGAATTCATAGTTCCTCTTTATCCAGAGTTAGAGGAATTTTGACTACATCATCCTTCTTTTATTTTTCTTCTATCTCTAACTGTAGATCAATTGTAAAAGGTTTAATCTCCCAAAGGATTACAATTTTGTTGTACACAACCTTCTCAGTAAAAGGATTCCAAATATTGTATCCATTCACACCAATGTCATAGCTGATGAAGATAAATTTTATAGCTTTGTTTTCCAACTTAGATCATTTCTCATTCAGCACATCAACATATGCTTTGTAGCCAAAGACATGAATATGTCTCAGAGAGGGCTTCTTACTAGACCATGCTTCCATAGGCATTTTGTTAACAAGAGTCAAACTAGGTGAAAAATTAAACAAGTAACATGTTGTAGCCACAACCTCAGCCCATAAATTCTTCTCTAGACTAGCACTACTCAACATACTTCTCGCTCTTTCCATCAATGTCTTATTTAACCTCTCAACAACTCTATTCTTCTATGGAGTGTAAGGCATATTTTTATGCCTTCAAATTCCATGGTATTTGCAATACCTTTTGAAGTCTATAGAACAAAATTCACCACCATTATCCATCCTTAGGAATTTAATTTTCCTTCCATTATGATTTTCTACCAAGTTTTTAAACTCTTTAAATCGACTCAACACTTCTGATTTACTTTTAAGAAAGTACACAAATTCCCTTATCAAATAATCATCAATAAAAAAACATAATATTTAGACTTTGATAATGAAGGAACATTTATTAGACCAAATACATCAGAGTGAACATAATCCAATATTCTAGAAGATCTATGAGGACTAGAGTAAAATGAAACACGGTGTTGGTTTCCATAAATGCAATGTTCACAAAAATAAAACTCAAGGTTACAATCATCAAGCCCTTCTACCAGGTTTTTATTTTTCAAGGATTTTAATCCTTTTTCTCCTATGTGATTGAGTCTATGTGTCACAACATGTTTTTATCTATTGGTACTTTTACCTCCAAAGAGTTTTCACCTAGAGGAACTTCATTCTCCCTCTTTACAAAAGAAGCCTTACTTGACTTTATAGAGGCATTGTTGCATTGAACAACATATGCATCTAGCTTGTACAGAGTACCAACACCAAGGAGCCTCTGATCATATTAAAGCAACCACTCTAGAATGAGACTTGCATGCCAACATCATTCAACTTACTAACAAAAAGCATATTATGAGCCAGACCTGGTATGTGCATTACACCATAAATTCCTTTTATTATTCAATTAGGAAATTGAATTATGACTCTTCCACGACCAACAATTTTAAGAGATGAATCCATTGATAAGTACACCTTTCCACCAACATAATTTTCATACTTCATGAACCAATCTCTATGAGATGTCATGTGAAAATATGCACCTAAGTCAATTAGCCAGACATCATATGATGCCTGAGTCACCAAGGCTACAATGAAGGCATCTGAATCACTCTAAGAAGAATCTTTGTTAGAAGAGTTGTTGTTGTTCTTCTTCTTTTTATCCTCTTTACAATCCTTTCGGATATGACCAGTCTACACACAATTCTAGCATTTCACCTTGGACTTCTTTCCAAGAGATTTTGATCTCCCTTCAAATTTGAATTTAGACTTCTTGTCTTTCTTCTTGCCTCTCTCCTTTGATCTACCCCGAACAAGGGACTCCTTGGCCATCTCAAAATATTTCCTCCATATTTTTTCTGATAGTAGTAGATCAACCACACCTTCTGTCTTGAAAGTGGTTGTTTTAATTCTAATATCCATCACCAAATGATCCCATGTGTGAGGTAAGGAACATAATAGAAGCATACACCGATCCTCCTCCTCTATATTCACACCCACATAGGCCAACTGTGCAACAATAATATTAAATGAATTTAGATTGTCTGATATGGATGGTCCTTCCATCTTCAAGGAGTATAACTTATTCCTTAGAAATAAATTATTCACCAGAGACTTTCCTTGATAAATATCACCAATTTTCTTCCATAAAGAACATGTAGTATTCTCCTCATGGAAGTTCAAGAGAATAGAATAAGAAAAACAAAGTCTTACCAACCCTCTAGCTTTTCTATTTGCGAGGTCCCTAACTTCTTGCTTCATACCTGATGTTTTTGTTCCCATAAAAAAAAGCCAAACATCTCTATGTAGGAATAGGTCTTCCATTTTGAGTTTCCACAACTCAAAATTTTTGCCATTGAATTTTTCAATTTCTCTTCTTCTTGATGTGCTTGCCATCTCAATCTGTAATCAAGACAATCAGTTTTCTCTACAAGAATCCCACTGAACAAGAATTATCACAAAAAACCAGCCCTACCAACAAGGATAACACAACTGGCCATGATCTAATACCACTTGTAAGGAAAGAATAGTGAAGAAACTCCTTCCAATTTGAAAAATTCTCAGGAAAGAAGTGCCAAAAAAATTATTTAATAATAATTACAATAATTAAGATGCACAACAAAAGAATAGAAAATTTAACAAACACAAAATTAAACACCAAATTTACATGGGACAACCCTTATGGGAGAAAAATCCACACACCAAGTAAAGCCACCTTGTATTACAATAAACCAATTACATACAAAGTTATAGAATCCACTCCCAGGTGTTAATTCATAGCAACGAATATTTCCCTAATCAACCTCGTACATAGATTCTGATTATATTTATTCTCTCACACTGTTACAATGCTCATATAGCATACAATGAAGAACATCACTGTATCATTCAAACCCAATAAATTCAACCCCAACTCATTGCAGAGTGTTACAATATATATTCAACATCCGACCATGGTTGCTTCGGTTCTAGAAAACCAACCATTCCAACTATACATGAACCATCACAAAAATGTAACTATTGCAACCATGTCGATCCATTAAAGAGACTCCTTTCATGCTCTCTTCGATAACAAAAAGTTCCTTCAATGATTGTTCACTCGCTAAACCAAATTTTAACAACCAAAAACCATCACTTTCCATCTCATCACCAATCGGGTCTCACCTAGACATTATTCACAAGTTACTGAGTTAACCATCTCTATATCAAGGAGACATCATATTGCCTCCCTCTAATATAGACAAGTTCCTTTGATGAGAGTAAGTCTCTTCGATGAAGCTTATCTACTTGTCCCATGTGGTCAGTTAGTGGGAGGTTTCACAAACTTAAAAACCCATGACCGGTGGTTCCAATGTTCCAATTGTCTACGACCTTGTGATCAGTCAGTCAAAGGTTTCCAAAAATTCACAACTCCTGACTGGTGGTTCCAATGTTCCAATTCTTCATGATCTTATGATCACTCAATTGGAGGTTTCTTAAACTTCACAACTCCCAACCGGTGGTTCTAAAGTTCTGGTTTTTCACAATCTTGCGACATTCATATATATTAAGGGAAAAATGCCAAGCTTTAAGGAAAATTTCAAGCCAACAAGTTGAGGCACATTTTCCAACACATATTCTATTATCAAGCATTGATTATTAGCATGGGAACTCTTTCTTTTTTGGTGGGATTCATATCCTCTTTTTTTCTCTCCTATTAGGGGGACATCTATTATACTTGCATTATAGAAGTAATCCTTGGGCGGTCACATTGAGTCCTCCTTATATCCTTCTTTCATTAGTGTGGTCGTTTCTTTTTATCTCTTTTGGAGAGGATTTTTTCCCATGTGGTTTTCTCCTTTTCTCTAGTTGTGAGAGATTTTATTTATTTTGTACATGGGTACCTCATCAGGACTTATATCTAGGACCCATACATGCATCCATCATTTCATTCTACATCATGGTTTTATATCTTCTCCCTATGTTGATCTTAAGGGGGGATTGTTAGAATAATCAGGATAATCACTTGATAATTAATTATTCATTAATTAATTATTAAGTCCCTTATTAATTTAGTTCACTTAAAAGCTAAACTTAGGAGTTCTTTTTTTATTTATTTTGAATTAAATATAAGACAAGTTGTTTCATTGCATGAGATTAGAACACTTGTCACTATCTAGTCAAATCCTCATCTAGGGTTTGATTTTGTATGCTTTTATAAAGCTTGCACATTCATTGTAATAGTTCAATTTAGAACCATTCAGGTTAGTACATTGCATATATCAGTGCTATGGAGTTCAATCATCAACTTCAACATTTTTGCAAGAAAAGTATTTATGTTTCCAATTTATTCAGTTAATTAGTGATTTACTAATGTCCATGTATAAGAAATTTGTGTTTTTAGAAAGTTTCATTACTCCAACCCCATACATGCAAGACTAGTTATGTGAATTTAAGTTGCATAACTTTGTTCTCTCAAATGAAAATGAATGGAATCCACTGATATTTGTGGAATACCTAAAAATTAGAGCATTGGCCTCTTACATTAGGAATGAACATCAAAGGGGAAAGATCTTACAAGAATACAATGAATAGGAAAAATTCATTTCTTTGTAGCTCTGGAAAGAATCAAAGGATCCCAATGCAATTATAGAACAATGGTCGAATCTCCTAGATTATAAAGGTGTATAAAGAAATATAATGAGCATCAGAGAAAATGATTATATCATAATGAAGCAACTAGCTATAGGACCTATCCATGAAGCCTTTAAGTTTGTACAAAAAATATGGGAAGATTTAACCCTTGAATTTAAGAGAAAGGAACCATAACCCCTATATAATTTTATAGCTATTATCAAAAGGTCTCGTAGATACATAGATATTGCCATGGATAGTGGACTTAAATGGTTTCCACTTACCTTTCATCCACCATTCTCCTTTATCCAATTCCACATTGGATAGGGAAGAAGTGTGTGTAAGAGGAAGAGGTAGAGAATATCAAATTGGTAAATATTTTATGCCAGCAAGGCTACTATCATGGGTAGACAAAGGGAGTTGATGTTGTAGATTTCAGGGAAATAAATCTACAAATATAACTTCCATCCTTCAAATTTTCTTGAGGAAAATAAAATACTCTAGTTGGGGGAATGATGGGCCTAGTTAATAGCTAATTTTCTTCAATTTAATTCATATCATTTAACATTTCAAGTTGCATATTTTACAAACGTTCCTAAAAATTTATATCTTTTATGCAACCTAAACTAGACTTTCATATGTGGAATATAATTATGATATGATGATGTTTTCATTTATAAATGTGTGAATGTGTATGAAATTTAATATTATTCTATGTTTGATTCATAGTTATTAATAGTGTGTATACTTTAGATGAAACTAATCTCTCTCAACTAGAAGAACTGTAACCTACAACAATTAAGGAGCTCAACCCATAGCCAAAGGATTCTAGGTAGATTGTAGGGGAGAGTCTAAAACATTGAGAACATGATAGTTACAGGAAATGATGGAAGTTCTCATTGAAGTAGTCAATCCTGAGTCACTAGATCATCTAATGAGACGACATAAGGAAGAAGAATTTTGTATTGATTAAGAAGCCAACATGAAATTTTTTATAGAGCACATCTTTGTCAAAAACATTTAGGGTAGAGTTTCAATTATATTTTTCTTCTTCTATCTTTTTAAATTATGATTTTAGTTGCAAAGACTATTCCTCTCCATATTTTGAAGGAGGGTGGATATCTTCATTTAGATTTTTATTTTTAGTCCTTCTATGAAAAAAACTCCTCTCGAGCCTATATATTTTGTTCAATGGTTAAGAAACAAATCTAGTTAGAAAATATATAGTTAAATATTTCATTTTTTGTTTCACATAAAATACTTCATTGTTAGTTTTTCATTGTTTAGTTGCAATGGATATGCACTCATGAATAAGAGATCTACAAAGATTATTTTCATCTTGTAAGAGTTCAATTCTATGCAATAAAGGAATTTCAATTTACCATTATGATTGGTTGATTCAAGTAGTGTACATTTTATTTTCCCCTATGAGTACAAGTCAAGCAAGGGCCACTCAAGGCATTTTTCACCAACCTTGATTTTTTTCATTAGATTATATGATGATACTATTTCATTCATTACAAGTAAACTCTTAATTACATGCACATGAATGATATCTTGTATCATGAATTATAATCTGTAATGTATCTTTGATTCATTCTCCATAGGATTCAAGTAGTTAGAAGTTAGAGGCAGTCGTCTTAGTGGATTGCAAAATTCAAGTTCAACAATTAAAAGATATAGTGTTAAGTCGAAGGTACCCATATCATTAGTAATAGATTAAGTTAGTTCCCCTATTTTGCAAGTTAATGCTTTATTTCCATTTCTAGCCTTTACTATTTTATTGTACATGTGTAAACCACCTATACTCACCGATATAGGCCATGTAGAGTCTGTGAATGAACATATAGTGCCAACATCATTAAAATATTGCAAATCCCCATTTAATAATTAAATGAAGTCTTTGTGAGGGTTTAGTGAACTGTTCAACTAGGAAATCCTCTAGATTGTGTTTCTAACACCAAGTTGACTAAGAATTAGAAAGTCTTTACATTTAATATGTCTTGTGAGCTCTCTTTTGATGTGCATGATGTAGTCTTCATTTCAAAATTTGACCAAGTGTGAGATATTTTTCTTGTTTTTTAAAATATAATCAAATTCTTTCAATTTTGAGTATCACAATAGGGTTATGGGAGTGTTGAAGCCTCCCAAAGTATTTCAATTCATAAAATTTCATGCCATTTTATTTTATTTATGTAAATTTTGAGAAATTTCATTTAAATAGAGTTATCATGCCCAATTTTTTGAGAATAGTGTACAAAAAGTATTTTATAACTCAAAAGGGGTGGGGAAATTTTGTTACAAAAGGATTTTTTCGGATGTTTGAGTTTTGAAATTTTAATCGTGGTTTCAAAAAATTTCTTGTTTTGTGCATGTTGAAATGTTAATAAAATTTGAGTTTTCAATAAAATTGGACAGTTTTAGAATGTTTGGAGGAAGGTTTACTTCATGAAATGTGAAAATAAAAGTTATAGAAAGATATCATGGAATTTGAATCAAATTGGAAATTGTTCATTGTTTTTCATGCCTTGTTCTAATGTGGAATCGTATTGAACTTTTTGATTGGTCATTGAGTGACCTAGTTTGTGTGTTGGTAGCCTAACTCATCCCTTGTGAGAGGTATTATGGTATTCTTCAAGGTGGGTCCTTCAGGCCATGCTTATGGCTCTTGTTACTTTCCCTTTTAGAGTTGATTGTTTGGATGATAGAGTATTATCTTACCTAAAATCCATATTGTAGAAGAGATTCCTTATTATGTTCTTGAATGTTGTGTATACTTTGTGTCTTGTGTGATTGTTATCCTATCTACCAAGTGTCTTGTGTGAGTATTTTTGGGCCTTGTGACCATCTCCTAGCATGATGGGAGTGGGCCTTTTGGTTTCACATGGGAGGGTGGTGTAGAAGCCACTATTGGGGTTTGGAGGATCGACGATCAAATATGCATTTCATGTTGGTAAAATTTTCATTTATATTATTTTTCTGTAATTTAATTTGATGTTGAAAGGAAATATGAGTCCTTATATATGTAATTGTAAGTATTTAGAAAAGAACCTCTCCCTTTTGAGATACATTGTATCTGAATGAAATAGTCGATAAATATTAGCTATGTGTCACTGTGTTGGTTCCAAGCATGATCATAAGTGAATTGTATTATGTTTATGCTATAAGAAGTTAAAATTAACCTATGAACATTTATTTTGGGTTTAAAAATAATTTAATAGTCTTCGAATGAGTTTGGGTGGTCTTGTAAGAAGTGGGGTGGACTAGTACTAAATTGGGACAGCTTTTTTGGCAATGGGGTGGATTGTTTTTTAGTGTGATTAGACTAAAAATAAGCCACCTCTAGTTGGATGGCCTACTTCTATGTTGGGGCAACCTCTTTCCCCATAAAAAACCCATAATGTAAATGCTCCCTAGCATAGTTAGAAAATGGTTTTCCTAGCCTAAATCCTTAGAAAAATAATTTTTATGCCTTCTATCTTATGTGTGATGATCATTTTCATCATCCATACCTTCAAAACCTAGTGAAAACATTTATCTCTTTGAACATGATCTTTCCTCTAGGTTTTAGGACCTTGTATAGGAAAACCATGTAAATGAAAGTTGTTCCTCATGGTCTTTAGGGTCTAGTTGTACTCTAAGAATTTCATTATGTATATAAGGAATTTTGGCATATCTTGCATCATTTTATGTGCATACTTCTAAATTTTCTGGTTGTTAAACCCAATATTATGGAGATTGTACACCTAGTCTTGTGAAGACTTCGGAAGGTTGTAATTTATTATGGTTGAACTTTTTATGTCTTGATAATTTAGCATAGGTCATGGGGTGTCATTTAGTAGTATCCTTCCACTTGTGTGATATCATGTTGCGACATGAAATCTTGGGAATTTTTTAGTCATTTGGGAGTGACATGTCATTATTCCAATTAGTGGAGATTTTGTGCCTCATAGTTAGGCATCCTTTGGTGAAGATTTTCCCTTGTTTTAAATTTTTTAAGTGCATCTAGATGTGGATTGGAGGTTGATGATTACCTCATACTATCTTTGTATTATATCTTAATGGAATGCAATTTTGGGTTTGTAATTGATAGTTATGTAGGTGGTGTCCTTTGGGTATGTGTAGGATCATGATGGGCCAAAAAGTGGCGATATGTAAGTGATATGATGGCCCATGTGGCCGACAAGGTTTTTTTACCCAAAATTGATGAAACAAAGAGGGTTTTTAAAGGAGATTCTTAGCTTTCCACCAATATAAATTATGCTTTACTTTGAATTTAATAAATTATTATTATTCATTTTCTATTTGAATTAAGACTAAAGTCTTGATTGATAGGCTGATTGAAAAATATCTATAGCTTTCAAACGGTATCACATTTTTCTAATCTGAAACATGCATCACATTCTATGATTTGCATACTATAGGATTAAAAAAAAAATGAATTTCATGAAGTTTTGATCAAGTTAAGGTGGTCAGACATACGAGTTTTTATACTTTTTAAAATTTGTAATCAAAATCATAATTAATTATTTACTTGGAAACAAATTACAAAAAAATATGCATCACATCGGGACATGAGTCCTCTACTTATATCTAAAATATTATAAAAAAATATTATCATTTTATTGTGGTTAGGGTGGTCAGACAAACACCTACTTATTTTTTCCTTGAAATTTAAGTACTACTGCATTGAAATTTCAAATTTTTACCAAATAGATTTAAAATTAAAAAAAAAACCTCCTAGTTTAGAGACTACATTCAATTTGCTACAAATTCTATTCTTACATATTTTTGAAATAATATAGATAAATTATTCAAATTTTTATGTCAAGTTTCCTAACTCTAATTTTTCTGAATTTTTATTGCTACTTAAGGGCCTATTTTTTCCATGATGATCCTTCACATACCCCTCTCTCTCTTGTATGTTCATCATGGTGCTAATATTTCATGCGTGGTTATTCTTTTACTATTGTCATCTTTCTTATGCAATGGTGAGATCACCTTGTTATTTTTTCATTGTGTCATTATGTTTGAGATGACACTTGTGTGCATATTGTAGTACAAGTGTGACATGTTGATGTCGTTATTTAAAAAATAATTTTTTTCTCTTAAGTTTTTTCTTGTGCTTTGGGTAGGGAATTACATGATAAGTATTGTTAACCACTAGGGTCTATAAAAAAGTTACATTTACAATAATTTGTTATCAACTAAATGATAATATTTATGAATATGTAATTTAAATAAATTCTAATATTAATGTGTGTATGGAGGCTTGGCAGAATATGGAGAATGAGTCATGACTCTTTATTGAGTTCACCTAGTAAAAATGGCCTATACAAGATACTGCTGAAATATATTTGAATGAGTGTTGAGGGAATTTACAAGATTCCTTTCCAAGGAAGTATCAAGTGTTGAGGGACTTAAAAAAATGTTTCCTACTAAGAATGGATTTGTGGAGGTATGGGAAACCACACAATACTTTCAATGTCTTAGCAATAGTACGTAAGAAAAATGAAAGTTTACCCTCAAATCGTTATGGAGGAGAGGTTGAAATAAAACTAGTTTATGAGTAACTTAAAATTATGGAAAACTTAGTTTGTAGGAAATTTATCTTTTATGAGTTCAATCAACCTTACATTGTGCCTCCTTATTCAAATGTAACATGTGATATAGAAAATTTTTAAGGCCAATTTTTCCTCAAAAAATAACAAAGTATGTAAAAAAATACAACTTGGGTGATAGGTACAATTTAGAACACACATATATTATACATAGACTTGTCTTAGGGAATCCAAAGTAATAAGTAGGTAAAAATGATTAGAGAAAATAAACTTTAAACCCTGGGACTCCCTAAATTATTTGTAAAGGGAAAATTGGTTGATTAAGATCCCAATAGAGGGATATAAGCAAGTAGAATGACTTCCCTTTTTTGTGTTATGGAGACCATCCTTCAATGAATCTCAAATCAAACATGAAGAAATTGTAATCACAAATCTCCAAAAAGACATGAATGGGATGAGGCATGTATATGTGGTTGCATCACAAGCCAAAAGTCACCACAAGCCATAATTCATCACTAATTTCTAAAGTTATGACCTTGGTAGGTGCCTCGAATGTATAGGTAGATGAGAAACTAGATAATCTAAAAGGACTCCACAAATCCCCAATTTCCAAAACTAGAAAGAAAAATCCTACAATGGAAATTGTGAATCCCTCAAAAAAAAAATTCTTACAAACTATAATTTTGACTTGAAAAAAAAATGTTGACCCAAACATGCAGAATGAGATTTTGTAAAAAAAATTAATAGGTACAAAAATCCATACAGGTACGATCATACAATTATACAACAATTGTTGGGGAAATTTTTTCTACAAAAAATCAAAGTTACCATTCATTTCTTGGGCCTTTCAAACTCAATGGAAGTGTCCATTTGGCTCCAAAAATATTATTTGATAGAGATTAGTATTAGATTCACCAAAAAATGGGAAGGAACTTACAATTCAATGTTATAATACTATGTTGGAGCAACACACTATGGATGCAAAATATAAGAACTTTAATGAAAGATTCAAGCACAAAATATTAGCCAAGAAACTATCAGAAAATTAATGTATGTATAATGATCTCTCATTGTATATGTAGGACAAAGAGGAAGTAGGAAGGTGCAATATAAATAATAACTAACCCTCCAAGAGACATGACACAAGTAAAACACTTGGGATAAGTGTGAGAGCATGTGTTATGTGTCTATGAGGTGAGACAACTAAACCACTTAGTGAATTTAAGCTAGTGTGAATAGGACTACTAGGTCTAGTAACTAGAGAAATAAGAATTATATGTATAAATACACTTGTGACACAATATATGACACATTGTACAAAAAATGGGATCAAGATTTGGATCATAGCTCATGCTAAAGTACAAGTGTAGAGATATCCCTACATTTATGACTATAATAAAATATATAGAAGGAGATGTCGAATGTTAAAGATTAGAGTTGTAAGGAATAGGTACACAAGCAAAGTGATAACTAAAAATATGAATTTGAAAGGAAAATTAGTGAAAATGGTTAGGGAGTTGGGGTTTGAAGGGGATGAATGCAAGTAAGAAAAATTAAAACATAAAAAAAATCCAAGGGAAAGTGGGGATTTTAAAAAGGGATGATAGGGAGGAGAACTCTTAAATATTGATAGGGAAAAGGGATGGAGGCACAAAATGGATGGAAGATATGCTAGAATGTGAAACTATGATATCTTGATAGTGTTAGGAAAAATTCAATATTAGAACAAATTTTCCTAATGCCAAGTATCAAAGGAGAAGAGAGATATGCCTTTTATTGTTTACAATTACAGTTCATTAAGACACACATGAAAAAAAAATATAAAATTGAGAAATAAACACATAACACAATTGACACTAGATTTACATGGGAAAACCCTTACGGGAGAAAAACCCATCACACCCAAGAAAGATCACTTGTATTACAGTAATCAAATTACATACAAGTTACAGTCTCTTCTTTTTAGATGACAATTCTATATTAGCAACATTTCCCTAATCAACCTTGTATCAAATTACACTGTTACAATGCATTCATTCTGCATACAATGGAATTCACTCACTAATCATTTGACTAACCAACCCCAACCAGACCAGACCCTCGACCAAACTGTTCATACATCACTCAAGCTATATGTTTGTTTCCCACAAGAAAATGGTCATAATAGTTCAACTGCCCAATGAGTTCACATTCTGCATCACTCATTGGTCCAAGAAAGAACATGTAGGAAAAATCCTTGGTCAATCGATTTCAACTCTATTTCTCATTGGTTAGACAACAAAATGTGTCGAACCGATGTTAGACTATCCACAGGCTATCGCACATAGCATCGGCTCGTATCGTTCAGACTTCGGTGAATTCTCCCCGATCTTCAAGACCATCAATAAGAGAATCGCTATCGCCAACACACTAGAAAGTCACACCAAACACTCATGTCTCCCCAATAACCCAACAACCACTAAATTGTGCATATCGGCAAGAGTCATGCCGATCGTTCACCAAGAGAAGGTACATCAGCAAGAGAAACACCATCGACAGGAGATCAGGAGGTCATGCCGATAACACAAGTCGCTCTGACACTTCTATCGCCAAGATTCTCCCTGATGATCTTTGTCACCCAAACATGTGCCATTAGAGTGAGCTGGAGATGTCACCTTGACTATTTTGGTCATGTTAATATCACTAAGACAACCGTAGGGTCACATCGACGTTGCCAAGACTTCTACTATCAGAGTGAGTTTGAAAACTCACTTTGATAGATCATGTCACGCTAATGACTTTCGTCGATAAGATAGGTCCAAGGTCACAGTGATCTGATCTTCTGAGATAGCTTCTCATCACCAAGACATTCAAAGGGTTTCAACGATACTACTCTTTCAGGAGTTCCATGTCAGTAAGGATTGAGGCACTTTTTCCAACAATCTCCCTCTTGATGAAGATCTTACTAACACCTCCAAAGCACAACAAAAATACTAAGTTTTATGGGCACCAAGGCCCATCGAACTGGTAAACCACTTGTACTTGTCTGTGCTCATTGCTTTTTTCAATGCATCTGCAACATTTTACAGATTATGCACCTTTTCTAAAGAGACATTTCCATCCTCCACCATATCATGTAGAAAGTGATACTACACATCAATATGTTTCGTCCTAGCATGGAAAGTAGGATTCTTTGCCAAACAAATAGCACTCTGACTGTCACAGTAAACTATAATATGTCCTGCATCAAACCCATTGTTGGAATACAAATGTTTTAACCAAATTGCTTCCTTATAGGCATGAGTTGCTTCCATGTACTCAGCCTCAGTAGTGGACAGAGTGACTATAGCTTGTTGCTTGCTCATCCAACTAATTGCACCACCATTCAACATGAAAGTATATCCACTGGTGGACCTTCTCCTCTTAATGTCCCCTGCCCAATTAGAACCCAAATATCCACGAATGCTGAGAGTCCTCTGTGATCCAACCAAATGTCCATGGTAACATAGAGAATAGTCTAAATTGCCACTCAGATATCAAAACACTCTTTTCATAGCATCCTAATGTGTCCTTCCTGGATTCACCATAAATCAACTAAGAAATCCCACTACTTGGGTAATGTCTGGCCTTGTACAAACCATTGCATACATTAAAATACCAACTACACTAGCATAAGGCACTTTGGCCATGTCCTCCATCTCAGTAGAATATTGTGGACAATTTTCAATGGATAGCTTCGTTCCTTGCAAAATTGGAACAACTAGTTGCTTGCAATCATTCATACCAAATCTCTCTAGAACAGTATTAATATACTTAATCTAGGTAAGCCAAATCTTTTTTCCCTTTATTTCCTTGGTTATTTCCATCCCTAGAATATACCTAGCTACACCAAGATCTTTCATTTTGAATTTTGTAGACAACTTAGATTTTAGATCATAAATCATTAACTTACTATTTCCTATGAACAACATATCATCAACATAAAGAGAAATAATAAGAATCCGATCATTTTCAATCTTGTAGTACACACAATGATCTGATTTTGATCTTAAGAATCCCAAAGACAAAACAAATATGTCAAATTTTTGGTACCACATCCTAGGTGATTGCTTCAAACCATACAAAGATTTTTTCAACTTGGAAACCATATTTTCTTTACCTTTTCTCACAAAGTTCTCAGGCTAGGACATATAGATTTCTTCTTCAAGATCACCATGAAGAAATGTTGTCTTCACATCCATCTCCTCAATCTCCAAATCATATGTTGCATCAAGTGATAAAAGAAATATGATAGATGTCAGCTTTGCTACAAGAGAAAAAGTTTCCCCACAATCAATTCCCTCTACCTGGGAATAACCCTTCGCAACCAATCTCACTTTATACTTTTCAACATAGCCATTCGGACCAATTTTCTTTTTAAACACCCACTTGCAGCCCACAGGCTTTCTACCTTTAGGCATTGGGACCAGATCCCAAGTATCATTTTTCCTTAATGATGTCATTTCTTCATTCATGGCTTCCAACCATGAATTTGAATCAAACATTTTAGTTGCCTCTTTTATAGTCCTACACTCATTCTTGTTAGTAATCAAAGCATAGGCACAACTAGAATCTAACATAGAGAATCCATACCTATCTGGTTGTTACTTCTCACGTGTAGACCTCCTCATAGGCTGAGGCTGAGGTTGTGGTTCTTCTTCTTGTTTAGAACTCTCAGAGCTTCTCAAACTCTCCTCAATTTTAGGTACACTTGCAATGTGTTGTTCCTCTTTTCCTGGAGTTAGAGGTATCTCAACAACATCATTCTTCTTTTCCTCTTCCTTCATCCCTAACTACAGATCTACTAAAGAAGGTTTCAATTCCCAAAATATTACACTTCTATTAAACAATAACTACTTAGTCATAGGATTCCAAAGCTTCTATCCTTTCACACCAAGACCATACCCAATGAAGATACATTTTTTAGCTTTGTTGTCCAATTTAGATCTTTTCACATCCGGCACATAAACATATGCTTCGTAGCCAAAGACACAAATATGTCTGAGAGAGGAATTCTTACTAGACCAACCTTCCATAGGTGCTATATGAACATGTGTTGAAGAAGGTGGTCGATTCAATAAGTAACATGTTATAGCCACAACCTCAACCCGAAACATCTGCTCCAGACTAGCATTGCTTAGCATGCTTCTTTCCTTCTCCATCAATGTCCTATTCAACCTTTCAAAAACCCCATTTTGCTGCGGAGTGTAAGGTGTTGTTTTATGCCTCTTAATCCCATGATCTTTGCAATACTTTTCAAACTCATCAGAACAAAACTCACTACCATTGTCAGTCCTTAGACACTTTATTTTTCTTCTAGACTAATTTTTCACAAGGTTTTTAAACTCCTTAAAACAACTAAACACTTCTGATTTACTCTTTAAAAAATAGACAAATGCCTTTCTTGAATAATCATCAATAAAAGAAACATAATATTTAGACTTCAATAAAAAAGGAACATCCACTAGACCACACACATCCAAATGAATATAATCAAGAACACCAGAAGAATTATGAGGACTAGAGTGGAATGATACAATGTTCACAGAATTCAAAATTGAGATTAGAATCATCAAGCCCCTCAACTGGATTTTTATTATTCAAGACTTTCAAACCTTTTTCACCAATGTGATCAAACCTCTGATGCCAGAACATAGTATTTTTGGTTGGAAGTTTCACTTCCAAGGAATTTTCTCCATTAGGAACATTTTCATTCTTCACTTTACGAACAACCTTCTATGAATTTGTGGAGAAACTATTGCATTGAACAGCCAGTGCATCCAACTTGAATAGAGTACCAATTCAGGCACCTCTAGCCAACACAATCAAGCCTCTAGTCATTTTATAGCCATTTCTAGAGAAAGATACTTGCACTCCAACATAGTTCAGCTTTCTTACAGAAAGTAAATTTAGAGGCAGAGCTAGTATATGCATTATGCCATCAATTCCCTTAATTCTACCATTAGGAAACTGAACTCTAACTTTTCCACGACCAACTATCTCCAGAGATGAATCACTTTCCAGATACCTTTCCGCCATCAAATTATTCATACTTAGTAAACCAGTCTCTATGAGATGTCATGTGAAATGATGCTCCATAATCAATCAACCAGACATCATTTGATGCCTGAGTTGCCAAGGCTGCAATAAAGGCATATGCATCGCTCTGAGAAGAATCATTGTCAGAAGAAAAAATTTTCCATTTCTTTTTCTCCTCTTTGCAATCCTTTCAGACATGACCAAGCTTCCCATAGTTCCAACACTTCACCTTGGAATTCTTACTAGGAGACTTTGATCTCCCATCTGATTTAAATTTGGAATTCTTGTCCTTTTTCTTACCTTTTTCCTTTGATCTACCTTGAACAATAAGAGCCTCCTTCGCCATCTTAAAATATTTCCTTCTCATCTCTTCTGATAAAAAATAAGCAACCACATCCTCCATTTTGAAAGTGGTTGTCGTGCTCCCAATCACCATAACCAAGTGATCCCAAGAATCTAGCAAATAATATAACAAGTGCATACAACGATCTTCTTCTTCAATCTTCACACCTATAGATGTTAACTAAGCAATCATAATGTTAAAGGTATTTAAGTGATCAGCAATAGATGTTCCTCCCTCCATCTTTAAAGAGTACAACTTCTTCCTAAAGAACAACTTATTTACCAAGGACTTGCCCTGATAAATACCTCCCAGTCTTTCCCACAACGTAGAGGTAGTCTTCTCTTCATGAACGTTCAAGAGAATAGAGTCTGCCAAACAAAGTCTTATCAACCCTTTTTCTTTTCGATCTGTGAGATCCCAATCTTCTTGCTTCATGGTTGTAGGTTTCATTTCAGACACAACAATCCAAAGATCACGATCCACCAACAAGTCTTCCATTTTAAGTTTCCACAACTCAAAATTGTTGTCGTTGAATTTCTTAATTTTAATCCTTCCATACATACTTGTCATTGCCATCTTAATCTATAATTAGACAAATTCAAGGCTTCTACAAAACTCCCACTGAATAGAAATTGACACAAAAAACCAATCTACCCACAATGATAACACAACTGGCTAGGCTCTGATACCACGTGTTAGGAAAAATTCAATAGCGGAACAAATTTTCCAAATGCCAAGTCTTAGAGGAGAAGAGGGATATGCCTTTTAATGTTTACAATTACAGTTCATTAAGACACACATGAAAAAAAAATAAAAATTGAGAAATAAACACATAACACAATTGACACCAGATTTACGTGGGAAAACCCTTACGGGAGAAAAACCCACCACACCAAAGAATGATCAATTGTATTACAGTAATCAAATTACATACAAGTTACAGTCTCTTCTTTTTAGATGACAATTCTATATCAGCAACATTTCCCTGATCAACCTCGTATCAAATTACACTGTTACAATGCATTCATTCAGCATACAGTGGAATTCACTCACTGATCATTCAAATAACCAACCCCAACAAGACTAGACCCTCGACTGAACTGTTCGTACATCGCTCAAGCTGTTTATTTGTTTCCCAAAAGAAAATGGTCATAATAGTTCAACTTCCCAATCGGTTCACATTTTGTATCGCTCATTGGTCCAAGAAAGAACACGCAAGACAAACAGTTGGTCAACCAATTTCAACTCTATCGCTCATTAGTGAGACAACAAAATGTGTTGAATTGATGTCACAATTTCCATAGGCTATCGCACATGACATTGGCTCCTATCGCTCAGACTTTGGTGAAGTCTCCCCGATCTTCAGGACCATCGAAAAGACAATCACTATCGCCAACACACTAGGAAGTCACATCAAAAACTCATGTCTCCCTGATGACCCAATGAACACTAAACCTCACATATTAGCAAGAGTCGCGTCGATTGTTCACCAAGAGAAGATCCATCGATAGGAGATCAGAAGGTCATGCCGACAACACAAGTCTCCATGACGCTTCCATCACCAAGAGTCTCCTCGATGATCTTCGTCACCTACACATCTGCCATCAGAGTGAGCTGGAGATTGCACCCTGACTATTCTGGTCACACTGATATCGCCGAGACAACCACAGGGTCATGCCGACATCGCTAAGACTTCTGCTATCGGAGTGAGTTTGAAAACTCACTCCGATAGATCATGTCATGCTGATGAATTCCATCGGAAGGACAGGTCCAAGGTCACAACGATCTGATCTTCTGAGATAGTTGCTTTTCACCAAGACATTCCAAGGGTCTCAGCGATACTGCTCTTTTAGGAGTTCCATGTTAGTATGGATTGAGGCACTTTTTCCAACAGATAGGTACAAGGGAACACATCAAAGTTAGAAAGGAAAGGAATACAAAGAAGGGAAACCTTGAAACTTTGAAATTCAACATCGTATTTAGAATTGGCTTAAAAACCTCCATACTTTGATTTTTTTGGGATTTTTTCAGCTTTCAACACATAATTTAGGAATATGGGAATGAAAAAAGTAAACAATTAGAAAAAATTGATAAATGGAAATCCATACAAATATTAATCATATTTATTATATTTAGATACGATTCTAGAAAAAAATGGTACTATTATATCTCGAGCCTCAATAGGTTCTAAAAATGTGTGACATTAATAGAATAGGTGGAAACACTAGAAATTAAAAAAAATAGTGCAAAAATTTGGTGGTGAGAAGAAAGGTCACAAAAATTAAGTATTATAAAGGATAGGGTATATGAATAGGAATATGCAGAGTATCATTTAAGAAACTATAGTAATTGTGAACCAAATAGAAGGATATAAGGAAATTAGGAAAAAGGCTAGAAAATATGAGGGATTGGTTTATATCTAAAATAAAAGTGGGTCGTTATTGAGTACAATTCAAGGAGAAGTTGTTTCGATGATGACTAATATAATAAAATGACAAATACTATAGGTGAGAAGAGTTCTAAATATGGATAACTTGAGGTATACCTAATATGGTGGAAAGAGTAAGTTGAGGATTAAATACCATGTTCAAATTTATAAGAAGATTTGAGCTATCCTAAAAAATGAGGCACTATTTTTTATTTACTTGAAGTGTCTAATATAGGAACATCCTTAGGGAATCAGAAAAACAATCATAATTTTTAATAATTTTTAAATTTATGTCCAATTATGTGTTTGATAGCTAGTTCATAGATTGTCATGAGGAAATGTTAAAATATTTAACCACATTAAGTAACTACTTTTTGTAGTTTTCTAATTAATTTGGATTATGATTTATTGTTCTAGTATCAATGTTTGAGGTTAAATGGATAGGTCAAAGTCTATTATTTTGCAACCATATTCCAATAAGTTGACAATGATGTTCAATTATAGTTGTTTGGGTTTATGAAAAGATTATTTTGGGTTTGTGTAAAAGGATAGATACCTGGGGAGATAGCAATGATTGTTGGAGAGGTGTGTGTTATACTACATGGAGATTCTCCATCATTAGATTATCAAAATTCATTATTTTATTTCCAAATCAGTATAACATTTCATAGGAGTTTATATTTACATCATCGTGATGCTAATGCATATTTTTTATGAAACTAAATAAATAAATATATTTATGGTTACAAATCATTTGTAAGAAAGAATGAAGATTAATAAAGAGAAAATGTGTTATAATTACAATAGTGAGGGAGTGAGAATTGATCTAAAGTAGAAAGGAATAAGGAGTATGATATTGAGTGCAATCATATGAGAATCATGTTATGTTATTTTTTAGCCCATGTGGCAAGTCTAGAATTATCATTTCTAATTTATATATTAATGTATATGAGAACCAATTGTAGTAGATGTAGTGTAGGATATTGTATACCGTTACAATCTCAAACTATGTTTGGGTTCCTTAATTAATTGGACTTAATTAAGCCCCTAATTTGATAAATTATGCATTCCAAAGCCCTATTTTTCTCTTTTTCTGAAAGGGAAACCTATATTTAATTAATTAAATTATTAATTTAATCACCACGAAATGAACGTGTTCTTGGATATTTAGATCCTCCTTAAGTCCCAGGTCCCAAATTTTAATATATTTTTGGTGGTATTTTAAATATTCGAATTTTATATGTAATTGTTTGCTTTTAGAATCTAATTTTTAGGAAATTAGATAAACACCTATAAATACATAGTCTTTTTTATCAAATTCAAATCTAACCATTGTAAGGATCAATTACAAGGCTTGATGAGAGAAAATATTATTGTCAAGAGCATTCAAGAGAAAATTTATCAATCATTTATTGCAAAATTCAAGATCTTATAATCATGTTCAAGCTTATGTGCATTCATGTCATCTTGTGACTGCTAATATACATTTTTTATCCTAAAGCATCCAAGCATTCAAGTATCCAACAAATCAAGCAAAGCAAGATTTGATTCCTTGGAGTGATATTTTTGACGTTAGTCCTCTAAGGGAAATTGTTAAAGGTTTAGTGAGTTGTAGCAAGCAAGTGCTCATTCATCATTCCTTCCATTTATCAATTATCATTATCATTCTATAAATGTTTGATTAACAAACATGGGGTTTGACTAAGGAAAACCTCTATTCAAAAAAAATAATTTCATTCTCTTTGTATGTGAAGATTATAGGTTGAAGAAAGACTAAAAGGATCTAAGAGAGTGATTTTGTAACATTGCATAAGTTGTCACCATTGTTTTCAATCCATGGAAACTCAATTGCATATCTTATTTATGAATTTCTGATAGTGGGACCTATGTCGAACTAAAGCCAAGATCTAACATTAGAGTACTATCAAATATTTTTTTGGACACCCTAACTAGGACCCATTTTCCCTAGGGAAAACCTATCCTTCAACAATTCTCATAACCAATTTTTAATACTAGGTACATGTTTCTAGACCCTTCTCAAATCTACCTGCAAACTATCAATTTGATTAATGTACCTTTGGGATATTAAATTTTATCATCTAGGTCTTATTGTTCATTAGGTTTAGTTGCATCAAATCATTTTCATTTAGTTCCAAATCTTACTATCTTAAGGAAACTAGAGATTCAAGTTTGATTGGCTCACCTTAGGGTTCAAATTCAATCTCTACACCTTGCAATCTCTTAGTTTGAATGAAATTTTTGGAAGAGGGACATCATTAGTTCCTTAGTTATTTGAATGAAGGACCTAGACACCTATTTTGGATCTCTCCCTTTGCTCGCCTTTTCAATATATTATAATTATTATTGTGAATAATATAATGAGAATTATTTTAAAGGTTAGGTTTTTATAGGGTTATCTTTTTTCCATATTTTTTATGTGTATATTTTATGTGTATTTATTTTTGGGGGTTGCATTGTTGGATAATCCTCCTAGTACCCTTTATCTTTGACTATATTAATAGTGGGGGTCAATTTTAATAGTAAATATGATAGTAACACTAAATATCATTTGAGAAAAAAGCTCATCATAAAGGCTATGAGTGGACCTTATTT
Organism: Sequoiadendron giganteum; assembly: GCA_007115665.2. Taxonomy (NCBI): domain Eukaryota; kingdom Viridiplantae; phylum Streptophyta; class Pinopsida; order Cupressales; family Cupressaceae; genus Sequoiadendron; species Sequoiadendron giganteum. The sequence continues at coordinate 597,598,951 of CM021105.1, read as the reverse complement.
TACTATCTTCATTAGACGAGACTTCCTTAGGAACCAGATATGGATTATTAACCATATTATATTGTTCATTAGGAGACATCCATCCTAGTCCCCAATTTCCTAAATTTTCATGGATATTTTTCCTTTTTCATGAAGTCCAAGGAACTTTCCTTTGCTTTTCATATTCTTGCATATTTTATCTAATATGAGTTACTCATCACTATAAAAATAAGATGCTTAGAAATTTTAATCATTATAGAGCTAGGAACTATTTGAGCCATCAATTTATTCATCTACTAGAAAATCATGTTTTGGGATGTTAGAATACCAATAATAAATTAAAACCTTTTTCCTCTATTGAATTTTGTTAATATTACCATGAGACCGAGGAGAATAAAGATGTTTTCATAATTAAAGGAATCTCATATCTCATATTCTCCACAAAATTGATCAATGATCTCTCTAATAGATTATGGATGTGGATTGGTTGTTGTGGACACAATATTGTAGGATCTATGTAGGACGATAAATTTTTGGGTTTAAGATTTAATATTGATTCATTAGTAGAGAGATGATTAGATTTTCTATATCATCCATTCAATATTTAATAATATTAAAAAGGCTAAGGATTAGAAAGGATAGTAGCTTCCCTTCAAAAATGAGGAAATTTGATATAATGATGGAAAGAGGATGGTATGAATTATATTACATGGATTCAAGGTGATAAAAGAGGATGTTATGTGCAATATCAAAATAAATGATATATGATGTTTTATCAAATAATTGACTCAACTTCCATAGATAGAAATATTTTCCTTGATGACTCATGGTCTAAATTTTTATAAGACTTAATAGTGATAGTGTGTAGATCAAATGCACTTTATAAATATCCCAAATATTATATCAAATTTATGGTGGAAGTATTTAACCCTAATCAATTATCTACCATAACCCACTTTATTTTAGGTTTAGTAATATGGACTTCATTGTATAATGAGGGATTTTGAGATGGACCTAAAAGTGGTATGCCAATTTGACTAAACATAATATAATTTTCCAAGGATATGTTTCCTACAAGATCTTGGAACATGGAGGGATTAATACTCTTAAATATTGCAAGGAAATGTATAATTCATCTTTACAAACATTGTATTATTTTAATAATATAGATGCTTGATATTTTCTCTAGAGTTTTTGTATGTTGTTCAATAAGTTTTTACTAGACTTTGGGAGTAGGAATGTTGGAAATACAAGGTGAAAACATGCAGCAATAGAAATTAATAATTTGTTTTCAAATTTGAAAGTATGTATCCAAGATTATCATAAAGATATTTTGTGATTAACAATTCAACAATGAAAGAAAAATCAGTAATACGAAAAGTTTCCAATAATAAGTGACACAAGATATATGTGGAGAAACCCTTACAGGAAAAAATCTACACCCAAAGAGATACATTGTTTGTATTAATACTCTAAGAATTACATCAATACAACAATCCTCTCTTAAAACCAATAGAACTTCCTCGCTTTGACTACTTGCAAAAAAAACTCTTACAAACTACCATCTCAAGGCTCCAATATATAGAAGTTTGTGGGAGAGAATACCATAAATGGTATCCAAAAATAACAAGAAAAACCACCTAGAAAAACTCATGCCCCCCTTAGTGGACAACCCATAAAAATGTCATAACATATTTAATAATCATATGGCCTTCACATGGGTGCCTAGCCCATAGCCAATTAGAATTGGTCAATCCTGAGTGCTCCATAACTCTTTGATGGATCTGATGGATTCATGTAAGAGAATGCACCAACATGAAAACCTGGGATTCTGACCATGGAAGAGAATGTAAAGCATGCAAGGACATGCACACCAAATTCTTCCCCACTCACAAAGTTAGACGCCCAAGAGGAATATTCTTTTGGGATTCCCTATAACCATCATCATAGAGGGTCCATCTCTTTGAATGCAATTACAATTTGTCATAGGAAAATAAATGATAAATATTTTTTTCCTTATGTCCTCTAGAACATTTTCCAAAGAACATGGAGACACAAAATTATCAACTAAGGATAGAAATTATAATGTCACCTATCCTAAAATTCTCCCACTTGACATTATACATTTCAATTACATCCATGAGATAGAAATAAAACATATAATAAAGTATAGTGATAAAGGCCCATGGCCTTCCTACAACAAGAGAACTTACCTATGGTCATTGGATTCATGAGAGAATCTAAAAAGTTATCCAAAGTGTCAACCTTCTCAATCAAGACCTTACCATTCTCAACCATTTCTCACACAAAGTGATAATGCACATCAACATGCTTAGTATGAGCATGATACATAGGATTCTTGGCTAAACATATGACACTCTAACTATCACATCCAATCCTCACTATATTACAATCAAAACCAATGGCATTACCAAGTCTCTGTAACCAAACTACCTCCTTAGAGGCATGTGTAGTAGTCATATACTCTACTCAGTTGTGGACAACACAATTATAGGTTGTCTCTTACTCATCCAACTCACTGCACCTCCAAACAAAGTAAAAATATATCTAGTAGTGGACCTTCAACTGTCCAATTCACCTACCCAATCTACATCAAAAAATGCTATATGTCCAATGAATTATCCACATCATCAATACTATGATAAACCAAATAGTAAACTAAAGTACAATGCAAATATCTAAACACCCTCTTAAAAAAATTCCAATGCTCTCTATCAAGGTTAGACATAAACCTGCTCAAAACTCCCATTGCTTGGGCTATATCTGGTCTAGTGCAAACCATTGCATACATAAAACTACAAAAGACACTAGCATAAGGAACATTAGACATCTCTTCAATATAATCATCAAAATTAGGGCACATGTCTAAACTCAACTTAATACCAATCGAAAATGCAATATTTATTGGTTTACAATCATGCATATTAAACCTCTACAAAATGGTATCAAAATACTTACTCTGACTTAACCAAATATTTCTATGAAGCTGATATCTATTGATCTCCATCCCAAGGATATGTTTTGTAGATCCCAAGTCCTTCATATCAAATATGTCAGAAAGTTTTCTTAATCTCCCTAATGATCACCTTGTTGTTACCCATAAACAAAATGTCATCAACATACAAGACAATGATTAGCATCTGATCATCAATAACCTTAATGTAAACAAAATTATCCTCCTCACTCCTAAAAACCCCCAACTTCAAAGAAAAATCATCAAAATTCATGTACCACATCCTAGGTGACTGTTTCAAACCAAGTGTTTTTTTCCTTTCACAACAAAACCGTCAGGTTGTCACATATAAATGTCTTCCTCAATATCCCCATGCAAGAAATTACTTTTAACATCCATTTTCTCTATTTCAAAATCATAAGCATCAACAATAGATAATAGGAATCAAATAGAGGTTAACTTATGAAAAGATGAAAATGGGGACCTCCCTTTTGCTTCTAGGGTTTTGGATCTAAAAGCAGAGAGGTGGATTTTCTTGCTCTTTTCACTCAAGAAAAAACCCTTGAGATTTCAATGCAAAGGAGATTGAATGATATCTAATGAGGGGTTCACCACAAGTGTAAACTTGGAAAAGATAATGAATTGAAAAACACAGTGTGATATGTAAAATGACCTAGAAAGATGAAAAAAATGTAGTAAAAAGCTATGAGACTGGAAGTGTGCACATGGAAGACTGGAAAAGGTAGAATGGATGTTTGGATCACTAAAAAATCTATTGTTTATGTTGAATAGGACTCATTCACCAAGCTGGGCAGATCGGTCTAGTTTATGGGAAAATGTGTAGAAACAGGTTTCAGCCAAAAGGGTATCTAGATCTGTAAAAATATTGATCAAGCCTGTATAGTGGGACTCATTTTCCAATAGTGGTGAATCAGTCTACTTCTAATTTTTTGAAATTTTTTAACTAGATTCTATGTCTCTTGGTTTGCTCTGATCTTTTTTCCGTTTTCGGATCTAAATCAATAAATTTCTACCTATAGACCTTCTCTAAGATTCTCCAAGGTTTAATGACAACTTTGACAGCTTTGGCCACTTGACAAATTTACAACCTAGCCTTGCAAATCACACACAACAGGGGAAAATGTTCTGGGGTTAGAGAATAGGGGTTTACCTTGGTCAAACCCCTTGTTGGTAATTAAACCTTGAAATGAAGAAAATATGGAAAGAGAATGATGAATGAGAAAAAGATAATGTTGCAACTCACCAAACCCTTGCAATTAAGTGCTACAATTATACTTGAAATGGATACAGTGGGTATGTTCTTTAACTCTTGCTTGATCTTGATAGATCTTGAATGTAATGCTTTCTTGAATCAAAAATCATACATCACAACTATTAGCACAATAACAAAAATGAATAATGCAATATTTGACATGATGATTGACACTTGAATGTTGCTCTAGAATGCTTGATAATCTACCATTGAAATTCCTTGAATTCTCAAACTATCTTGTGAACTCTCTTGAATGCTAGGTTATGAATACTTGAATGCTTAGGGTGAAAATGAGCGAAAGAACCTTGTATTTATACTCAATTATGCAAGAATTCTTGAAATTGCAACACTACAAGCCAACATCAGATCTAGGAGAATAAAATCCTGATGGAAATTTGAATTAAATTTGAATTTTGGTCACACAAGATTCATTCTCCCAAGGTGGTGAATGAGTCCCATTACACATAATGTATGGGACTAGAAATGAAAAGTGTCTAGAAATGTGTGAAATGTGCATTGGGGCCAAAAATATCTAGGTGGGACTCATTCGCACAAGGTGGTGAATGAGTCCCAGACACTAAATCTAGGCCACACAAACAAAGAACACCTGAATTATGATTGGTAAATGATTGTTGTCAAGATTATCCTCAAAAAGATGTAATAAATGAGGCTTGTGGATGGGAAATAGAGCCAATTAAAGCATAATAAATCCCAATTATTAATGAAAAGCCTAGAGGAATGTGAAAGTGTGTTACAAAACTTTACAACACTCCAAATAAGGCAAGATTAAGATTAATTATGATTAGAATTGTGTTTATTTAATTGATAAAACCCTAGAAAAGTGTGAAAGTGTGTTACAACACTTCATGACACTTTTTCAAGGAACCATTAAATTCTATTAGTTCACAAGGGCCCAAGATCTAATGTGAATGTGTTATCCATATTATAACACTAAATCAAGGAAACATTAAGCCAAAATCCACAAGGAAGACACAAATGAGTGCAAAAATTTGAAGGGACCCATTTTTCAACACTACATTTAGCCCCCACTTTAGTAAGAGCATGAACCTGCTTCAAAATCTCACTTAAGTAGACAAACATGCACAAGAGGGGTTCCAATGTGCCAATTCTAGCAAGATGAGATGACAACGATCAAGAGGGGTGATTAATCCTCAAGGACCAAGCTCCCATGGCAAACCAACATAAGCACAAGGGAACACAAATGAAAATGATAAAAATAACAATGAAAAAGGCACAAGCATACACTACCAAAGATGAAAAAAGAGAAAAGAAATAAAAGAGAATCAAATCAAGCTTCGACCATTTTTCCATCCTAATGTGGATCAGATCTAGGTTATTTGTTTGAAAAACATATACTCACTCTGAGGCGACATATCTCCTACCTGTCTCCTAAGTGAGAAGTCCAAAAAGGTGAGAAACATACACTCATCTCTGGTATTCACTCACTCACACACAAGTGGCTATGGGGAAAGACATGCCTCAGATTTGGCTTCCCGCTCAACCATACCAAAATTATACCTCCTGATAACTTTAATAAGGTGCCACACAAAAAAAAAAAAATTGAGCTTCATGAGACAAGCGTAAATTTGTATGCTTTGAGCTCATGAACAAACAGGATGGCTCCAGAGGCATGCAAGTCATGTTATGCAAGGTGGCCATATAACAAAAAATGAAAAATGAAAAAGATAGGAAATGTTTAAAGGATTTTTTCTTAGTTCATGTGAGATCTTTAACTTAGGGAATATTGTGCCTAATGTCTCCAAGAGAGGACCAATCAAAGAATAGAAAATTTTCAACTTAGTGGATGTAGTGTGTCACATCAAGCCACTAAGATGAATGTAATATGATAGTAGAGATCATACTCATGAAGGACATCACACCGAATGTCATCCATAAAGCGACAAACACATCATATGAAATAAGAAGGTTGCACTAAGAACCAAGAAAAGGAAAAATGTGAAAAGAATAATGCCAATGTATGTCCCCACTTTAAAGGAATTTCTAAACACTATGTTGTGATAAATTACTTTAAAGTAGCCAATGAAAAATTCTAACAAGAAAAAAGACATGATATCCAACTTGGAAAGTTGTATGCCGAGTCATATATTTTTTACTAAGGCTTCATCTTGCGAGAGAAAAATAAAAGAGAGACCTGTTGCCTCCAAAATGAAAAATCCAAACACATAAGGGATATATGGATTTGGGTTCAGTATGTTCTTTACTACAATTATTTTAGAGAGCTATAACTATCATCATCCCCAAAATACAAATAGAGCGGAAACAAAGAAAGACCTTTTGGGTCAACATTGAAGAGACATAGGCTGTCCCAACACCTTGTGTCATCCCCAAAATGAAAAAAAAAGATAAAGATAAAGATGAAATGAAAAGGAAAACTAAATCCTTTTGGATCAACCTAAAGGAGACATGAATTTCTCAATGCCTTTTGTCATCCCCAAAAGGAAAAACCAAGACAAATGAAAAAGATAAATAGAGAAAAAGATACATGACATTTAGAATAATGTAGGTACAAATAGAGGAATGTTAAAAAGTGAGAGAAAACATCAAACAAAACATCACAGCGGTCACATTACGCACATGCAATCACACAAAAGAAAAAGAAAATGCAAAAGACTAGTAAGGAAAATGTGAGTCAGCCTATGAGCAAGTCATCCATGTCCCAATCTCAGTCTGTATAAGAGGAAGGTGAATGACGAACTTAAGGGATGATGAAAAATGAATTAATAGGACAAGACTAACAACTTCTTGCCCCCACTGAGTGCTAGACAAGAATGAGCCAACGTAGGTGATTGGAAAGGTCATGTAATAGTGAGAAGAGGATGTTATACAACTATTACATAACAAAGGGGGGTAAACAATATTATACTTATGCAATCACTCGATGGCAATCGTTGCCATTGAAGTGAAATTTTTGCAACATTAACTAGAATGCATGACATTTATTGGTACTGTGTCCAAGAATTCAATGATATGCACAATGTGGGACCTTTGCATCCTTAGGATATAGGACTAATCTATTCATAGGTGGAAACTTTATTAATTCTTTTTTCAAAAGAAACTATAGCTTCCATTCACTTTCAAGTGGTGGATGAGGAGGTTGTAGATTTTATAAATTGTAAGGTCTTTAGCATTTCCTAGATTCAGAAAATTCTCTAGTTAATGGTTGAGGAGGAGGGCCTGAGGAAATCCTCTCATTGTTATGAAATGTTGTGTTTTCTTTAGGAAGAAGAACATTCATATCAGGATTATGATCTAAGATAACCATACCATTGCTATGAAGCCCTAGATATTCTTTAGGAACATGTTTGTTGTGAGGGGGATCTTGATATACTATCCCCTTTGTGTTTTCATTAGTTGGTATTTGTTCTAGGAGTTGATGAATGTCATGTTCATTTTTTGTATCACACCCTTGTTTTCTCAAAATTGCAAAACCTTTTCCATATGTCTCTTCTAGATTGATGGTAGTGATTTTTACTTTGTTGTCATAAAATGGTTGAGTGTGTGCTTGTCTAGAGGAGCTAGGTTCACCTTTTATAGGGAACCCAAGCTCAACTTTTGTTTTAGGATGCAAATAACTAAAGGTGTCAAGAGGTGGTATGATAGGGGATGTTGGTTGATTCATTGATGGGTAAAAGGATGTGTTAGCTTTAAGGTTATTAAGACAATCGTTTAAGAACCTATTCATGTTGTCATCATCTTCTCCAATGATTTTAACATCATGAGGAGGACATGAATTAGGATTTGAGTGAGAATGAGTGATTTCAATTTCATTAGGGTCATTTCCAAAGGCACAATTTGACACATCCACTAAGGATTTTAATGACATCCAAAGCTTGCTAAAGCACATATCCATGATGCAAATTTCAGATTCTAAACAGTGTAACAATGCTGTTAATACAATTTTGATTTTTAAGCAATGCACAAGATGAATAAATGTAAGCTAAATGCAATGAATTGAATGAAACAGAAAGTCTACAAACCAAAATAGAAGGGTAACAACAACAAACAAAAACTCAAAAATTGAATTGCAAATGCTAGAAAATGCAGTGAAAATTATGCAAAGGGACTGATTCACCCAAGGTGGCGAATGAGTCTAACTATTGATATTTTTGGAAATTTTCAGAATTTTTGAATTGAATTTTATGCTTTTTATGTTTTTTGATGGAAATCTAAGATGCAAATGCACAATTTTACTAATTTTCAATGAAATTAAATGCAATAATGCAAGTTGAATGAACTTCTCACTAATGCAAAAATTGAAGCCATACAATGCAAATTAACCAATGCAAAATCTAATGCAATGTTAATGCAAGATATATATAGGATGTAAATGCACTCCAAATCAGAAAATAAGGTATTCTAAATGTAGGTTCACCAAAATGAAAAGATGAAAATGGGGGACCTCCCTTTCACTTCTAGGGTTTTGGACCTAAAATGATAGAGATCAATTTTCTTGCTCTTTTCACTCAAGAACATACCTTTGAGATTTCAATGCAAAGGAGATTGAAATATGGCAAAGGGACTATTCTAGGGATTGAATGATATCTAATGAGGGTTTCACCACCAAGTATAAAATTGGAAAAGACAATGGATTGCAAAACACGTGTCATATGCAAAATGACCTAGAAATATGAACAAAATGCAGTAAAAAGCTATGAGACTAGAAGTGTGTGCACACCTAGAAGAATGAAGAAGGTAGAATGGAGGTTTGGATCACTGAAAGATCTATTTTTTATGTTGACTGGGACTCATTCACCAAGCTAGGCGAATGGGTCCAATTTTTCAGGAAAATGTGCAGAAACAAGTTTCAGCCAAAAGGCTATCCAGATTAGTAAAAATCTTGATCAAGCTTATACAGTGGGACTTATTTGCCAATAGTGGCAAACCAATCCACTTTTGATTTTTTAGAAGTTATGAATTGCATTATGTGTTTCTCGATCTTCTCTACTCTTTTTGCCTAGTTTCTGGATCTGAATCTACAAATTGCCATCTGTAGACCTTCTCCAAGCTTCTCCAAGGTTTGATGACAACTATTTTCCAACTTTGGTTCTTGATAAATCTGCAACCTAGCATTGCAAATCACACAGAAGAAGAGGGATAAATGTTGTGGGGTTAGAGAATAGGGGTTTGCCTCGATCAAACCCCTTGTTGGTAATTAAACCTTGAAATGAAAGAAAATATGGAAAGAGAATGATGAATAAACAAAAGGGGTGAAATCACAATACTGTGTCTCACTTTTTGCCCAAGGTGGACATTTACATCAATATTTTTAACAGAATATTCATCTTCTAAGACCTATAACAACTAAACCATAAAGAATTTGAAGATGATGTGAACTAGTGATTTGTGGAAATTTGTGTGTAGATTCCAAATATATGTTTTTTCAATTTTTTTGAAATAAATCATGAATCTTTCAACATATCCTTTAATAACTAGTTTTAGATAGAAAACAACATTTTTAGAAAGTAATGTTTGTTTCGTACAACATAAAAAAATTTCTATAAAGGATTAAATTATAATTTTTGGAATATAGTTTCTCAACGTCAATATCTAGGGAAAGTATATTTTTTCATAATTTTTTGTTGCATATTTGTTTTTAAATTAATTTTTGAAGTCACTATAACTATAATTTGGACATACGTGTGTCGTACAACCTAAATTTTTGTGTATATATCAAAATCTAATTTTTAATTTTTGGGTGAAACAAGGAAATAAATATCTAGGGAATGGATATTTTTTGAATTTTTTTTACAATAGTTTACTATTTTCCACCTCTGCACAACAAAGAGCTTAATGTTCAGAGAAAAACCTCTGTTTAGTAAAAAATAAAAAATAAATACATGATAAAATAAAAATGTAGAAAACCTATACTTGTTGGAAAGCTGATTTCAAGGGCTAAATTTTTGCAAAATATAATTTTTAAATTATGTTGTTTAATCCCTCAAAAGGTAGAGAAAAAGTGGTTTATTGCCAGCATTTTGATAGTTGTGAAGGAGACTCTATTGTGGGTATGATTTAATACTAGAAGGGTTCTATCCAAGGGGTTTTGATCTAAGGGGGTATTATCTATCCTTCTTTAATTAAAACTTTTTAGATGGAGCCTCTCAAGACTTAAATCATTTTTTTTTTAAAACAGTGATTTCAGGCAAAAAATAGCACATCCCAAAGGTGACATAGTATTGTGGAAAAAGCCAAAGATAATGTTGCAACTCACCAAACCCTTGCAATTAAGTGCTACAATTATTCTTGAAATGGTTGCAATGGATGCGGTCTTTGACTCTTGCTTGATGTTGATATATCTTGAATGCAATGCTTGCTTTAATAACAAATCCTACATCACAATTGTTAGCACAATAACACACATGAAGAATTCAATCTTTGACATGATGATTGGCACTTGAATATTGCTATAGAATTCTTGATAATCTGTCGTTGAAATTCCTTGAATGCTTAAATGCTCTTGTGAAATATCTTGAATTCTAGGTTATGAATACTTGAATGCTTGGGGTTAAAATGAGTGAAAGAAACTTGTATTTATACTCAATTATGCAAGAATTCCCAAAATTGAAACACTACAAGACAACATCAGATCTAGGAGAATAAAATCCCACCGAAAATTTGAATTAAATTTTGAATTTTGGTCACACAGGACTCATTTTCCCAAGGTGGTGAATGATTCCCATTACACATAATGTATGGGACCAGAAATGAAAAGTGTCTAGAAATGTGTGAAACCTGCATCGGGGCCAAAAATACCTAGGTGGGACTTATTCGCCCAATGTGGAAAATGAGTCCCAGACACTAAATCTGGACCACACAAACTAGGAACACTTGAATCATGGTTGGTCAATGATTGGTGTCAGGATTATCCTCATAAAGATGCAATAAATGAGGCTTGTGGATACAAAATAGGGCAAATTAAAGCATAAGAAAGCCCAGTTATTAATGACAAGCCTAGAGGAATATGAAAGTGTGTTACAACAATTTACAACACTCCAAATAAGGCCAAATTAAGATTAATTATGATTAAAATTATGTTTAGTTAATTGATAAAACCCTAGAAAAGTGTGAAAGTGTGTTACAACACTTCACAACACTTTTTCAAGGTGACATTAAATTCCATTAGTTCACAAGGGCCCAAGACCTCATGTGAATGTGTTATCCACATTACAACACTAAATCAAGGCAACATTAAGCCAAAATCCACAAGGAGGACCCAAACGAGTGCAAAAATGTTAAATGACCCATTTTTGACACTACAACTTAGTAACAAGAGAGATTTTTTTTTCAAAATCAACTTCCTCTCTCTAGGAGTAGCCCTTTGGCCACCAATCCGGCCTTGTATCACTCTAGCTGACCATTTACACCAAGTTTATTTTTAAATACCCACTTGCAACCAATGAGATTTCTTCCTTTGGGTAAACACACAAGATCCTAGGTATCACAACTATCCAAAGCCATTATCTCATCTTGCATGGCCTACATTTAAGACTCACTTTCGTCTGAAGAAAGAGCCTCCCTATAGGATCTAGGTTCATCGTTAATACTCAATAAAGAAAATAAACAACAAAAATTGGATGGAGTATACCTATCAAGTAGATTTTGATGTCTCGTGGATCTTCTCAAGGTAGGAGTAAGGGGTTCATTCTACTCTTCTTCTTCTACATGCTCATCCTACACATCATTTGAACTCTCTGAACTAGATCTCTTCTTCTTCTCCATCCTCTAATCCATTTGGTTGTTCTTCCACATTTGCATCTTCTTTCTTTTTAATATTTGTCTCAAAGAGCACTATTTTTGTCTTATGTTTCTCCTTTGGTTGTTCTTCACTTGATTAAGCTCGAAACTCTCTGAAAAATTATAGCTCTATAGAAAGCCATTTTATGTTCTCATCGTAACCAATAAAGATGCATTTATGTGCTTTTGGATCCAACTTAGAATGCTTCTCTTACAAACCACCAACAACACTTTGCCGCTCTGACAACCTACAAAACAAACTCTTACAAACCACCATCTCAAGGCTCCAATATATAGAAGTTTGTGGGAGAGAATACCATAAGTGGTATCCCAAAAAAACAAGAAAAACCACTTGGAAAAACCCACACCCCCCTTAGTGGACAGCCCATAAACATGGCATAAAATATTAAATAATCATATGGCCTTCACATGGGTTCCTAACCCATAGACAATCAAAATTGGTCAATTCCAAGTGCTCCATAATTGTCTGACGGCTTCATGTAAGAGCATGCACCAACATGTAAACCTACAAACCCATCCATTCAAGAGCATGCAAAACATGTAAGGACATGCACATCAAAGTGGTCCCCACTCACAAAGCTGGACACCCAAGAGGAACATTCTTCCGGGATGCCCTATAATCATCATTGTAGAGGGTCCACCTCTTTGAATGCAATTAAAATTTGTCATAGGAAAATAAATAATAAAGTTATTTTTCCCTTCATGTCCTCTAGAACACTTTCCAAAGAACATGGAGACACAAAATTATCAACTTAGGGTTGCAATTATAATGTCACCAATCCTAACAAGGTATAGTAAGCCCTTGGATAGTATTTGTATTGTGTCTTATGGTAATAAAATTATTGTAGCTATTTGATTATGATAATTTTGAGTATAATAAAATATGAAATCATGTGTATGAGATTTTGTTATAATGGATATTATTGACATGGTAATTAGGAAATTAACACATTTGGTCACGCTTCATAACAAGTTCTTATAAAGATGTATCTCCCTCTATCTCAATATCTCCATTACCAATGGTTTCTTAGACATAGTTTTTTACTTTAAAGAAAATATTAGTAGAATGAACTTTTATATTTTTTACTCACAATATTTAATTTTTCTATACCATATAAGTTTAGGAATGCTTTTGTAAAATCTTTATCATGTTTTATTTGACTGATTTGTGGAAGATTATTTGTATTAATTTCCCTAAGGATGTGTATTATCTACATTTTATGTATTTCCTTGGTCTCCCTATGGGAGCCATTACATTGGGAGTAGTTTAGATGTTTTGGAAATGTCTTGAGTCAATGGCTTCACCACCAACATCTCTATTTTTATAAAGTATATAGGTTTATTATATTATTTTTAATATTTATAAAATATTTTCACATGCCCTTGAAGAATAAGTTAATTTTTTATATTTACACACCTTTTTTTATAATTTAATTAAAAGTGGTTATGTAATGAACTTGTATTAGAAGGCCATTTCTTGGTTTAAATTGGTGTTAAGTATATGGAATATTTTTTTGCAAGTGCTAGGAAAGGGAAATGACTTTATCTTCTTTCCCATTATATTAGTAAAGAAGAGAAGCTTTGCCCCATTCATTTTCATGAAATGTATAGATTCATTACTATAAAATCATGTTCCACATTGTATGAGTTCTTTTCACAAGTCTCTACTATGTCTAAAAATATAGTGATATTATCTTTAGGAAAGTGTGAAAAGCCATTCGAGAACCTAATATCCTTAGATTCTAGGAAAAATCCTAATTAAGCATGTGTCACTACATGTGAATTATTTACATGTTGTGTATTCTTTTTACATGGTATGATAGATCTCCCATCCCTTTATACTTATCAAATTTAAGTATTTCAAATTACGTAGGGAAATTGATTTGTAAGATTATCCTATAAAAATTGTTGGGATTATTGAGCCTTGCAAAATGAGAATCAAGTATGGATGGTTTGTGTTGGTTTTCCCTATGTTGTAATTGATGTAAACATATTGATAATTATATGGGAAGTCTACTTGGTTTACCATAAGTTGTTCTCATTTGGTAATACTCTTTTGTGATGGATCAGTGTGTTGGTATTTGAGTCTGAAATTCACCACAAGATCTAATATGACTCTAATCTCTTAACCATGTTATCATGACTCATTCAGACAATTGTATTTTTTATCTTGAGGATTCTTTGGTTGTGAGCAAAAATTTATCTCTAACTGACTTCAACTCTATATTCTACTATTGTTCTGTACTTGGAATACTATGTGGGAGACTACATTTTATTAAGGTGAACACTATTATGTTCTAGTTTTTTTGATAGTCTCTATGCTAGTGGTATGATGGGAAATTAATGTGTTTTCAGATATAGAAGGTGTTTTCTTTGAGGTTTCTTTATTTATTTGGATAATTGCATTCTAGTCTTGGTCGACTTAGCGTATGTAATATATTATGGAGCCTAGCTATTTTTATGGATGTTAGCCAAATTGGTATAATGCACTACATGGATTAAATATTTAAATTATACATGGTGCCAACAAATAAGTTTTGGATTATTTTGTTTTCATCTAATTAGGCCAACCTAATTGATGAATTAGATATACTTGTATATATATAGGATGTTGTGATGAATGAGAGTAGAGGAGAGCGAATAGTGGTTTGTGTGTGTGTGAAAGTGTGTGGAAGAAAGGTTTGAGCCTAAATGCTTTATCAGTTGAGGATCAATGCAGATTTGTTGAGTGATTGTTGTGTGAGGCAAAACTTCATATGTTGAGCTTCATTGGAACTATACCCTACACATTGAAGGTGCATTTCATCAATTCAACCTTTTGGTAGTGAGCAACTATCTTTGTATCTTGGAAGTTAGACATATTTTATACTCATGCAGTGAGACTTTTTTAGGACAGTGAGTCCTGGCAGTGAGCCCTGTAATATTTTATATCTGGATATAATATATTGAGTTAACCATCACTGTGGGTTTTGCCTTTCTAGATTTTCCATGTAAAAATATTTGTGTTCATGTGTATGGTTGCATTGATTATTTTTTATGTTACTTCTTTCTAATTCAGTCAGAATTGTGATAATGATAAGATAGATTTTACTATGGTTTTATGGAATATTGATTCACCCCCCCCCACCCTTAGTACTTTGGATGTTCAACAATTGGTATCAGACCTTGGTTCCTTAGATGAAGCCTAACAACTTGAGGAAGGTACCAAAATTTGAGTATAAGATTTTTTTCCTTTGGAAGTGATCTCTATTGGATATTTAGAAGAAATAGAAGATCTAGAGGATAAGTTGATAAAAGTGAATGAGTATATTGAAAAGTTGCAAAGTAAAAGTGTTGAAGTATGTGATCAATTGGCTAAGGCAGATGAAATTGTCTTTGAGTTGTTGCAACAATTGGATGAGAAGAAGAGAACTGAAGAATGTCAGGAAATTTAAATTCAGGGGAAGATGGATGAATGCATGAAGCTTGATGAAGTAGTAGAAATCTTGAGATATGATATGGAAAAGGAAAGATTATTATAAGATGAATTTAAGATAAGCTTGACAATTCTTGATAAGTTGATTACCTCTCAGAAATTAGAAATGGATAAGAGTGGTTTAGGGTTTGAAGCAGGTCAGAGTTCCAAAGCCAAGAAGACTCCATGCAAAGATAAACGAATCACGGATCTAAGAAAGAACTCCGAAAGAAATTATGTCAAGCAATCTGATGCTAAAATTTATTTATCATTCAATGGTATTTGTTATTTCTATAAGAAATTTGGTCATAAGGCAAAGGATTGCAAAATTAAAATGGATAATTATTTATCTTTCTCCAACAAATGTCTTAATTGCAAGAATATTGGATATAAAGTTAATCTATGTAAAGATAAGCTGAATAAAAGAAAAGATGGAAAGAAGAATGTTGTCTGCTATAAGTACAAGAATATGAAACACCCTATTAATAATTGAAGAAGAAGGAAAAATAATTATCTGACAAAGAAGAATGATCAAATCATCGATCGAGAAGAAGCAAGAAAGAAAATGAAAAAGATTTGGATAAATAAAGAAGAATCCAAGGAAGATTTAGAATCATTAGTGTTATTTTTTCCAACCTCCGATGCAAATACTCTTGATCAATTTTTAAGTCAAGGAGTGGCTAAGGGGGGGAAACTATCAGAAAATCTATTAAACCCCCTCACCGATACTTGTGTCACATCATGACTGAAGTTTGTTTAATGTGGTAAAAATATTAAGGAATTTTCTTAGTTGCATGTGTGAAGGAGGTCTACAAAATTGGAAAGAATGGAGGCATACACAATTTTCAAGGTAATCTACCTACAAGTTGAAGCATTTATTGCAAAATCATTTAGAATGAAAGGAATAAATTCAAATAATTCAAGAGGCTTATGTATTTTCAGAGAAGCATGCAAAGGAAGCTTAGAGGGAAATTCAAAGTCTCATGGTTTGAAGAAGAAATCAATTGGATTTAAAGTGAGCTTCAAAAGCATGATATCTATACATTCTCTGCTGGCATTTACAAAGCTATTCCTATTTTCACAATCTTTCATTTTTATTGCTATGGATAAATCAAAGGTTGTGAATAGTGTGGATAGAGTGAAAGTTAATTTGAAGAGATATTCGAAGAATGTGTATGAAGAGTCTATTGGTGTGTTCTCTCGCATCCATATGAGAATGTTTCCCACAAAAGATATCCATGCATTTTTTTATTGCAAGATAGAAGAAATTTCATCAATTCATTTGAACATTTGTATGGAAGAATGAATTGGAAGAGAGTGTTGATGCCTACAAAATGTTAGTGGCGAAGAAGTTGGATGTTTGGAGGAAAGACCCTTTATTTGAATTTGAGAAGAAGTATATTCAAATAGTCTTGAGTGAAATTCATGATGAATCTTTGTGGATTGATAAGAAAAACTTTATTACCAAAGAAGCAATCAGAGATGTAACCGGTTTGTGTTCCTCCAAGCCAGTTCCCAAATAGAATACTATGGATGAGAAAGAGATAATTGAGGTTACCAATGGAAATATTGAAGGGAAAGAGATTGATTTGAGATCAATTGAGGATCTAGTAATAAGATATGACGCCATGGTCATCAATCAAAAAAATTATATTCCTAGCAATGACCTTACAGTTTCTATTACTATTGTACATACTATTGTTGATATGGTTGAAAGAGGTATGGATTATGACTTGTGTGAATTAATTTGTATACATATTTTGAAGAACTTAAAGGAAATCAAGAAGAACAAGAAGAATATATTTTGGTATGGCAATTTGGTTGTCTATCTAGTTTTCTACTTTTTGAGAGAACTACCAGTAATAGGAAGGATACAATGGTCAAATATAGAGCCCATTTCCCATCAAATTTAGAAATTCATGATAAATCTTGGTAGATTAGATGCACAAGAGATTTCCCTTGCTGCATTCTTTGGAACATTTTAGATGAGGATGAGTAGAAGGCTTAGAATTCCAGTAAATGTTGTTGAAAGGTACTCTAGAAGCATCAATTTTATTGTTCCTATAGATTTTTGTCATATGGAAGCACTTTAATCAAGGTTGGTTCTGATATCAAAATTAGATTAGGAAGTGTCAAAGGCTAAAGTTGATAATTATGCTAAAATTCTTTTGAAAAGCCCTAAAAATCTCAGTATAGAAGGTACCTCCAGTAGCGTAATCGATAAATGGAAGAAAAGGAAGAGTGTTGTTAAGCAAGAATTTGAAGAAGGAAGTTAGTTTGAGAGAACTCAACATGAGCATGAAATAATAAATATTCAAAGAGCTTTGGAAGATTTGGAGAAGGTTATTCTCGGTGCTATTTTTGATTCTATTTTTGTTATGGAGAATATTCGTGGCATGATTGATTCATTGAAGGTCTACATATTGGGACTTGAAGTTCATGCTGGAAGTACATCTAATGAAGGAAATTTGGAATATATCAAGGAAAAATGTGTAAATGCACATAGTCAAGAGATGAAGGAGTTAGAGAGTGTATAGGTTTGTGAAGAACAGGCATAGTAACTACTTTCTTTTTGCCTAGATTGGTCTGGCAATACATTGGATATAAAAAATGAGATAAGGATGAATGAATTTTGGATGAGCACTCAGGAAGACACATATAGATTAGCAAAAGATAGAGATTGTAACTAGGGGAAAAATCAAGTTATCAATAAACTAAATGCTAGCTAATAATGAAGTACAATGGAGTAAAAAGCATTAAACAAGAAACAATCTCACAAAATCCTTCATGCACTCCATGATTCATCTCCATTTCCCTTCTCCATTTTTGTTGTAAATAGCATTTTCCCACAAATTTTAATGGGAAACTATGACCTATGACAAAGACCTAGAAAAATATTGAAGGATTTAACTAAGAAATTGCAAGTGTACTCAGAGATTTGCAAGCATAAAGTGATAAAATGAGGTGGACATTGCCTTTTTATAAAAGTGAATTTTTTGGATGAATGGCCAGGATTGACAATTGAAAAATACCCTAAGATGGAAGGCTAAGATTGAATATGACCACTAGCCATTAGGGTTAGGGTAGAATTAGGGTAAAATTTGAAATGGAGAGCTATGATTTAATTTTAAGAAAATTAAATCAATGGACATGAATGCATGTGAAAAGAAGATATTGGGCATGGTAAAAAAGATTGTTGGAGAATCAAATAAGAATTTAAAATTATTTGATTTAGGAGGAAGTGTTAAACTTTTAAATTAAAAATTAATTTAATTCAAAAGAGGTGGGGCCATGACAATAAATAATGATTTTTAATTATTTGCTTGGTGGGAAAATGGGAATGGGAATTTAAATAAATTATTTTATTTAGATTTGGAGGAAAAGACAAAAGGATAATTAAATAATTAATGAAAATTATCCAATTGTAGAGGAAAAAGATAAAGTGAATAATAATTAAATAAATTTAGGAATTTATTTAATGATAGAGAGACATAGGAAATTAGTGACATATTTGAATAAATAAATTATATTTATTTATTTAAATAATCAAGAGGAATAAAAGATAGGAATTAGTTAAAAACCTAAGAATTATTTAATTAATAGTTAAATTTGGACCATAGGACATAATTAAATATTTTAATTATGTTAAGAAGAAATATGGTAAGTCATGGAAAAATAAAGCTTGTAGGCCTAGTTTATTTTTATGTGTCTATAGAGATAATCAAAGATGCTCCTACATTGTGCAGCTTTAGGAAAAAATATTTTCTTTCTAGGATCAAAGGACATATATTATTGTTATCAATCAAATATGCACCCTTGTTAGACTAGCAAAAAATCAAACTATTTGTTGAAACATGGAAACGCTTTTCAGATGTGGGTGATCTATGTGAAAAGGGAATCTCGAGAGTGGGCTAGTTCTCTGAATGATGAATCATATTCTAAATGTTTTCTTGAGGAAAATGGTAGAAAGATGAACTTGAATGAAACCTATGATTAAAAATTACCATAAGGATTTAAAGAGAACTCTAGTTTTTCCCAAAAACAGTTCATAAAAAGCAACAAGAATTCAAAAATTCTCATGAACACTTAACACAATAATGATTTTTATGAAGATTCAAATTTTGAATACAACATGCGACCAGTATTTATGATCTTTCTGCACCAAAATTCAATTCAAGGACATGACAAGGATTCTATAAATAGAAATCACAAATTACATCAAACTAAAAACTACAATTGACACAAATTTGAGAAACAGGAAAAGTTGTTTCTATTAATTGAAGGAGTATTACAAGTCTGAATATAAATTTTTGAGTTACAAGACTCTCTGCATGAACAAGAGAGGGAGAAGCCACAAATATGAACAAAAAAAAAAACTAAGTTTTTCTCTAAGATATGCCTCAAAACCCTAATCCAAGCTCAAAGAAAAAGCTCCAGGAAAGACACCAAAAACTGTCCAAGAAGATGGTAGAAAAGTGGAAAAGTCTCACTTTTTGCATTTACATACTGAAAATCTCCTAAAAATAGATTTTCTTTGCTTTAAAAGCAAAAAAAACACCTTATCTCTCCATCAAGAAACTCAAATCCGACCAAGAGGAAAAACTCAACATCAATCTGCTAAAAAAAGCAAAGAAATAAAACAATTTATAAGGCATTATTTTATTCTTGCTTTACAAGATGCAGATTGCACAATTGCTTTATTTTTGCAATTTAAAGATAAATTATTTTTACAAAACATCCTCCTTATATCTCCAATACAAACTTAATTGATTTTCTTCAAAAATCAATTGAAAAATAAAAATGCCTAAGGTTTCAATTTAAATCTAAAGCAATAACATCATTCAACTTTTATACTTAGGTGATTTTCCTCCAAAAACAATAAAAACCCTAAGGCATTAATACTTATTCCTCCACTCTTTGAGGCATGAATATTGGACAGAACCACAGGGTATTTCATATTTGAAAATAAAACATACCTTACCTAAGTCTATACTTATAAAATCTCATCAACTCCCAAGTCGGCCTAGGCATGAGAAAGTGATCACTTAAGTATTAAACTTAAGACTTAATCAAAATACAACTAAAGACCCTAAATTTGAATTAGGGCAAGCATGGACAAAACCAAAAGAAAACCCTAAATTTCATTTCATTTTGCAACTTGAAAACTATGAAACTTTGGCTCTGCTAAGAGAAACGCACCGCCACCATGAGTTTGTCTCTTGCAACTAGAAATGCTTGGAACTTCAGACTTTTACCTTCCAGATGGTCAACTCTCACTTTGTGACAATGGGTAAGATGACTTCTACATCATTGTGGCTTTTCCACTGTATTTTGAGAAGCAAAAATGGCCTCTTAAGGCCATAGCCAGTATGCTTTATGTTTGATTTTTATGTTCACTGTGTTTGATTGAAACTCTTGTTGGCCGCCATGAGAGAGTTGAGGTTTACAGCTTGAAGCTCGCTATTTGAAGTCCATGTTGGTTGAATCTCCATTCGCAGGTGAGGTAAGTCGATTGCATACCATACTATGGCTTCTTTCATTTCATTTAATATCAAAAATGGCCATTAAGGCTACGACTATGAACATGTATTCTTCTGGTTTTTATAACTCTTTGTACCTCCATTCCTATCCTTGATGTAGCCGCCATCACGAGCTTTAAATCTGAGCATAATCTTCATGAATGAAAACCCATTAATGACAAAAATAAAAGGACATTAAATGGCAGAGACAAGCTGGAAATTTCTGTATTTTCCTCTCCATAATAGGTCGCGCCTATCATGTGCTTGATAATGGACTTCCATAAAGAACTCTTGTATTTTATACATTCGTTGCTTCAGATTTGAGATTCTTATAGAACGCTCAAAATGGGTTTTTGTCTCCTTGTAAAAATTGATGAACCAAGAACCTCCAAGCTGCAGCCCCTCATGCATCAAATGGGTATTTGTAATTTGCATTTTGATTCATTGCATTTTCCGAAGAAACCCCTACATGGGTATACTTGTAAATAGAAGAAAATTGTACATGAATAAGAAACTTCATATGGGTATTTAATATTTGAAATAAAGTCTCTCATTCTGCATCTTATGGAAACCCCATGTGGGTAAACTAAAAATGGTAAAATGCTTCATCTTAATCAAAAACCCCAATGTGGGTATTTCAGGAAATAAAGGAAGGCCTTTGTATTTTTGGAGTAAAATCTCTTATTACTGCATTTTAGTCAAAACTTGTTGAAAACCCATCATGGTATTTTAAGAATTTTTGCTTTCCTGTCAAAAATATTTATGTGGATTCATTGAAATAGAACATAATTTGTATTTGAAAACTCTACATTATGTTGAAACCCATATGATTTTATTATTTCCCTTAAACAATGAAGTATCTCTCTTTTTGTTTCAAAATAATACCATAGTAGTTGTCTCATTTCAATTCAGCTTATTGAACTAAACAACAGAACTCTCCTTTCACTTGTGCTTCACATTACTTGCTATCACCATGTTTCTATTAATCATTATTGTTTCATTGTTAAGGCATTATGCATGCCTATTCACTATAAAAAATTTATGAGATAGAACACTGTTTCTCCAAAACATAACCATATGAAACAACGTAAAAGAAAGTGAACAGACATAAGGCAGAAAAATGTAATTAATATAACAGTATTTAAAACTTGCAAGTATGAAATTGATGCATTTCAGCTGAATTTATTGAGCTCATTAAGTCTATTTTCCACCTGTAGCTTTCAAAACATCATGTTACTTGGTTTTTATGAGTGAACAATAAGCTTAATTGTTCAACAATTGAAAACATGTTTCACTCCTTCATGTTTAGTAGCTCAGATGAGCATGATGATTGTACTTCCTTTCTCTGCCGACTTGTAAGTTTAAGGGGAAGCATGCCGAGATCTACCCTTGTGGGAGCCCGTTTTACCCCACATGCTCTTATGTCTTCAGAAAATAATCAGCTTCATGACTTTTTCTATACCTGCATAGGAAACAAATGATGTTAGCAAAAATAAATAAATATCATGATGTTTACTTCTTCAGCTCTGATTTTGCACTTTGCTTGATTGTTTTGATGCATTGTTAGCAACATTCTCCATTATTGTTTGTAGCTCATGTATGGGTTTTCATAATCAAAGCTCTAACGGGACTTTCCCAAACTCTTGCAGGTTGATCGGAGCTCGAGGACGAAGGATGGTGCACCATTTCTAAATTGTCCAACAACAATCAGACAATGATGATTATGTTGATCCTTATGTGTTTTACTTTCCCTCTATCTTCAATAGTGTAAAGTGCTCCTTTCAATGTATTGCTACAGTTAACTCCACGTCATGTGGATTCTTTAAATCCTCTTTCTGCTTTTCATTCTGAAAAGAAATGCATCAATATTCAAAGTTGTACCATCATGTGTATTCTTGCAATCAAATAAAATCTGTAATGTAACCATGTCATGAAATAAATGAAATAAATGGATGCTTAATCATATGTATAATCAGCTTGTACTTCATTTGTTTAATAAGAATTAAGAAATACTTCTTAAACTCTATTATCTCAATAATGCATAACTGATATAGATGCGATTAACAACTTAAAACCATGTAGCAATTAACTGAATTTTTACTTCAAGATATAAGAAACCAGCTCCAGCAATCGAGTTGTGGTAAAAATTTGGTAACAGTTATCAAGAAGTTTTTGGCACTCAAAGACATGATTAAACTCAGTAACACTTTTGTTTCTAGTGCTCTTGGCTATATTGGTGAATTATCAGAGATTAATCTTAGTCCCAATACTCTAGCAGATGGTATAAAGTCCTTGACTAAGCTTGAGTTATTACACAAGACTCTTATAAGTGCAAAATTTTCATGGGAAGAATTCAAAGCGTCATGGAAGGTCATCCTAGAGAATCTTAGAGGTTCTTCTTCAGGTTAACTCAATTTAGTATTCATATCTTTTTGGTTACATTTTGATGCATATATACATACATATAAGACCTCATCCTTTGATATTGATGTCAAAGGGGGAGAGATAGAGATATGGAGAGATAAAGAGATGAAGAGATAGAGGTTATCAGAGTTTTTTTTTTGTGAAGAATAGTTTTGATAAGGGTAGTATTCAGAATATTCAGTTGCGGTATATTGGAAAATAGTTTTGTCATGCATGTTGCCATCAATGCCAAAGAGGGAGATTGTTGGGATTATGGAGCCTTGCAAAATGAGCATAAAGTATGGATGGTTTGTGTTGGTTGTCCTTTTGTTGTCATTTATGTCAACATGGTGATAACTATATGGGAAGTCTACTTGGTTTACCAGAAGTTGTTCTCTTCCAATAATACTCTTTTGTGATAGATTAGTGTGTTGGTATTTGAGTCTAGAATTCACAACAAGATCTGATATGACTCTAATCTCTTAACCATGTTATCATGACTCATTCAAACAGTTGTATCCTAGATCTTGATACATTTTTTGTTGTGAGTAGAAATTTATCTTTGACAAATTTCAACTATGTATTCTACTATTGTTTTGTGCTTAGCATACTGTGTGGGAGACTCCACATTTTATAAAGGTGAACATTCTTATGTTGTGGTTTTATTGATAGCCTCTATGTTGGTGGTATGATGGTAAATTAATGTGTTCTCAGATCTGGAAGCTATTTTCTTTGAGGTTTATTTGTTGGTTTGGAGAATTGCATTCTAGTCTTGGATGACTTAGCGCATGCAATGCATTATGGAGACTAGCTATGTTTTATGGATGTTAGTAAACTTGGTACAATGAACTATATGGATTAAATGTTTAAATTATACATGGTACCCACAAAGAAAGTTTAGATTATTTTGTTTTCATCTAATTAGGCTGAACTAATTGATGAATAAAATATACTTGTATATATATAAGATGTTTTGATGAATGAGAGTAGAGGAGAGTGAAGATTGGTGTGTGTGTGTGTGTGTGTGTGTGAAAGTGTATGGAAGAAAGGTCTGAGCCTAAATGCTTTATCAATTGAGGATCAATGCAGATTTGTTGAGCGATTGTTGTGTGAGGTAGAAATTCATATTCTGAGCTTCATTGGAACTATACCCTACACATTGAAGGTATATTTCATCAGTTCAACCTTTTGGCAGGCAGTTAGTCATGTTTTGTACTTATGCAGTGAGCCTTTTTAAGCACAGTGAGTCTTGGTAGTGAGCCCAATAATATTTTGTATCCGAATATAATATATTATGAGTTAACCATCACGATGGTTTTTCCCTTTTTGGGTTTTCCACGTAAAAATCTTGGTGTTCATGTGTATGGTTGCATTGATTAGTTTTTATGTTCCTTCTTGTCGATTCAATAAGAATTATGATAATGATAAGATGGATTTTATTATGGTTTTATGGAATACTAATTCACCTCCCCTCTCAGTAAATTTTGGATGTTCAACAAAAATGGTAAGGAAATAACTCTACAAATGTGTATGTTTTCATGTTGAATTTAATGTATTATTTATAATATTTTTATTGCACTCTTCATGGATTTCCATGCATGGTTAAATTGTGTGGTCTGAGGTGGTGTTGGTGATGTGGTGAAATTTTATTAATGTGTTTGAGATTATTGATTATTTTGATTGTTTGAACTAAATTGGTTTTTTTGATATGCTTGATTATGTGTATTGGATCATGTTAGCATGAAATTCAAATAAAAATACTATCATTAAAAATAATAATTTAAAACACTATTCTAAATCATAAAATTCTATAATTGAGCATTAAATGTGATGTGCCCAAGATTTAGATATGCGAGTGTCCAGTTTCTCAACATAACCATAATATTCTATAGATGATTAAATCGACAATATAATATTATACTTAATATTGGTGATGAAATGATGGATGCAAGGATGAATTTGTAGATTTATGAAGTAAATTAAGGAATGGCTAATATTTGATCATGAATTTATAGTTTAATCCATCATTAATGGAGCTAGTGAGGAAACATGAGAAGCTTAGGTGAGATGAAAATTAAGTTAGTTTTTATTTAATTTTTTGATTATTGAGTTAACTCATTTGGTTGTTTGTTAATTGAATAGATTAGTTAAAACTAAAATAATTGGTGAGTAGTGTTAGAATAATTGGACATTTACTTTATTAATTAAACAATATTTGTTTAATTACGTAAAGTTTCCTTTTAACTCTTTTTCACTTAAGCGAACATTAGGTACATAATAATTAATTACTTTATTAATTATTATTGTGCAAGCCTAGGGTTTTCCTTTTTTAGGGTTTTCATCTATATGTAGTTGAAAACTATCTTTTGTATCATTATTCATTTTACATTTTCAGGTGAATACATTGCTCCACATTCTTGAGCATTTCTTTTATTGCTTCTCTTTGTTTCTCCTTGTAACAGGTTATTTGCTTGCAAAGATCTTTTGGAATTCTGTGGTGTTGTATCTTCTCAACTCCAACATGATATCAGAGCTTCAGATTTGCAGCCGCTTGTTCTTGTTTTGAGATTTTGCATTGGAAGCAAATCTAGGGTTCTAAGTTTTTTTTGGGTGGATTCAGCATACTACATTTTTTGGGTTCACTTTGGGCTCAAATGGACAATGCCATTGGATTTGTAGCACCCAAAAACCCCTAAATCAACTGTCAAATTGTCGATTTTGGTTACAGCCAATTTGGAAGGCAAAATTTTTTTGCCCTAGGGCCATACGGAGCAAAAAATGCACAAAAATCAGAAATTTTTTTAAAAAAAAAATTCAATTTTCATTGGTTATTTTGCGCGGCCAGTATTCAACCGCCGCACCACCAAATCTCTGCCCAGCGGCCACCGCCACTGGCAGCTACCACCGGCCGCGGCCAAGCGGCCACCGCTGCCCCTGTCGGCCTTCCACCCGGTCCGCTCCGCCCGAGCGCCACTTGTGCACCACCAGCCGCAATGCCCATGCACTGTCACCTCCTGCGCACCCACCCCTGGTCCGCCATGTGCCCTGGGGCCGCCGAATTTTAAGCCCTTGAGGGCTAATTTTTTCTCTCCAACCCCCTCTTATGTCATTTTTGGTCAAATGGGCATAACTTGGGCATCCTAGCTCCGTTTTTCAAATAGGAAGATGCGTTGGAAAGCTGAGAATGGCATCAATTGGATGGTATAGAAATATTTTTAAGTTTTTTACCAGTCTAGATATTTTTTTCCAGTCAAAGTGAGGTCTTCTTTCTTCACTTCCAGGGTCATAGAAGATGCAAACAGACTCCATTTTTCAAACTTGAATAGGTGTTGGAAAGCTCTCAACATGATCTATTAAGTGATGTGATCTATTTTCTCAGAATTTTCACTAGGTACATGATAATTTGTCATGCGAAATGTGTATAACACTCTGATTGTCACACCAAAGAATAGTGGTACTATCAGGAGGAAAACCAAACTCAGTCATCAACTAAAGAAGCTATAAAATCTCCTGACTAGCAAGCACAGTAGCTCAGTACTCAGCCTCTATAGATGATAATGCATGAGCAGTCTGCTTCTTACATGACCATGTGATAGGACCAGATCCAAGACAAAAAACAAAGCCATAAGTAGACTTTCGATCATTGACATCACCAGCCCGATCTGAGTCAGTGTAGCCAACAATGTGAGGATACCCTAATGTGTAGTGAATGCCATATGAAGTGGTGCCCTGAATGTACCTCAAAATACACTTGGCAGCCTACCAATGACTCTCATGAGGATCATGTAAGAATCGAGAGACAATACCAACCGCAAAGGAAAGATCAGGATGAGTGTGAGTCAGGTACAACAAACTGCCAACCAATTGCCTACAAAGTGTAGCATCTACTGAAGGAGTGGGGCAAGTAGTATTCAAAACAACCCCTGACTAAAAAGGTGTGGGGGCAGGCTTGCAATCAAGCATGCCAAAGCACTGAAGCATATCAAAAGAATACTTCTACTGGAAAATGGAGATCCCCTCTGAAGACTGAATCACCTGAAGACCAAGGAAATAGTGTAGAAGGCCAAGATCTGCTCCATCAAGGCTAGTTGAGAATTCTGAATCATAGAGGATGAGCTACCTGTGAAGAGAAGATCATCAACATATAGCACAAGAATAAGGATCTCACCCTCAAGATGTTGAATATAGACCGTGTGATCAGAATGATAGCGAGTGAAACCAGTGGAGAGCAAAAAAGAGTCCATCTTCTCATACCAAGCCTGAGGGGCTTGTTTGAGACCATATAATGAGCGTTGAAGTTTGCAAACCAAAGAAAAATCATGAAAAAATCCCTGAGGCTGCTCCATATAGATCTCCTCCTGTAGGTCACCATGTAAGAAGGCACACTTCACATCCATCTGCAAAATGAGCCATCCTCTAGAAGTTGCAAGTGATAATACAAAGCGAATAGAATTCATCTTGGCGACAGGGGAAAATGTCTCGGAGTAATCAATACCCTTAACCTGTGAGAAACCCTTTGCAACAAGACGTGCTTTGTACTTATCAATAGAACCATCAGCAACATACTTGGTGCGATACAACCATCGGCACCGAACCATCTTTTTGCCCTTAGGAAGAGGATAGAGATCCCATGTATTATTCCTCATCAAAGAAGAATACTCCTCCTCCATGGCACTATCCCACTCAGGGTGACCTGTCACCTTTGAAAATCTCTGAGGATCCTCTGAAAGAGCATGAGTCAAAAGACTAGAACCTGTAGTATGAGAATGAGTGTGACTAGTGTCTGAAGGATCACCCGCCATAGATCCTGCTGCCTCAATAGTAAAGCGAGCCCATTTGGGCCTCTGAGGTGGAGCAAGTGGAGGTGGAGATGGGGGATCATCAATATCCTCAAAATAATCCTAAAGAGTTGTAGTGGGTGGAGTAGGTAGTGAAGTGGACACTGGAGACAAGGTATCAACTGGAGGAAGGCACTCATCAAACTGAACATCCCATCAAAATAGGACCTCTCTGGAATCAGGATCAAATAACCTGTACACCTTAACATCCTCACAGTAGCCAAAAAAAATGAGGGGTCGACTCTTCTGCTCCATAGCTCTCCTCTGAGCATCAGGAATAAAAGCCCATGCCTCACTACCAAATACTCGAAATGATGAAATATCATGCTTATCATGAGACCAAGCCTCCTTAGGAGTCATATGTCGAATCACCTTGTGAGGCATCTGAATCTGAATATAGTTGGCACAATTGACTGCCTCAGCCCAAAAAGATGAATCCATGGACCTGGATTGAATCATACAATTAGCCATCTCCCGTAAAGTTCTGTTCTTTTGCTCAGCAATACCATTCTACTAAGGGGTGTAGGGAACAGAAAACTGATGCTGCAAACCATGCTTAGTGCAAAAATCTCTGAAGGCCTGATTCACATACTCCCCCCCATTATCTGTACGTATCCGCCAGATAGAAAGACCAGACTACTTCTCTACAAATGTCTTGAAGACATGAAAGGAATCAAAGACATCAGACTTGTACTTAAGAAAGTACAACCATGTGTGTCTGGAGAAGTCATCAATGAATGTGAGTGCATACTTGGCCCCTGAAAAAGAAGGAGTGGGAAATGACATGAGGTCACTATGAATCAACTCCAAGGGTGCCAAAGCATGAGTGGTACTTCTCTTTGGAAAGGGATCCCTGTGATGTTTGCCAAGCACACAACCATGACAAACACTGTCAGTGCATGAAATCCGTGGAAGACCAAGAACAAGTGACTGTGTAGTCATCTGCTGAAGATATCTGTAGCTGACATGGCCCAAATGCTCATGCCAAAGCTGACTCACTGAATCTACATGTGCTATAAGATATGAACCTATACCCTCAGAAGGCACAAATCCATCAAATCTATACCTGGTATGAGAGGATGGACACTTTTTGCTCTCCACTGGTTTCACTCACTGTCATTCTGATCACACAGTCTATATTTAGCATCTTGAGGGTGAGATCTTGATTCTTGTGCTATATGTTGATGATCTTCTCATCACAGGTAATCATCCTCTATGATTCAAAATTCTCAGCTAGCCTTGATGGAGCAGTTTGAGATGACAGATCTTGGCCTTCTACACTATTTCCTTGGTCTTCAGGTGATTCAGTCTTCAAAGGGGATCTCCATTTACTAGTAGAAGTATTCTTTTGATATGCTTCAACACTTTGGCATGCTTGATTGCAAGCCTGCCCCCACACCTTTTCAGTCAGGGGTTGTTTTGACTACTACTTTCCCCACTCCTTCAGTAGATGCTACACTTTACAGGCAGTTGGTTGGCAGTTTGTTGTACCTGACTCACACTCATCCTGATCTTTCCTTTGTGGTTGGTATTGTCTCTCGATTCTTACATGATCATCATGAGAGTCATTGGCAGGCTGCCAAGTGTATTTTGAGGTACATTCAGGGCACCACTTCATATGGCATTCACTACACATTAGGGGATCCTCACATTGTTGGCTACACTGACTCAGATTGGGCTGGTGATGTCAATGATCGGAAGTCTACTTCTGGCTTTGTTTTTTGTCTTGGCTCTGGTCCTATCACATGGTCATGCAAGAAGCAGACTACTCATGCATTATCATCTACAGAGACTGAGTACTGAGCTGTTGTGCTTGCTAGTCAGGAGATTTTATAGCTTCGTCAATTGATGACTGAGTTTGGTTTTCCTCCTGATAGTCCCACTATTCTTTGGTGTGACAATCAGAGTGCTATACACATTTCACGCAACCCAGTGGAACATCAGTGGATGAAGCACATTGAGCTTCATATGTATTTCATCAGACAGTTGATTCAGGATGGTTCTCTCATCTTGGAGTATGTTCCCACTGTCGAGCAGGTTGCAGACATCTTCACAAAACCTTTTGCATCTCCGTGCTATCTTCAATTGCGCTCTATGCTTGGGGTGAAGGAAGTTGTCCTTGGGGGGTCTTTATGAGGCCTTCCTTCCTTCATGTTTCTTTCAGCATGTTGTTCTATCTCTTTTTGGAGAGGAGTTTTTCCCACTGGGTTTTCTCCTTTTCTCCGTTTCATAGAGATTTCATTGTACTTGGGTACCTGATCTGGCCTTGTTGCCGGGACCCATTGCTTTTGCTTTCAGTAGCTTCTTCTAGGTTTTAGCTTCTCCCTATGTCTATCTTAAGGGGGGGTGTTAGAGTAATTGGACATTTACTTTATTAATTAAACAATATTTGTTTAATTACGTAAAGTTTCCTTTTAACTCTTTTTCACTTAAGCTAACATTAGGTACATAATAATTAATTACTTTATTAATTATTATTGTGCAAGCCTAGGGTTTTCCTTTTTTAGGGTTTTCATCTATATGTAGTTGAAAACTATCTTTTTTATTATTATTCATTTTACATTTTCAAGTGAATACATTGCTCCACATTCTTGAGCATTTCTTTTATTGCTTCTCTTTGTTTGTCCTTGTAACAAGTTATTTGCTTGCAAAGATCTTTTGGACTTCTCTGGTGTTGTATCTTCTCAACTCCAACAAGTAGGACTGAATTAAATGATTGCATAGAGAATAGATAGGTGACTTGACTAAGTGCATGGAAGAGTCAATCGATTTTATTGAGGATTTGATTGAGTTGATTGATGAGTGGATTAAATTTGTTGGGGAGTTAACTATTTTGATTGAATATTTAAATCATGTGGTGGAAGTTATGGATTAATTAATTTAGTTGATGGATAATTTGATCATATGAGGTGGAATTTGATATTTTATTTATTTATTTGATGGATAATAAATGGCTATTAATAATTTTATTTATTTATTTAAATGTGGGAATTAAATTAACTTTAATTAAATAATATGAAATTACTTAATTAATGATAGTGGACTAAGGATTAATGAGAACTAATAGGATTTTAATGGATAAATTAATAATGATAATTAGTGAAGAATAATCAGAAAAAATGTAATTATTCTAATGTTTAAATTTTTCCCCCCTTTGAATTAATGTTTGAAGTAACTTTTTTGAAATAAAAGTAACTAAGAAGAATATCTGTTGAAGGAAGCAATGAAAAATGGCTTAAAAGATTAAGAAAGTGATGAACAATGGATTAGAATATGAATAAATAATGAAAATGGATTAGAAGATGAATAAAATGATGAACTTGTTAGGAAAGGTGGCATTAACCTTAAATTCTTATGTCATTCATGTGTCTCTATGTTCCTCGAAAAGTGTTCTATGGGACATGAGAGGATAAACATTTAATATGTATTTTTTATTACAAATTTTAATTGCATTTCAAAGAGGTGAATATGTGTTGGTAGGAGTTACATAGCATAATGGATAAATATCTCTTATAGGCATCCAAATTTGGAAGAATAAAATTCACACCTTGGGTTCCCAAGTGTGGTAGGTGATTGGTTGTTCATTCATGTTCCATTAAGGAGTTAAAAAGAACCATGGAATTATAATTATTATTGGCTATGGGATAGGTGCCCATGTGAGAAGCCATGTGAAGGAAAATAATATTTTATTATGTCTATTGGCTACCCATTATTGTAGGTGTGGGATTTTGTAAGTTTTTTTTGTCTCTTGTTTGAAGTTGCCAGTTTGGTTTTTCCCCCTCAATTTGTTATAAATTGGAGTCATGGCATACTAGTTTTATATGATTTATTTATAGGTAACTGGTGTTGTTAGGTTGATTAGAGAATAGTAGTGAAGTGTATTATTGGTGTATCTCCTCATTGAAGATTAATAATGTAGGATGGTGAAATGGGATCTAAGGCTAATAACCAACCTAAATCACACATTCCACCATTAACATTGGGGGACACAAAATTAACCAAGAAAGACCATTAGGCTAATATCCTACAGGAAGGGCCTAAATGGTTGGTCAAATTTTTGAACCCCTTTTTGTTTGTATGATAGATTCATGATATGAACTAGGTAAAAAATGTAAAGGAAGAAAATATTCACATAATCTGAAAAGCATAGAATAAAAGTATAGAAAAAAAAGAAAGGATGAAGAGTGTAGGAAATATGGAAACTAACATTAAATTTTGAGGTAGAAATGGTTGGACAAGGATGAGGGAACCCCAGTCTAGAAATGGTGCTTTTCAGAGCTTCAAAGTCTATATAGGAGAATCACAATCTATAGATCCTTCCCTATCAGATTCATGTTTCAAAGTCTATGAGTCTATGAATAATCAATATTTCCCTAATTTGATGAAATGTTCTTGAATGCTTGATCTAAGGTTTGATACTTTGAGATCTTCAATCCACTTCAAACCTATAACCTACAACAAGGATAAGGGATGAAGTATTGTTTCCTATAGGAGTTTTCCTTGGTTAAACCCCATTTTAGTTTTTCCACCTCCACAAATGGCTATGATAATGGTAAAGAGTTCTTACCCTAGGTTGGGTAAAGGAAAATAGATTAAAAAATCAATGAAAAATCGTAATGCTATAACTTACCACTCAAATTTGTATTCCTTGTTGGATTAAGGTCAATTGTATCATCTCATACATGGAGAAATTGATAAATTCTTGAATATCTTGCAGAGGTTCTAGTGCTCATAATAATAATAAACATGAAATATCAAATATCTAAAAAAAAGAGAAGAGGTTTGTTTTTTATTAAAAGAGAAGGGAGAGGACCCTGACCAAATATCTAAAAAACAAAAAGAACTTAAAAATAACAAAATTAGACAAAAATAATTCATGGGAACTAAAACATAAAAAATGGAGTAGGGATTCAAACACATAGGGTTTTATACTAAATTTGGAATGTTTCACCCAACTTACTATAATTGGAAAGGGAAAATTGGAGTGAATGAACCCACCTATTCTTCTATTTCACTCAAGAAATATGATCCCTCAAGTTAAAATCCACTCTCAAACTTTAGGTGAGTGAATACTTTGAGGAATCTTGCAATTTCCCTTTTTGTGTTAGGGCCAAACATCACTTTGGGGAGAAAGATTAAAAATAGAAAATCAACTCCAAATTGTTGAATAGTATGGATAAGTGAGAGGGGGGGTGAATAAGTTATTATAAAATAATTTTGTTGACCTTAATTAATCTAGAGCAAACTTAAATCAATAACATAATGATCTAATAGATATGAACATGAAAGCACATAACAACAACATGCACAATGAACATCAGAATTTATGTGGAAACCCAAGAAGGGAAAAACCATGGAGAATGCTAATTCTCAATTATAAAACATCGGTTGAGGTGACACTCATTAAGGTGATTTTTACAAAAGCTCACTACAAAATTTATCACTATAGGTAAGGCTCACTACTAGTGGGCTCACTACTTGACTATTAGAGCCAAAGATAAAAAGGCTCACTACCAAAAGAGAAAGGCTCATTGTCTAGAGAAAATGACTCACTACCAAAAGAATGATGAAAGGGAATCCACCGCTGAAATAACTGTCACCAACAATGACACTGGATAGAATCTCACTATTTGCTGCCTCTAGTTATAAACTTTCACACAATGTCTAGATTTTATATTTGCATTCACCATACTTTCTTTCATAAAACATAATCAAATTTTTCTTATACCAATCCATGCCTTCATAATCTCTTAAGTCAGCCAAACACAATTCCATTCCATGCTTCCATAGACTCCTAAGTTGGCCAAACACAATTTGAATTAGGTCACCACAAAAATATTATCATGGTGGAAGGGAATGAAATGCGAACCATATAGAACCTCCTTTTTCAAATCAACACGCTAGATGTTACTTATGATATTCAGAAGCAAGGAATAGGATATACACATTACAATGCAAATAATGTTTCGGGACACACTAACCACTTTCCAGATCGATTTAGACCCATAAGAGTGTATCTCATTATGTTGCTAAATGAATGGGACCAGGACAAGCACAACCAAAGATAGATCATCATAGCATAAGATTTGG
The DNA here is from genome assembly GCA_007115665.2 of Sequoiadendron giganteum. NCBI lineage: Eukaryota > Viridiplantae > Streptophyta > Pinopsida > Cupressales > Cupressaceae > Sequoiadendron > Sequoiadendron giganteum. Next base: position 597,564,624 of record CM021105.1, on the reverse strand, counting down.
AGCACACCAATCTGAATCATCAAAGCATCAAAACTAAACCTTAAACATCAACCAAGATATATTGGCATCAAGAAAAGCATTAGTGGCAAATCTTCGCCAATTGGAAAATATTTGAAATCAGGACCTCCAAAATGGCGAATAATACAAGCTAGAAAGGATGTTGAATCGCCAAGTTTTTACAAAAAATTAATTTTGTCTCGATTAATTTTCCAATGCATTATTTTTTAAATGATGTGTCATTGGAACTGATTTTCCAGTAGTTTATACTGTAATTACAAAAATTAATTATATTCACCAGTAATTTTATATTCCTACAATTAATTTTTGGGAAATATCGCCACTAATAATAATTTACCATTTCATTTTAGGGATATTTTAGCCTCAAGAATAGGTTTTCTATTTATTGCCATCGATTAGCTTTTTAGTCGAATGGTTGTAGGTTAATTCCAGGACTTTATATGCACGTGTCATTATCCCCTTGACCCCCTTGAACCCTACAAGGGGCCCTACCCCTTGACCCCCCAAGGGATGCTGCCGCTCTGCTCCCTTGACCCCCACAAGGGGCATTGCCCCTTGACCCCACCGGTGGCTACCGCCCCTAGGCCCCTACTTCAATATTAAAAAAAACAAAAAAAATATGGGGGAACTGCACCAACCAACTATTCAAATTTTTAAAGGAGAGATTCGCCATTGTAATTAATCATTTTAGTGATTATTCACTAGGATTTGCTACTATGATTATTTTTTTTTACCACTTATTCATTAAGATTTGCCTGGATTTTACAAAAAAATTAATAATGTGTATAAGATTCGCTAGGGAAAATTAATATTTTTTTCAAATAAAAGGAAATATTCACCAATATTTTACACCTTCGCTGAGTGGGGGTTTCTTAAAGTTATCCCTGATTGGAATCAATGAAAACCATTAATGACAACAATCAATACCATCACATTCCAATAATTTCCCCCTTTGTCATTGATGGCAACTTACTTCGCCCCCCCTATGAGGAATCCACCAAGAATTGATCCAGATAAGAGTGAGCATATAATACCCTAGACCAATGCACACCTTGGTGCAAATTATTGTAGACTCAAAGAGGGAAGAACTCCTAACTTCTACCAGAGATACTCAAAAGTATCTATGCTCAACGATTTTATGAAAATATCTACAATCTGCTCATTTGTGGGTACATATTCAAGTCTCACCTCATTTTCCATTACCTTCTCTCTCAAGAAGTGATATATGATGGATATATGTTTCATCCTAGAGAGTTGTACTACATTCTTGGAAATGTTTATTGCACATGTATTATCACACATAATTGAGATCGGTTCATCAAATGATATGCCAATGTCTTTCAACATGTGTTTCATCCATAGTACCTGAGTGTAGTATGAGGATGATGGAATGTATTCAGCTTCAACAGTAGATAAAGATACAAAATCTTGTTTCTTGCTTGACCAAGCAACCAATTAGGAGCCAAGGAAATAAGCTCCACCACTTGTGCTCCTCCTATTATCAACACACCTAGCCCAATCAACACTAGTGTAGGTTGCCAAAGTAAAATATGAGTTCTTTGGATACCATAGCCTGATATCTTATGTACCCTTCAAATATCTAAAAATCCTTTTTACTACAACATGTGATTCCTTTGGTTCTTGCTGAAAACTAGCATATAAACATATAACATATATAATGTCTAGTCTAGTAGTAGTCAAATATAACAATCCTCCAATCATTGACCTGTACATACTTTCATCAGCTTTAGGTGAATCATCTTATTTTGTCAACTTATATTTAGTAACAATAGGTGTAAAAACTGGTTTGGAGTTCTCCAATCCAAAATTCTTCAATAATTCTTTGGTATACTTGGACTGGGAAATGAAAATTCCTTTGTTTTTATGATTTACTTGTAATCTAAGGAAGAAATTCAACCCACCTATCATAGACATTTCATTTTATTTTTGAATTTGATTTGCAAATTTTCTACACAAATCATCATTTCCTCCAAAGATTATGTCATCAACATAAACTACAACAATCAACATTTGATCTGAGTGAATTTTGTAGTATAAGTTACTATCAGCAGATCCCTTTTGAAATCCTTGTCCAATCAAGTACTTGTCTAATCTTCCATACCAAGATCTAGGATCCTACTTCAACCCATGTAAGTCTTTCTTCAACCTACAAACAATATTTGGGTTACTTCCATACTTAAATCCCATGGGTTTCTCAATGTAGACTTCTTCCTTCAGTTCTCCATTCATGAATGCACACTTTACATCCATTTGATAGACTTTGAAATCCTTAAAAGCTGCAAAAGCTGGGAGTATCCAAATCACTTCCATCCGGCCAATAGGGGCATATGTCTCTTCAAAATCAATACCCCTTTTTTTAGTTTAACCTTTGCAAACCAATCTTGCCTTGTTTCTCATTACCTTTCCATTTTCATTCAGCTTGTTTTGGAATACCCACTTTGTTCCAATTACATTTTTATTTTCCAGTCTAGGCACCAGTTCCCAAGTCTAATTTTTCTCTATCTAATCAAGCTCTTCTTTCATTGTATTCACCCAATTTTGATCATTGCATGATTCTTCCATAAAATTTGGCTTAGTTTCCAAGAGTAAACATAGTAATACCTACTCTTCAACTACTTTTCTTCTTGTGATGATTCCTTTATTCTTATCTCTAATAATCTAATTTTTTGAATGGTTTCTTTGTACATACCTTGGGGTTTTGGTTGCAGTTGTCGAAGCCTCCTTTGTCTCTTCTTCTTATTTATTATCCTTTTCTACTTTTTCATCTGAGTTATCTGATTCATATTCAATATGCTTGTCAAGATTTCTTTGAACATCTTTCACATTCGCACTTTCAACTATCTTGTTTAGTATCTTGTTGTAACACTAGTATGCCTTTCTTCTTCTAGAGTAACCCAAAAATATTCCTTCATTAGCTCTAATTTCAAACTTCCAAGATTGTCCTCATCTCTCTAGATGTAGCACTTTCTTCTAAATTTTTTGAAGTACTTTATTGTGGGAGCTCTTCCATGCCATAGCTCATATGATGTCTTTCCACATTTCCTCTAGAACAGTACCCTGTTAAGAGTGTATACTATTGTGTTTATCAATTCTATCCAGTAGACCTATGGTAAACCTACTTCACTGATCATTGTTCTAACTACTTCTTGAATTGTCCTATTCATTATTTCCACCACACCATTATTCTATGGTGTTTTAGGGGCAGATAGTTGTATTTTAATACCATGATTCTCATAGAACTTGTTGAATTCATCAAAAGTAAACTCTCCTCCTTTATTAGATCTTAAACACTTAATTCTCTTGCCAACTTCATTCTCAAATCTTTCCTTGAAAATCTTGAACTTTTCTAAAGCCTCTAATTTTTCTCTTCAAAATCCAACCCATGTTAATTTGGAATAATCATCTATTAAAAGCATGGAATATTTCTCTCCTTGTAAGCTTCTTTTTTCTGGCTGGACCACATAGGTCAGTGTGTAGAAGGTCCAAAACACTAGTAGAGGATACTTCTTTTCTTTGAAATGTTTCTCTGATTTGCTTTCCTTCTTGGCATCCTTTGTAGATAGTGTTGTCTGGTTTGGTCAGTTTGGGCAAGTCTCTAACTACTCTTGTTGAACTTATCCTTACCAAATTTTTGAATTTGATGTGACACATCCTCTAGTACCAGATCCAACTATCATTTCTCTAAGGAAATAAGCATCACTTTGTAACTCCTTCTAGTTGATACATATTCCCACTTGTTCTTTTTCCTTCTGCAATAAGTTTCAAAATTCTTTCGGATCTTACAACCATCATCCTGAAATACAACATTATATCCATTCTCGCACATCTGCTTAACACTCAAAATATTATGATATAAACCATTCATATAGTAAACATTGCTAGTGTTATGTTTTCCATCAAAGGTAATAGAACCAATTCCAACAATCTATGTTGTTTTATCTTCTCCAAATCTAACAAAATCTCCATCATATTTATCAAGCTTTACAAACTTAATTTTATCACTGGCCATATGATTCAAACATCCACTACCAATCAACCATTCATCTCTACTTCTTTTGATAAATAATCCATCTTCAATTTTATCATTAGATTCTAGACAAATATTAGAGATATCAAATCTAGGTTCATCCTTTTCCACCAAAAACAAACAATCCTCATGATATAATTCATCATCTGAAATTTTGGCATTCTCATTAACATAATAGGCCTTCTTATTGATCTTTTAAAAAAATTTCCTTGTTCTTTTCTCTAAAAACTTATTTGCTAAATTATCAATCTTTCCACATCTAAAGAATTTAATGGGCACCATACCTTTGTACTTTCCAGTACCTTTCTTTAGTTTCCTTGTGAAGTTTTCTTCCAACTCATCTGAACTTTCACTATCTCGATCTTCTTCTATTTTTATGGCTTTGAAGGCTATTTCAGATTTCTCATTTTCTTTTCCAAATTTCCTAATCTCAAACATGGTCAAGGTGCCAAATAGTTACTCTCTGGTGAGTTTCATCAGATCATAAACTTCCTCAATAGCTGAGATCTTGTCACTATATATCTCTAGTAGGGTCATCAGAATCTTATCCATAACATATTTATTTGTCAAAGTTCCTCCTTGATTTTTTGACTTCATTTACTGCACTTTCAACTCTCTAAAAGTAGCTTGCTATATCCTCACCTTCTTCCATCTTAAATTTTTCATATCTGCACTTAGCTGTCAACTTCTTTGATAATTTGACTCTATCATTTCCTTCATAGATTTCTTTCAACTTTTCCCAAACATCATATGCAGTTTCCAATAAAATAATTTTTTTTAACTCAGTCTTAGACAAAGCACTAAAGATTACATACCTTTCCTTCTCATTCTCTTCATAGGCTGAAATCTCATCCACAAAAGGACCATTTGTTGGTTTAACATATTTTGTCTTAATAGCTTTCCAAGTTTTTTACCCTAGAGAAATCAGGTAACCTCTCATCTGCACTTTCCAAAAAATGTAGTCAGATCCATGAAACATAGGAATTGTCAATTTGTGTGCCATCAGATCTACCCCAAGTAGTTGAGCTCTTCTTCAAGGAACCAAATCTCTGATAGAAATTATTGAATAGTCCAGATAACTGAGAGGGGGGGGGTGAACTAGTTATTATAAAACAATTTTCTTGACCTTAATTAATCTAGAGAAAACTTAAAACAATCAGATAATGATCTAACAGATATGAACATGAAAGCACATAATACCACCATACATAATCAATACCAAAATTTATGTGGAAACCCAAGAAGGGAAAAACCATGGAGAATGCTAATTCTCAATTATAAAACATCGGTTCAGACGACACTAGTTAAGGTAATATTTACAAAGGCTCACTACCAAATTACTCAATGTAGGTAAGACACACTGTCAGTGGGCTCACTACCAGGCTATTATAGTGAAAGATAGAAAGGCTCACTACTTAGAAAAAATGACTCACTACAAGAAGAATGATGAGATTGAATCCACCACTGAAATAACTTTCACCAACAATGACATTGGATAGAATCTCACTATCTATTGCCTTCAATTATAAAATTTTGCACAATGCTTGGATTTTAGATTTTCATTCACCACACTTGGTTCCATTGAAAAAAATCAACTTTTACTTATACCAATCCATGCCTTCATAATCACTTAATTCAACCAAACACAATTCCATTCCATGCTTCCATAGACTCCTAAGTTGGCCAAATACAACTTGAATTAGGTCACTACAAAAACATTCTGACAATGTAAGGGAATGAAACATGAACCATACAGAACCTCCTCACTCAAATCAACACAGTACATGTTACTTATGATATTCGGAACCAAGAAATAGGATATACACATTACAATGCAAACAATGTTTTGGGACACGCTAACCACTTTCCAAATTGGTTTGGACCCATAAGAGTGTATCTCATTATGTTGCAAAATGAATGGGACTAGGAAAAGCATGACCAAAGATAGACCATCACAAGACAACATCTGGAGCACACCAATCTAGATCATCAAAGCATCAAAATTGAGCCTTAAACAACAACCAATATATGTTGACATCAATAAAAACCATTAATGAAAACAATCAACAACATCACATTCCAACACAAATTATAATCTATAAAGTGGATTTAGAATATTTAGCATAACACTGATGGAACCCATAGACTTTCTATAGAATCTAGAAGAGAAATATTTTGTACCTCTCATTATAGGGTGTTTTCAGAAGCTTTCTGAGGAATCATTCACCCTATAGTGTATGGGTCCTAGGTAGGGCTCTCCAAAATCTGTTTCTAGGTTTCTTCTCCTATGTTTGCAATCCCAAATTCTTGAGTTTTATTGTCGAACATTCAAAACTAAATCTGAGATCCGAGTTTTCATGAAATGGAAACAAAGGTGAAAACAAATACAACTTTGACAAATTTGTAATTTTTCACTTTTGAGATCTTCAACTTTTCTTCAACCTGTGAATCTACAACACACAAAGAGAGGGGAAATATGTTTATTTTTGGCGAATGGGGTTTTGCCTTGGTCAAACCCCATTTTGGTAATTAAACCTTGAAATGAAATGAAATAACATGAAAGGGATGATGAATGAACAAAGAAATTTTCACAACTCACCAAACCCTTGGATGAACCTTGATAATGGAGGTTTACAACTTGCATGAAATGGCTTAAATAGATGTGGATCTTGACTTTGAATCTTTTCTTAAAATGATACTTTGAACTCTTGATTGAATCATGAAACCTACATAAACATATTATCTCCAAAAACATGAATGAATCCACATTAATTTGACATAATGTTTGGATCTTGAATGTTGCAACAAATGATGCAAAAATATGCTCTTCAATGCTCTTGACAATAATCTTGGCCATTTTAATTGATCACCCAAATTCTAATCTTGAAACTTAGAATTTATTTGATGAAATATCCTTGTATTTATAGTAATTTATCCTTAATTCAAATATTACAAGCCGACATTGAAATGTAGATTTAAAAATATTAAAATACTGCCAGAAATATAATTTAAATTAGGTTCCTAGGTCACTTACCTAGGACACACATTGCTCAATGATAAGTGTTATGTTATGGAATTAATGAATATTCGGTTTCCTCTCTGTAAAATGCAATTAAATAGGCTTGGATTTGAATTAAAGGGGCCAATTAAGGAAAATTAACCTCAATTAATTATTAAAGCCCTAAATAAATGTGAAAGTGTAAAGGTACACTCTACAACACTAAAATGAGGCACAATTAGGTCCATTTTAATTAATAGGGCCCTAAACTCAATTTGAATATGTAAAATACATATTACAACACTAAATTAAAACATAATTTAGTTCATTTTATTATTAATTCCCAAATTAAGTGTGAACAAGTGATAATTTTTCCTACACTACATTTAGCCCCCACTTTAGTGAGAGGAGGAACCTGTGTCAAACACACACTAAAGTATTCAAGAGGAGTCCAAGTGTCCCAATGTGGATGGTATAGGATGGGAAAGATCAAGGAGATGGCTAAGTCCCTAGGATCTAAGATCCCACATCAAACCAACATGAGCACAAAGGGATGCACATAAGGTGTATGATATGTAATAGCAAGACAAGATACATAAACATGCAATTTCAAAGACTAAAAAAAATAAAAAGGGGTGTATCAAGCCTTAACTGTCTAATGTGATGTGGAACATGTCTTGGTTGTTTGTCCAAAAGTGTTCACAACTAGAACTCGATGTCCACTATGCAAAAAACACACACGCTCACTCTGAGCTAATGGAACCTTAGCTTTTCTACTAGGTGAGCCCCTGAGAAAGTGGCTTAGTGAGAAATTCATGTCAAGTCTATAGGCTCTCATTGTACAAACCATACCAAAGCTATCCTTCTGACAACTTTGATAGGGTGCCACACACTACTAAGGCTTTAGGCATCATAGGGCCTAACAAGTTGTTTTATGCTAAGCACACTTATGAACAAGGGAAAGGCACTACTAGAAAGAAAGGTGTGTTATAATTGGTGGTCTTAAAGGGAGGGGTTCGAGCTTCACAAGGTTAACAAGTTTTATGATGCTTAACATTTATGAACAATAATGCAGTTAAGGTTTGTTCAAAGGGACTTTGCTTAGTTCATGTAAGGTCTCTTCTTAGGGAGCATCATGCCTAATTTCTCCAAGAGAGATAAATTCAAAGAAATATCATGCTCTTGGAGGATATCAAACCCAATGACACCACCAAGAAAAAGATGCATCACAAGAAGAAAGAAAATTTCGCTAAGAAACATGTCAAATGTCCAAAATAATGCCCATGTATTCCCCCACTTTAAATAAATTGCTACACCATTTTTGTGAGAAATTTCTTTAAATTATCTAATGAAGAAGACATGAGAGCTTATTTAGAAAGCCCTATGCCAAGTCATATGTTCTTGAATGAAGCTACATCATGAATAAGGGGTTTCCCCCAAAATGCAATACTAAAGATAACACAGTATGTCACATGCGAGCCAACTTAAGGCATATCATCCACATCCTAAGATTTCCCTTATATATACATGGAAGGCAGTCAACTAGGCAAAAGACACAACAAAAATTGTCATACAAGGACATGTCTACCTAACGCCTTGCCCCCACTTAGTACAAGACAAGGGTGAGCCAAGGTGATTGATGAGAAACATGAAAATCAGTATCAATTAGAGGAACTAGGTGCTTCAACACAAGGAAGAGCACCACAATCCTTAAGATGTTGAATTTTATTACTCAAAGCCTTACATTCATTATTAGAATGACCATGAACTCTATGATATGCACAAAATGAACTCTTGTTGAAAAAAAAAATTGTGTTCTTGGAGGGAGACATATCAAATGATCTTGGAGGAGTCTCGATAAGATACTCTATTGATCAATAATAGAATATGTTCGTTTATTTTTTGTTAAAGATATATCTTTCTTAGTACAAGTTGTCATACTTACACAAGACTCTTTAGATTGCAAGATTTTGTACTCTCCTCTAAGGGAGGGCATCAAATCTAACAAACTCCAATCATTACTAAGACATTTCCTAGGATTGTTTTATGAGATGACATTGATGTTAAGCAAAGATTTCTTTGGTTCTTTCATTTCTTTCAAAGGATAATAACCAATACCACTAGTTTCTATCAGTTTAGAATGCATCAAGGTTATAGTTGGTATAGGAGAATCTTTTGTAATAATGTTTCTATTGAGTGAAGGCCTTTTTGATGCTTTCGTTTATTTTGATGGACAATAACCAAGATCATTAGTTTTCTCTTGTGTGTTAGGCTCTATAGGGACACGAATACCTTGTTCTCTAGTACCACATCCTTTTACACTATACCCAAGTTGTTTCATAAGTTTATAACCTCTTCCATAAATATTTTTCACTTCTTTCAGATTGAATGGTTGTTCATAATCAACTTCATCAAAGTTTGTTTTGTAATTTGTTTCTTCTCCTTAAGTGGTTGAAGTGGATTCTTTTGAAGGCTCTTCTAAATTTTGTGTTGAAATTACAACTTTTTATTTTCCCTTTTGAGACTCCTTTGTTGTGATCTTGCATTCTCCCATGAATGTAGGTGTAAAATATAAGGAACCCAAATCATCTTCCAATAACTTTGTGACTTCTTCAATACATTTTTCTTTCATTTTCTCTTGCACAGGTTCCACTTGTGTAGCTTTGGTGTCAATATTTTCAAACGAATTTCCTTATCTTTCTCAATGAGAAAACTATTTGGTTCAGGTTCAACCTCAATTGTATACATTTTGTTGTTGTAGACATACTTCATTTTACGATGAAGATTAGAAGGCACCCCATTCATTGCATAAATCCATGAGCTACTTAAAAGAAGATCATATGAAAGATCATGAGGCATAACATGGATAGTAGCTTGCAATGTGATTTTTCTAGCTATAACAGGTAATATTGTCACACCAAGTGGTTTTTTTCCTACGTTATTAAACCCACAAATAGATAAAGAATCGGGTTGTATCTTAGTCTTATCCACTCCAAGCTTATCCAAGAGGCTTACACTACACACATTAAGGGTTGAGCCACTACCAACATGGGTTCTCTTTATCCACGTCCTATTAATGATAGGTACTATCATGAAAGCTTCATTTTTTTTTTGAAATTCCAAGGACGGTAAGTCACTTTGGTGAAAAACAATGTTAGCATTCATTCCTTGAATCAAGGCTACTATGTCATTTGGTGGCACAACAGGAGGGATAGGAACTTGTTGTAAAGCACTTTGAATCATGTTATGATAATGAGGGGAGGCTTGAATAAGATCCCATAAGGATATCTTAGTAGGAGTGTTTTTAATTTTTTCAAAAATATCATACTCTTTACCACTACGTTGCAAGATATTAGGTGAAAGTGGGAGATATGGTTGAGGTAATGGAAGGGACATTGCAGTTTTTTGTGGTTTTTTATTGTTTCTAGCACGTTATATATATGAGCAATGGTATTATAACTTTATTACTGCAAAACATTGTGTTGATGTGGTCTTAGGATAAGCACAAGTTTTTTTTGAACTTGTGGTTTTTGTGAGGATGGATAGAGGATAATTTGAGGCTTAGGTGGTCCAATAATTAAAGGATTTGTAAGAGCTATAAGAATTCGAGGACTCGATGGAGTTCTAATGTTCATAACCTTGAAAGAATTATCCTTATTTTCATTATGTCTTAGTGAAGGGGAGTCTAATGTCACTTCACCATCTTCATCTAAGGAAGCCTCATTACTATTGTTTGAAATACATGCTTCAATGTTGTCATTTTATTGCATCATGATATCTTCCCTAGTAGGAGATCTTTTATAAGGGGGGAAAATAAAATGTTGATCACATTCCATGGTTAGATTTTGCAAAGTGACATCACACAAATAGGGGAGGCATCAAGAGAAGAATGCTTACCAATGATTGTATCCTTTTGTTCAAGTAGATGTTCCCAAGTGGGAGAAGCAAAAGGAGGGGGATAAACAAGACTCTCATGACTCTCAATGATTGTATCTTCTAACTCCAAACTATATTCTTCACAAATAAGAGAGATACTAGGAGAAGCACAAATGTGTTTTTCATGATTGTCCATGATTTCATCCTTTCTCACTAAGGTCTCATTCTCTTGTGCCATAATATCTTTCCAAGTAATATATTTTCTATGAGAGGAGTTTTCAAGTTTACAAGAGAGGGTGCATAGACTGGGTGATCCCACAAAGCTGGTTTACAATTTCTGAGAGGAACTGATTTTTGCTGAAATCACATATTTTAAGAAAATATAATGATTTAAGCCTTAAAAAGTTCCATTTTAAGGATTCCAATTTAAGAGGGTTTTATCAAAACCACCTTAGATCAAACCCCCTTGGATATAACCTTGCTAGTTTTAAACCATACCTATAAATGAGTCTCCTTTACACCTATCAAAATAATGATAAAAAATCACTTTTGATTTACCTTTTGGGGGATCAAATGAATTCATTTAAAATTTATTTCAAATTATTATGGTATTCCTTGAAATGAGCTATCCCACGAATATAATTTTAATATGTTTTTCTTTTATTATGTATGTGTTTTTTTAGTTTTATTAAACATAGGTTTTTCACCAAAAATCAAGCTCTTTGTTTTGCACATGTGGAAAAATAGAAAATTATAAAAATAATTTTTAAAAAAATATGTTTATACTAGGTATTGATTTCCTTCATCCATTAAAAAAAATTAAATTAAATTTTGATACATACAAAAAAAGTTATGTTGTATACAGTCCACCTATGTCTGAATTGCAATTCGTTTGACTTCGAAACTCTATTAAGGAAAAAATATTCAATAAAAAAATATCAGATAAAATGAAAGTGCTAGATATTGTAGTTACAAATCTAAATTTGAAAAAAATAGAATTTTATCCTTCATACAAAAAAAGTTATGTGTATACGGTGAGCGTCACTTTTTAAACTGTTGTTTTCTGAAAAAAACCAGTTCTCGTGGGAGATGGAAAAAGAAGTGCAATCTTATTCCAAAAATTTTGAAAAAAATAGTTTTAGAATCTATAGACAAAATTTGATGAGACTCTAGTTTGCATCATCTTCAAAATTCTCATGGTTTAGCCACTATAGGTGCCCGAATGTGAAGGTTTAGTTAAAAATAATAATTTTAGTGTCCAGTTTGACCAAAAATTGTAAACCACTATTGTGGGATCACCCATCTTCTAACACCAAAATACCTTCATCACAAGTAGGAGAGGTATTAGGAGAAGAACAAATGTGATTATCATGATTTTCTATGCTTACATCCTCTTTCACTAAAAATTTCTCATAAATAGGAGAGATATTAGGGGATGAGGGGATGATGGGCAATGTGGTAGTATGGAATATGTCAAGAAGCTCAATATCTTTCACTAGGGGATGCTCACGACTAACATCCTTGTTAATGTGTTTTTTCTTGACATAATTAGAAAGGAAAGATACTAACTATTGTTTGAAAAGTAATCTATACCACTTATGCAATTGACTCATTATGCTATGTAAAACCTCAAAATGGTATCTTTTAGTCCCAATTTTTATGTTTGAAAATGTACTTGAATTGACTAATTAACCTTAATGTAAATTATTGTAGAAAAGAAAAATTTTGGAAACTAAAACAGAGGTTCAAACACATAGGGTTTTATACTAAATTTGGAATGTTTCACCGAACTTACTATAAATGGAAAGGGGAAATAGAGAGAATGAACCCACCTATTCTTCTATTTCATTCAAGAAATGAGATCCCTCAAGTTAAAATACACTTTCAACCTTTAACTGAGTGAATTCTTTGAGGAATCTTGCAATTTCCTTTTTTGTGTTAGGATGAGGATCTAGGCCAAATAGTAGTTTGGAGAGAAAGATTAAAAATAGAAAATCAAATCAAAATTGCAATCTATAAAGTGGATTCAGAAGATTTAGCATAACACTAATGGAACCCACAAACTTTCTAGAGAATCTAGAAGAGATAAATCTTGTGTACCTCATACAAAAAGGTGTTTTAAAAAGTTGTTTGAGGACTCATTCGCCCTATGGAAAATGGGTCTTGGGTAGGGCTCTCCAAAATCTATTTTTGGGCTCTCTGCTTCTATGTATACACTTCTAGATTCCTGATATTCACTATCGAATAGTCAGAAATAAATCCAGGATCTGATTTTTTGTGAAATGGAAACAAAGGTGAGAACAAATGCAACTTTGACAACTTTTGAGATCTTCAACTTTTCTTCAACCTGCAAATCTGCAACACACAAAGAGGGGGAAAATGCTTGTTTTTGGTGAATGGGGGTTTTCCTTGGTCAAACCTTGTTTTAGTAATTAAACCTTGAAATGAAATGAAAGAGCATGAAGGGAATGATGAATGAAAAAAAATGTCACAACTTACGAAATGCTTGGATGAACCCTGATAATGGAGGTATGCCACTTGCATAAAATGGCTTCAATGGATATGGATCTTGACTTTGAATATTGGCTTCAAATGATACTTTGAATGCTTCATTGAATCATGAAACCTACATACACATATTAGCTCCAAAAACATGCATGACTTCTCATAAATTTGACATAATTCTTGGATCTTGAATTTTGCAACAAATGATGAAGAAATCTACTCTTGGATGCTCTTGACAATAATCTTGTCTCTTGTAATTGATCTCCCAAAAATATAATCTTGAAAATTAAACTCGATTTTATGAAATAAACTTGTATTTATAGTAATTTATCCTTAATTCAAATATCACAAGTTGGCATTCAAATATAGATTTGAAAATAATAAACTACCACCAAAAATATAATTTAAATTAAGGTCCTAGGCAAGGGTGAATGGGTCCTAGGTCACTTACCTAGGACACACATTGCTCAATGATAATTTTAATTTTATGAAATTAATGAATTTCGGGTTTCCTCTTTGGAAAATGTAATTAATTAGACTTGGATTTGAATTAAAGGGTCTAATTAAGGAAAATTAATGGAGAAATTAATTAATATTTCCCTAAATAAATGTGAAAGTGTAAAAGTACACTCTACAACACTAAAATAAGGCACAATTGAGTCCATTTTAATTAATAAGGCCCTAAACTCAATGTGAATATGTAAAATAATTATTACAACACTAAATTAAGGCATAATTTTGTTCTTTTATTATCAATTCCTAAATTAAGTGTAAAAGATAGATACTTTTTCCTACACTATAGGAACATAGACCCCAAACATGAACCCACAAAGTAGAAATAGCCAAAATAAAATAGAACTAGCTAGAAACTAAAGACCAAATAAAATAAAGAACAACACTATCAAGTGAGGTTTCATTCTTCCATCAAGGAGTCAAGAGAATCCTCTTAGGTACCTTTATCTTTGACATTCTAGACATTGGTGTCCTCCAAAACCTAGATCCCTTTCCTAGAGTTTCCCTATTTTTTCCTATGCTTTTTAATTTTTCATGTCTTGTAACCACGCCCATCACAACTTTTTTCATTATGCTATGTCCATTGTAGTGATAAATAATCTAATAGCTCCATCAATCCTACTGAATTTATCATTATATCTATTTATCAAACTCTTGTACTTTTCCAGTTCAATTAAAAAGCTTTACAATTATCTTTCCCTTTCATTTTAAGCTTGATTTCTTCTAGTTTCTTTTCCATATCCATCATTTATTTCTCAAAACATCAAATTTGTTTCTTTCATGCCCAAATTCACAACCATCCTTCTCATCATCATCCCTCTTATTATCATTTTCATTAACATCATTTTCACCCTCTATATTTTAAATTATCTCCTCAGACTCCCTCTCCTTCCTCTAGTTATCTATGATTTCATCTTCCTCATCGTTTCCAAGATCAACCTTACCATGATTTTCCTCATTGTTATCACCTTCAAACAAAAACTCATCTTCATCAAAAGCTCCCTTTTCTTTAGCTAAATCTTCATACTCTGACTAATGAACTCATTTTTAGACTCTTTTTGTTCTTCCTCAGTAGAAATTTCTTGAGCAAGAACATCCTCTTCAGGATCTTCCCTAGACTGGGAAGGAATATTTCATCTTTGGATTCTAAATTAGTTCCCTCATCAATATTATCAACATCCTCAATTTTTTATTTCTCTTTTCTAGCTATAGAAACTCCAACCTTAGCCAAATTGGGAGAATATTCTCACCCTTGAAGCCCTTTCATTTCTTTGTTATATTTTATCATTATTTTTCTCTCCCTCCGCATCAAAAATGATAATGGATCCCTTTCATCAATGGTAAGGATCAATGGAACAACTCTTCTTATTTTTACCAATGTGCCTAGTCTCCATAGTAAGGGCTTTTGATGCTTTCCTTTTTTGAGGGGGGGTTTTGAGTAATTCCTTGATAGGAATATTATCCTTGTCTTGAGGAGGAATTCCTTCTCTAGAACCCTTAATTTTGGGGCTTTTAGAGTTGTTGATAGGGTTAAGAATAGGGTAAATAGGAGCACTAGAGCTACCCTTGATCAAGTTTGAATGGATTCTTTTGGTTTTACTAAATTCAAGGAGATTAGACTCTAAATTAGGCTCTTTATTGTTAGTTTTTTCTTTGGATACACCGATTGAATATACCTCTATAGATCCATGATGAGCCCTTGATGAAGAGGGGGATAAGCACCATCAGATATACATTGCTCAAGGGAGGATAAAAAGAAAAATGGTAAATTGAATTTTTGTGTATGGCAGAGATGTTTAAGGATGGGAACTGATAACCATGCATGGTTTTGAACCTACCCCCGAGAGTAAAATATTTCATGACATGCAAGCTAACAAGGCCCCACGAGGTAGGGAAATTTCTATTAGGATCTTATAGATTTTCTCCATGTATTAAGAAAAAAAAATGTTGTAAGAAGTGGGAGCTATGTGAATGATTCAAATATCTTCTTAAGTTAATTGTATAGAGAACTATTTTTTATTTAAAAAAATTATACATGAAATTTGTGTTTTAGTCTTTATTTTCTAAGAAATTTAGATTGATTCATGTAATTTGTAGGTGAACTTTTCAGATTTTTTAAAATTATTTTTAATGAGGTTTGGGTTGGTTGTTAATGTGTAATATTTTTAAATGTAGCTAATTGTATCTTAAATTTATAATTTATGTGTAATTATATTAAAATTAATGTTAAATATTTTTAATAGACTCTAAAACATATTAGAACTATGATATTAAGGTAACCTAGGGGATTCTATTCTTCTAGCTATAATATTAATGTGGATCCCTACTTTATGAGTAATGAAATTACTCTCAAGTGTGTCACTTAAGGTACTCTTCCATAAAAATCTTGTTAAATAATTAAGAAGGTAGTGGATCTAAAAACTTTATTGTATAACTTAAATTATAATTAAGGCACATGGACATGATGTTATTCATGTTATATGCATAGAATAAGAAACACATATGTTATGGATTTAAGTGGCTAAATTTACCTAATTTTGATAATGGTATCACCCATAGAGATATACACTCGAAATATTCATGGTATTTAGTATTTTTCACCTTAAGAGTGAAATAAAATAGGTAGCATGAATATAGTACTTGATTCAAAAAGATTTGACATAATTGTATATTATTGTGCTATAAATTTTATTTTAGAGATGGTTATAAAGATAATAAGTATATGCATTAAAATAGTCCTAGTTAACTTTAGTGATTCAAGATTAAATTTAATAGGTAATAAATGATTGTTATATGATCAGGTCCTTGAAAAATAAATATAACTAATTAAGTATGGATTTTGTAGCTATTGGAAGGTTTAAGTTGAGATTTGACTTAGAAATATTGTGAACTACTAATTGAACCACCAAAAATTGAAGTAGGGAAAGAGGATTATCCAATGAGCTTCTAGGGTTTTTCACCTAGAAGCTAGGTTAGGAAATGTGGCTCTCTTTCACACCTTTTCATTTTAGGGTTCATTCAAAGGAGTAGGGGTTGTAGATGTGTGGTGTGTGTGTGAATGTGATGACCTAAATGCAGCAAACTAAAAGTAAATGATTTATGTAAACTATTGAAATGGAAAGTGCTGGAAAATACAATGTTGTATGCAAATATGTACAAAATGACCTAAAAATGTACACTAAACTAAATAGAAAGATGTGAGATAGAATATGTGCACCTGGGATCTAAAGAAGGATAAGATGGAGATATGGAATGTTGATAAAAATGTTGCAAAAGTTGACTAGGACACTTGTGCCAATCTAGGTGACCTAGTCCCAGATTTGAGAAAACTGGTCTGAAGACCATTTTTGCCAAATGGCTATCAAAATATGTAAAAATCACTAAAAGGCATGTCCAGTGGTACTAGGTCACCATTGTTGGTGACTTAGTCTTCTTCTAGATTTCTAGAAATTCAAAAGGGAGAATGAAAACACTCGATCTACACTTCGGTTCTTCATAGGTGTCCGCTTCTGAAACTCTGATTTTTGGGCCTGAAAGTGAAATTTGGTGGATGATTAGATTTTGCAAGAAATGATAGGTCTTAAAAATGTCTTGAAAGCCTTCAACCATATTCAATGTACCTAAATCTACAAACACACAAGGAGAGAAAGAGACAAAATTTGATTGTTAGGGCATGGGGGTTTGCCTTGTTCAAACCCCTTTTAGGTAACTAAACCAAAATGAATAGAAAATTTATTGAAGTATGAACATGAAATAATGGATTTAGTACCTTTCCATGATGATTGATCTTGATTGATCCTTACATTTTTGTTGTTAATAAATAATGGGGTAGAATTTTGGAATTTTTGTGCATGTGAATTTTCTTTTACAATGATATGGAATAGAATTGGTAAAGTATTTGGTGTAATACATAAATATGGTTTTTTATTTTTCTATAAATCTATCATGTTACACACTCTTATGATGAATTGAGGTATATTGTATTCTTTGGGTTGTAGTTCAAGGTGAAGTTGTGGTTGTTCGTTAAGAGTAAGGTAGATAATACTTATTTATTTGTTAAAATCCTATAAGATTTGGACCTATATATTTGTATAGCATGATACTTAGGTATCATCTAGTTGATATGATAAAATGGATATATGCAAATAGAAGTCAATTCAATGAAAATAGAATGTATTATATTATTTTTTCCTATAATTATTATGATATGGTAGAAACTTACACTTGAGTTATTACCCTATATGTAGGTCTAGGTCTAAATATTATTGTGAAAGAGTATTTTTAAAAAAAACTCTGATTCTCATAATGGACTTTTGACATAAAGAAATAATCTCTAATCAAATAAGAATTGGATTACTTTTATCCATTAACTTACTTATTGAACAATGGTGAAATGTGGGAAAGATGGATTCTCTCCCCACTTTACATAGTTCATTTGAATATGTCCTAAGAACCCTAATAGGATTGAATATCAACCTCTCAAGGTGAGTCAATACACAACTAGGAGGACTTAGGAGGGGGTTTTCTATCAAAAAAAGGGTTCACCACCAAGCAAATGCTTGGAAACAATAATGTTTGAAAACACACTATGATATATAAAACACTTAAAATAAGCAAATTGAAGCTTCTTAATACTAAAAATGAACAACTCCAAGTTAGATTATGTGTACCTAGGAAGCTTGGAGATGCCAAAAGGATTCTAGAAATGCAAACAAACTGCTAAAATATGCCTTAACTCCCATCTTAGTCTTGTTGCTATTTTTTAGGGAAAATACAAAATCTTTGGATAATGGAACAAAATCCTAAAATATCACTGAAAGATTCCACCTAGAGGACTAAGACACCTTTACTTCATCTTAGTCTTGATCTAAATTTTTGAAAAGTGTGAATGTGGTCCTAAGCTCCCAGATTTATAATTGCTTCTCCTCTGATCTTAGGTTCTAATAATTGGATTTGACTTGTAGGTGATTTTTCTGTGAAGATGACAACTTTGACAATGCAACTTTACAACTTTGACAACTTTGCACTCCAAGCGATCTTCAAGTATACAACCTTGATCTACAAAACAAAAATAAACAAGATAGAAAAACTTGATGATTGTTAGTGAATGGGGGTTTTCCTTGGTCAAACCCCTTGTTGGTAATTAAACCTTGAAATAAAATAGAAATGATGAAGGAAATGGTGAATGAAAAACATGCAATGCTACAACTCACCAAACTCTTGCAAATGTTTCAATCTTGTGTGTAATGACTGCAATAGATATGGATCTTGAAATGCTTGATAGAGGGTGATCCCACAATACTGGTTTATAATTTTTGGCCAAATTGGACACTGAACTAATTTTTTCTAAGTCTTCACTTTCGGACACCTATAGCGGCTAAACTATGAGGAATTTGAAGATGATTCAAATTAGTGATTTGTGAAATTTTGTCTGTAGATTCTAAATATATTTTTTTCAAAAAATTTGGAATTAGATTGAACTTCTTTTTCCATCTCCTTTGAAAACTAGTTTTTTTTAGTAAACACCATTTTTAAGGTGTGACGCTCACCGTATAACACAAATTTTTTTTTCCATGAAGGATAAAATTCTATTTTTTTCAAATTTAGATTTGTAACTATGATATCTAGTGCTTCCAATAGGTGACATAGTGTTTTATTGAGTATTTTTTCCCTAATCAAGTTTTGAAGTCAAACAAATTACAATTCAAACATAGGTGGACCATATAACACAAATTTTCTTGTATGTATCAAAATTCTTTTTTTTTTGCTAGATCAAGGACTTCAATATCTGGTGCACTCATACTTTTAAAAAAAAATTGATAATATTCTATTTTTCCACATGTGGAGAACAAAGAGCTTGATTTTCAGTGAAAAACCTACATTCACAAGAAATAAAAAATAAATATAATAATAAAATTAGATTTATTTAAAATAATACTTTTTGGGAAGCTTATAATAAGGACTACATACTTAGAAAAGAAAAATTAAATGAATTCATTTTATCCCCCAAAAGGTAAATCAAAAGTTGTTTTTTATCAACATTTTGATAGGTGTAAAGGAGACTTTGTTATAGGTATGGCTTAAAACTAGTGGGGTTCTATCCAAAGGGGTTTGATGTAAGGTGGTTTGATCAAAGCTTCTGAAATTGAAATCCTTTAAATAGAACATTTTAAGGCTTAAATCATTATATTTTCTAAAAATATGTGATTTTAGCAAAAATCAGAATCTCCCAGAAATTGTAAACCAGCATTGTGGGATCACCCTAGATCTTGAATTACTTTCTTGTTTGAATCAAAATCCTACATCACAAATGTTAGCACAACAACACACATGATGTAAGAATAATCTTTGACATGATGCTTGAAACTTGATGATGGCTCCAAATTCTTGATAAATTTTTCTTGAATGCTCTTGTGAACTCATTTTGATTGTGATGAATTCTCTCACAAAAGACTTGGGTTGAAATGAATGAATTAACACGGTATTTATACTTGTTTATGCTTAATATCCTGAAATTATATCACACAAAGCCGATATATGAATTCAAAGAATAAAGGAGGTTAAATCCTACCAAGATTTGAAATTAAATCCTAGAAAATAACTCAAGGGGGACTAAGACACTCTAGGTGGCATCTTAGTCCCAAGTGTTGAAACCTGGGGCATAGACACCAAAAAGTGGCCCAAAATAGATACCTCAAAAATTAGGGTCCTAGGACCTCGAGGGCAAAAAGACACCCTTCATGGAATCTTAATCCTGACCATAAATTAGAGACATGCCAATCAAAGTCATTAGGGGATCAAATATGCTTTGGAGAATGTCAGGATTTACCAAAAAAATATGTCATTTATAGGGCTTGTGGACATAAAATAGGGCCAATTAAGCGATAAAGAACGATAAATAAAGAAAGGCAGGCCCAAAAATGTTTGAAAATGCAAGGGTATGCATTTTACTACACTGCATTTATCCCCCACTTTAGTGAGAGGGTGAGCTTTCCTCAAACTCACACTAAAGTATCCAGCCACACAATCAAGAGGGGTTCAAATGTACAAATGTTGGTAAGATAGGATGACAACAATCAAGAGGGTGGCCAAGCCCATAGGATTATGATCCTATGGAAAACCAGCATAGGCACAAAGGATAAAACTTGTGAATGAAATATGAAGCCAAAATCAAATCGCAAGCATACACCATCAAAGAGAAGAAAGGAAAAAGGATCGGAACTGCAATGGATCAATCTTTGATTTTCCATCCAACATGGTGGACTAGGTATAGGCTTGAAGAGGGTTTACAAGTGGAATGCATTGTCCACTATGCAAACAAAACACATGCTCACAAGGGCTAGTGGGAACTATTTGTCCACTAGGTGAGCCCCAAGGGGTCCATATCAATGTCATACCCCCATGACTATGATAAGGACAAAAAGATAATGCACACTCACATGAGCTAGTGAAGCTAGGTGTTCACTAGGTGAGCACCAAGGGGTCCATATCAAAGCCATACCTACATGAATTTAATAGGGATGAAAGGAAAATCAAAAAAATGAGAAATAAAGAGATTTTCAAAGGGATTTTTCCTAGTTCATGCAAGGTCTTACTCTTAGTGGGCATCGTTCCTAATGTCTCCAAGAGAGACCAGTCAAAGGATAAAAGATTCACCACTTAGGGAATGTAGTGTGTCAAATTGCCACTAAGGGGAATATAATATGCTAATATAGGTCACACTTTTGAAGCACATTACTCCCAATGTCACAACAAAGAGTAAAACACATTGTATTAAGAAATAAAATAACATCAAGGAACATGCAAAATTAAATGCAAAAAAATTAAGCTGAAATAATGCCAATGTATGCCCCCACTTTAAAGAAATTGATAACACCAAACTATGAAAAATTAATTTAAATTAGAAAAACATGGAAAAGAAAATGGAAATGAGGGTTTCCCCCTAGGAACACATAAGGGATCTATGGAGTCAAGGTCAATATCTATCTTTGCTGCAAAGGATATTAGAGAGCTCGAAACTAATATCATTCCCCAAATACACATAGAGCTAGAAGAATGGCACAAAGAGAGTGAAAGAAAATAAAATCCTTTTGGATCAACATGGAAGAGACATAGGGTGTCTCGACATCTTGATTCATCCCCAAAAGGAAAACAACAAAAAGTGAAAATAAAAGAAAATGCTTTTGGGTCAAAATGGAAGAGACATAGGGTGTCTTGATGCCTTGCATCATCCCCAAAAGGAAAACAAAAAGACAAAAGTGACAAGATAAATGAAAGGAGAAAAGATTAAGACATAGAGAAGAATGAAGGTACAAATAGAGGAATGCATAAAGAGAGAGAAACATCAAGCAAAAAATCATGGGGGATCACGATACACACATGCAAGCAAAAAGAAAAATAAAAAGACTAGTAAGGAACATGTGAGTCAATCTAAAGTAGGTTATCCACCTCCCAGTCTTAATCTACATAAATGGAATGTACATAACAAACCAAAGAGACAATAAAAAATTCCTAACTAGGACAATGCCATCGGCTTCTTGTCCCTACTAAGTGTGAGAGAACAATGGGCTAAGATAGGTGATGAGAAGGGTCATGTAATGGTGAGAATTTTTTTTTTACAATGATTACATGACAAAAGGGGGATAAAGCTTAATCAATCACTATATTGTAATCATCTCCATCGAAGTAAATTTTTTGTAGTATTTACTTGAATGTGCGACAATCCTCGGTGCTACATCTGAGAATTTGATGGTATGCACAATGCGGGACTTTAGCATCCTTAAGATACATAAACAATCTATTCATAGGAGGCAATGTTATGAATCCTTTGTTGATAAGTATTTGTAACTTCCTTTCAATTTTAGGTGGTGGATGAGGAGGTTGTATTTTTTGTAATTTATAAGGTCTTTTGCATTTGCTAGGTTCACCAACATCCTCGTTATTGTTAGGAGTTAGAACATTAGTATCTAAAACCATTGTACCATCACTGCAAAGTGTTAGGTATTCTCTAGCTATTTTTGTGTTGTGAGGGGGATCATGATATCCTAACCCTTTGGTGTTTTCATCGGTTGGAACTTTCTCTAGGAGTTGGTGAATTTCATGTTCTCTTGTTGTATTGAATCCTTGTTTATTCAAGATTGTGAACCCCTTGCCATATGTTTCTTCAAGGTTGATTGGAGTTTTTGTTGGTGAACATAAGATGATTGAATATATTTTTGTCTAGATGAACTAGATTCACCTATTATAGGGAACTTAATGTTTTATTTAGTTTCAAGATGTAAGTAACCAAACATGTTAAGAGGTGTTATTGTAGGGGGGTTTGTTTGTTTCATGTATGTGTAGAAGGATGCATTAGCTTTGAGGTTACCAAGACAATTATTTAGGAACTTATTCATGATATCATCATCTCCTCCAATGATGTCAACATCACAAGGATGGCATGCATTAGAAGTTGAGAGAGCATGAGTGAGTTCAATGTCATTAGGATCATTACCAAAGGCACAATTTGAGACATCTACTAAGGATTTCAGGGACATCCACAACCTTCTGAAGCACATATCCATGATGCAGAATTAAAAAAATGAACTTGAAAATGAAAGAAATTGGAATAAAAAACAATTCTAGAAATTGAAACAACAAACTGAAAGCAACCCATAGAAACACGAAACAACAATTTCAAACCTTGAAAAACTGTAGAGTCAAATTTAGCAAGGACTAAGATGCTAGTAAGGGCATTTTAGTCCTCCTAATGACATCTAGGAGTTTCAAAGGTTGAAACAAGAAGCAAATAGTAGGGAGATAATTCTGATCAGAAAAAGATGAGAGGGACTAAGATGCCATTAAGGGAATTTTAGTCCTAGTGGAGGTTTTTTTCTGAGAGAAACAACAAATTTTGGCTTGAAAAAAACTTTCTAAAGTTTCCTATACAGGGATTTGATGTTTGGAAATAGAAAATGATGTAAACGAATGCAAAGAAAAGCAATGATGAACAAGAAATTGAGTGCAAGATTTGAAATGTAGTGTTTTTATTTTCAATGCAAGAACAATGTTTCTAAATGAAATTAAGAGGATGAAGAATGAACTTTTCATTTTTTCAACGAGATGTAATGATGCCAGAAAGGAAAACAACAACCTATATGCACTTTCACTAATGCAAAGATAGGAAACCCTAAATGTAATTTCACTAATACAAGATGCAAGAAAGTGTGTCACCAAAAAGTGTAGCCTAGACACTTTTTCACTCATTTGGGAGTTTTCCCTTGGATTTTGGCTTGATTTTTCTTTGATCTAATGCTATAATGTGGAATTGGGCCTTTAACACTTGCAAATCAACAATAACCTAACATTGTTTTATAAAGGTGTTGTGAAGTTTTATAACACATCTTCCCACTTTTCTAAGACCTATTCAACAAAATTCACCTAAACAACCCTTTTTTACCCCCTTCCAAGCCGTCTGTCAAAATGTTGTAAAGTGTTGTAATACGTTTTCACACCTTCCTAGGCTTATCATCAACAAATTAACCCTTCCTTATGATAAATTGGCCCCTTAATGTACTTTTAGGCTTGACTTAAGTGTGTTTCGGGAGGCAAGCCCAATAATCATCGTTAAACATCACTTAATTCCTGACCACCACTTGAATTTGTCCAAGTGGACTAGGTCTCCACCTTGGGCTAGCTAGTCCTTTTAGGCATAAAATTCAAAATTAAAACAAAAATCTAATGGGAATTTGCATCCAAAACCCTAAGGTCAGCCTATCATGTGTTATTTTTGGGAAATTAGGGCATAGCATGTATAAATAAGGGTTTTCACCTTCATTGCCCCCCCCTAAGATCATTTTCATCTTCACAACCACTCTTGCAATCAATCTTCTCAAGAAAGCTTTCAAGCACAAGACACTTCAAGAAACCTCCATTGGAGTTGGTTCTTGCATGTTGCAGAAATCTTCAACTAAAGGTTTGGTGAGTGTTTACATTTTTTTATCATTCAATCATCTTTCCTTTCATTTCTATTTTATTTGGATAAAAACAAGGGGTTTGACTAAGGAAAACTCCTATTCTCTAACCCTAATCCTTTCCTTATCTTTGCATGTGTTCTTTGTAGGTTGTATGCAGATTTGGCAAGAAGTAAAGTGTTGAAAAGGGTACCATCATTCCATCTAATTCAACTCAAGTCATCAAACCGTAGGAGGAACTAAAGGACTGTTAGAGTAATTGGACATTTACTTTATTAATTAAACAATATTTGTTTAATTACGTAAAGTTTCCTTTTAACTCTTTTTCACTTAAGCTAACATTAGGTACATAATAATTAATTACTTTATTAATTATTATTGTGCAAGCCTAGGGTTTTCCTTTTTAGGGTTTTCATCTATATGTAGTTGAAAACTATCTTTTGTATTATTATTCATTTTACATTTTTAGGTGAATACATTGCTCCACATTCTTGAGCATTTCTTTTTTGTTTCTCTTTGCTTCTCCTTGTAATAGGTTATTTGCTTGCAAAGATCTTTTGGGCTTCTGTGGTGTTGTATCTTCTCAACTCCAACATGGTATCAGAGCTTCAGATTTGCAGCTGCTTGTTCTTGTTTTGAGATTTTGCATTGGAAGCAAATCTAGGGTTCTAAAGTTTTTTTGGGGTGGATTCAGCATACTTCATTTTTTGGGTTCACTTTGGGCTCAAATGGATAGTGCCATTGGATTTGTAGCACCCAAAAACCCCTAAATCGACTGTCAAATCATCAATTTTGGTTACAGTCAATTTGGAAGGCAAAATTTTTTTGCCCTAAGGCCGTACGGAGCAAAAATTGCACAAAAAAATGGAAAAATCGAAAAAAAATTAAAAAAAATCATTTTCTTTGATTTTTTTGCAAGGCCAGTATTAAACCACCGCACCACCAGAGCTCTGCCCGATGGCCACCGCCCGGCCACTGCCACCGGCGGCTACCACCGGCCACGGCCAAGTGGCCACCGCCACCTCTGTCGGCCCGCCACCTCGTCTGCTCTGCCCGAGCGCAGCCTACATGCCACTGACCGCCGGATTTTAAGGCCTTGAGGGCTAATGTTTTCACTCCAACCCCCTATTATGTCATTTTTGGTCAAATGGGCATGACTTGGGCATCCTAGCTCCGTTTTTTGAACAGGAAGATGCATTGGAAAGATGAGAATGGCACCAATCTAATGGTATAGAAATATTTTTAATTTTTTTACCAGTCTAGATATTTTTTACCAGTCAAAGTGAGGTCTTCTTTCTTCACTTTCAGGGTCATAGAAGATGCAAACGGACTCCGTTTTTCAAACTTGAATAGGCGTTGGAAAGCTCTCAACATGCTCTATTCAATGATGTGATCTATTTTCTCAGAATTTTCACCAGGTACATGAGAATTTGTCTTGAAGTATTTTTTGCTTATGCATTGCTTCCTTCTTCTCAGTTTGTACTAGGGTTTGGGTTTATCTTTTGTGGGGGGTGTTTTTTTCTCTTGCTTTCTGTCATTTATCTCAAAAAACCAGAACACCAAAACTCTCAAAAATACAAACCCTTCTGCATCTTCTGTCTATTCTGAAAGATCACATAATAATAAAAAAAAAAACACAAGCAGGTACAGGTGCAGGGTTTCATGGCAGACTCTTCAGTTGAGCTACTCACATCACATAACTATCACACTTGGAAGTCTCGTATGATGAGGCTACTCAGGTCACAAAGGTTATGGTCTTGTTTAGATGAGGTTCAGCCTCAGTTGCAGCGTGCTTTTGAGATTATGCACCACAAGAACAAGATGGATGAGGCTATGGGTTTGATATGCCTGCATGTTTCAGATAGTCTTTTGTTTCACCTTGATGCTTTGCTCACTCCTCGAGCCATGTGGCTGAAGTTTGAGACACTTTTTGGGGCCATTAATGAGTTCCGTGCATTACAGATTGAGGCAGAGCTGACTTCATTGTTACCTGATTCCTTCCCCACTATTGAGGACTTTTTGAACAAGTTCAAAACTATCCACTCTATTTTACAGGGTTGTGGGAAGAACAAGATAGACACAGAGTGCATTTATTTGATTCTTTCGAAGCTTCGTGGTCCATTTCAGATATTTGCTTCCTCCTTCTACTCCACCATGGATGGTTTGGGTGCCAATTTTACCATGCCTACCTTTGATTTATTTTGTGAGTGTTTGTCTCGGGAACAGTCCCACCTTTCTCAGATGGATATGCTCTCAGGTTCAAAGAGCAAAGCATTGGTTGCTCAATTACCGAAGGGGAAACAGAAGCAAAAACTAAGGCCCAAGAAAGATTTTGTAGGTAGTGAGCATTCCTCCAAACTGCCTCCTAAGTCTGATTCTAAACCACCATTTAATCCTAAACATGGGAAATCTTCGAAGTCTGGTGAGTCTTCCTCTAAGACTAAGGAGAAATCAGGAGACACTTGCAGTTTTTGTGGCAAGCAAGGTCATCTAGTTTCCAGGTGTTGGAAATCATTAGAGGCTTTAGAGGAGGCCATGCAGCAGCAACACATCTCCTCACCATCGTCTTCTTCTTCTTCCACCACAGAGAAGGGTCATGCTCTCACTGCACGCGCATCAACCAATGGGTCCACTTGGATTTTAGACTCTGGTGCTTCTCACCATATGACTCACACCTAACAGTTGGTCACTTCTCTTCCCTCTTGTGGTACTTCACAGAAAGCAGTGGGTGACTCTTCATAGCTTTCTGTCTTGGGTTCAGGTTCTGTCTCTTTGGATGGAGGCACTCTACAAGATGTTTTGGTTGTTCCTCACATTTTGATGAACCTCTTGTCCATTTATCAGATTTGTCACAGTGGCTCTGGTAAGATAGTTGAGTTCTCACCACATGATGTGGTTATTCAGGACCTCCATAATTCTGATTCGGTTGTGGCTACTGGTAGTGTTGATACTGCATCTCGTCTTTAAAGATTTGATGGCTTTGTGTCTTCTGAGGGTACAAGTTCATCTCTTATAGCACATGCAGATTCAGTGAGTCAGCTTTGGCATGAGCGTTTGGGCCATGTCAATTATAGATATCTTCAGCAGATGAGTACACAGTCACTTGTTCTTGGTCTTCCACGGATTTTCTGCACTGATGGTGTTTGTCATGGTTGTGTGCTTGGCAAGCATCATAGGGATCCCTTTCCAAAGGGAAGTACCACTCGTGCTTTGGCACCCTTGGAGTTGATTCATAGTGACCTCATGTCATTTCCCACTCCTTCTTTTTCAGGGGCCAAGTATGTACTCACATTCATTGATGACTTCTCCAGATGCACATGGTTGTACTTTCTTAAGTACAAGTCTGATGTCTTTGATTCCTTTCGTGTCTTCAAGACATTTGTAGAGAAGCAGTCTGGTCTCTCTATCCGACGGATATGTACAGATAATGGGGGGGAGTATGTGAATCAGGCTTTCAGAGATTTTTGCACTGAGCATGGTTTACAGCATCAGTTTTCTGTTCCCTACACCCCTCAGCAGAATGGTATCGCTGAGTGCAAGAACATAACTTTATGGGAGATGGCTAATTGTATGATTCAGTCCAGGTCCATGGATTCGTCTTTTTGGGCTGAGGCAATCAATTGTGCCAACTATATTCAGAATCGGATGCCTCACAAGGCGATTCGACATATGACTCCTGAGGAGGCTTGGTCTCATGACAAGCCTGATATTTCATCATTTCGAGTATTTGGTAGTGAGGCATGGGCTTTTATTCCTGATGCTCAGAGGAGAGCTATGGAGCGGAAGAGTCGACCCCTCATATTTGTCGGCTACTGTGAGGATGTTAAGGCGTACAAGTTATTTGATCCTGATTCCAGAGAGGTCTTGTTTCGACGGGATGTTCAGTTTGATGAGCACCTTCCTCTAGTTGATACCCTATCTCCAGTGTCCACTTCACTACCTACTCCACCCTCTACAGCTCTTCAGGATTATTTTGAGGATTCTGATGAGGATATTGATGATCCCCCATCTCCACCTCCACTTGCTCCACCTCAGAGGCCCAAATGGGCTCGCTTTACTATTGAGGCAGTAGGATCTATGGTCGGTGATCCTTCAGACACTCATCGCACTCTTTCTCATACTACGGGTTCTAGTATTTTGACTCATGCTCTTTTAGAGGATCCTCAGAGATTTTCAGAGGCGACAGGTCACCCTGAGTGGGATAGTGCCATGGAGGAGGAGTATTCTTCTTTGATGAGGAATAATACATGGGATCTCTGTCCTCTTCCTAAGGGCAGAAAGATGGTTCAGTGTCGATGGTTGTATCACACCAAGTATGATGCTGATGGTTTTATTGATAAGTACAAAGCACGTCTTGTTGTGAAGGGTTTCTCACAGGTTGAGGGTATTGATTACTCCGAGACATTTTCCCCTGTCACCAAGATGAATTCTATTCGCTTTGTATTATCACTTGCAGCTTCTAGAGGATGGCTCATTTTTCAGATGGATGTGAAGTGTGCCTTCTTACATGGTGACCTACAGGAGGAGATCTATATGGAGCAGCCTCAGGGATTTTTTCATGATTCTTCTTTGGTTTGCAGACTTCAACGTTCATTATATGGTCTCAAACAAGCCCCTCGGGCTTGGTATGAGAAGATGGACTCTTTTTTGCTCTCCACTGGTTTCACTCGTTGTCATTTTGATCACACGGTCTATATTCAGCATCTTGAGGGTGAGATCTTGATTCTTGTGCTATATGTTGATGATCTTCTCATCACAGGTAGCTCATCCTCTATGATTCAAAATTCTCAGCTAGCCTTGATGGAGCAGTTTGAGATGACAGATCTTGGCCTTCTGCACTATTTCCTTGGTCTTCAGGTGATTCAGTCTTCAGAGGGGATCTCCATTTACCAGCAAAAGTATTCTTTTGATATGCTTCAACACTTTGGCATGCTTGATTGCAAGCCTACCCCCACACCTTTTCAGTCAGGGGTTGTTTTGACTACTACTTGCCCCACCCCTTCAGTAGATGCTACACTTTACAGGCAGTTGGTTGGCAGTTTGTTGTACCTGACTCACACTCGTCCTGATCTTTCCTTTGCGGTTGGTCTTGTCTCTCGATTCTCACATGATCCTAATGAGAGTCATTGGCAAGCTGCCAAGCATATTTTGAGGTACATTCAGGGCACCACTTCATATGGCATTCACTACACATTAGGGGATCCTCACATTGTTGGCTACACTGACTCAGATTGGGCTGGTGATGTCAATGATCGGAAGTCTACTTCTGGCTTTGTTTTTTGTCTTGGCTCTGGTCCTATCACATGGTCGTGCAAGAAGTAGACTACTCATGCATTATCATCTACAGAGGCTGAGTACCGAGCTGCAGTGCTCGCTAGTCAGGAGATTCTATGGCTTCGTCAGTTGATGACTGAGTTTGGTTTTCCTCCTGATAGTCCCACTATTCTTTGGTGTGACAATCAGAGTGCTATACACATTTCGCGCAACCCGGTGGAGCATCAGCGGACGAAGCA